>CM068367.1:180694803-181277247 GCA_034769895.1 Magicicada septendecula | reverse complement strand
AGAGAGAGAGAGAGAGAGAGAGAGAGAGAGAGAGAGAGGTGTGGTGATAGGAAAATAGAGTTGTTTGAGGTTGGGAGGAATTATAAAGAGTTAATAGAGAAAATAAATAACGAGAGAGTTGATTATATAAAAGGCTTACCTTGCGAAGTAATAAGTACAGCAGTAGTAGATGAAAATGATGATAACAATGATGAGAAGCACTTACCTTATGGTGTAATGGGTGTAGTAGTAGATAACTATGATGACGATAATAATGACTTTATAACTTACCTGGTTGGGACAGATAATACTAAAGGCGACAGGACCATACTCAATCGTGACAAATTATATGAGATAATGATATGGAGTGATCATATTGATTATAATAGTATTGTGAAAAATTACAAAAAATTGAATAATCTTTACATTGAGAATCATAATATAAGGTATTCAATAAAAAATGATTTGTATAGACCTAAGGTTAGATTGTTATTTGATGATGGAGGGTAATTGTTTTATTGTGTATGAACATTTAATCATGTGAACAGTGTAGTTTTGAAATGGATTGTCTTATGAAACGAGTTGTGGTCAATGATAACAAATAACAAGTTGGATTGTATAGTTTTTTGTATGTTAATGTTAAATGTATCTGTGAATTACATTATGCTGTGTATTATATGTTAGGTAAACTATGTATGCAGGTAATAGGAATTGCTTTGATAATACTTATAACATTTTTTGTTCTCAGATGAAAGTAATGTTGTGTTTAAATAACTGATTGAATTAAGAAATCGCAGATGAATTAATTGATTTAAATGTGGTAGAAATAAATGTTATGATGATGAATTTAAATAATTTCGAGATTTAGATGCTATAAAGAGTAGTATATGATTAAACAGATAATATGTTTGGATATGGAGTTACATTGTTATTATGAGGTGAGTGATGAATTTTCTAAGGTAATTGTCAATGAGCATACTAATGTAAAGGGTGAAAAGGATGGAGTGTGGGTGATAATAGATAATTATTTTAAATAAGGCATTTGAGTTAGTCAAAGGTAATTCTAATGGGAGTTAGAGAAAATAAGAATTTTGAAGAAAGTATTACAGAAACAGGGTAGTAATAGGGACACAGTAGTGGTAGTGCTTATATGTAGAAAGAGAGGGTAATATAATTAGAGAGTAAATAGTTGATGGCGATATTTTGTAGTAAGGGTGACGTGGTAAGGAGTGATCAACGTGCGTCATTGGGCAGGTACAGTAATTGTGAAGGGTCGAGGAGTGTTTGCCGAGATTATTGGGAAGGGTAAAATGTGATGAGTGGAATTGCCAAGGTCGGGAACACATATCCTAGTTACAAAGACGGTATTAGATATTTTATTATAAGAGGAGAATGGTATAAGTGGAATTAGTGTTGAAGGGGGTTATTATTGAGAGATTGGTGTCACCCTATGTAAATCTGTTAGTGGTTGTTAGTAGGAAGAAGGGAGTAAGGTTATAGATATTAATGCCCATATAAATCAAATCATTGTAAATAACTGAGAGTCACCCGAACTAATTAATGAGGAAAGTGTTAAATAGAGAAAATTCATAGTAGAAATGGAATAACAAATGAAAGGTATGTAGCATGAAGGTTGATAATAAATTTGAATTTTTTTGGAGAATAATGGCACGATATATGTTAAATAAATTAAAGGTTGATGCAAACAGAGTTAAGAGAATGTTCCAGTTGTAATGTTTATAATTCTATACAAAATATTTAAAGGTAAATTGTTTATGTTAATGTTCAAGGGTAATGTTTTATGTTTTATTATGTTGTATGGTCATAGTGTGTGTGGAAGGAGGTTACTATGGGGGTAGTAACGTTTGATGAATATTATATTATCCCGGTTCTCTCCCACTGTTGTGAGTGCCACTTTATATCTTATCTCAATATGGTAAGGTATAATAATGTTTAAATATACCCCAGTTTCTCTCTATTTAATACATTAGTGTTGTTGTGGTTAAATTTATGTATCGAGCATGTAATTTAATTTTTTCGCTCAAGCCTAGCCCGCTTGAAGAGAAGAGAAGGAATTTTTATTGGTTTCTCATTCTCTTTAATACCAAAGCAGTCTGCGAATAGCGCTGTGGTTACGAGACAGCTGAAACTTGTAGGTTAGTCCACCGCGTACAATAATTCTAAGTTACACTCTCTACTTATATTATGTCTTGTTCACACTACGCTAAATATTATATAAATGAGAAGATATCGTTAAACTCTGAAAGGATTCTTTATTAAGATTTTAATATTTCTTGCCAACAAAGTTTGTTTTCTTTACGGAGATACAAAATAGATATAGTATTAGAAGTAATCGATTATCGATCGGATTCAGGGTTATATATTATTTTAGTTATGATTTTGGTATTTCTTTAAACACAGGGAGTGAAGGTTCTTTCAACTGTTAGTAAGATCAGAAAATGCATAAATAGGATTACAAGGTATTACAATATAGAATTAAGTTCTTATTAAATAATGTTTAAAATAATTGTAGTTTACTGTCTTCTGGACATCGTGACTCGATAAGGCAGTGTACAATTAACCTCGTCTTAATGTTTGGTCAGGAACGAATGCAGATAAATCAATACTCATCAGTCTTCGCTCCAAGTTGAAATAAAAGTTCATTTCTTGGCCCTGGGATGATGCAGAAGTGCCACTCCTTTTGTTCACCAATGTCAGAGTTTTGTGGTTATGTGTTTTCACGGATTTCGTGTCCAACTACGTTTTTTCTATTCAATTGTGGAAACTGATGTTCAAGTATAGTTTGTGTTTTATTTTCGTTCTTTATGTTATTGGATTATATAACTCTATTCAGGTAGTTATTTCTCTGTTTTGGTTGATTAATTAAGTTAAAGTTTGCTCATTATATCGAGTTTTACTATTAGAGTTCTTCACTTAGATTTTCTGACAATTTTCATATACCGTTTTTTGATTACTCGGTTATACAAGACGGTTGAACGTTAGTGAACCATACTATGGTGATTTATTACTTAATTTGTTCCCAATTGTGTTATTTTAATTCAATTTAATCAATTCTTTTTCTGAGTGCATCCAAACTAAACCGTCTTCGTTTGTGGGTAATTATTCAATAATCGGATCAACAAATTTTATATCAATCAAATATATTGCAACTTACCGTCTGCGGCTTTTAGAAACAACGTCTTTACAAAGTTGACATGTTTCGGGACACTTGTCCCATCATCAGAACTTAAAACAATTAAAACAATCGCGTATCATTTAAAGTTGATACACTTGTCAATCAATTAAAACATTAAAATCCAATATGAAATAAATAACTTAAAACAATATGATACTTAAATGTTTAAAGCGAGCACGAAGGTTTACCGATGTACATCGTATGGAGACCGACCGCGCACTGAATTACGTTTTGCTCCCACCACGATAATAGCGCAAGGCAGTGTTGTACAATACATTTGACTTGAAAACCAGTTTATCATTTAAAACACGCGGCTTGGTATCAGTATTGTTATATGCTTTATAAATTTCGTACTCTTCAAGAGCGTTCAAATATCGCCCCTTCTTACATATGTGAAGGGGTATTAAATTAGTTTTAAAATTAGTGTAATTATGATTCTCGGAAATGAGGTGTTCAGCAAATTTTGACTTGATATTGTCCAAACTGTGAAAGTGTGTAGGCGGCCTATGTTCTGTAAATCTTTTTAAAAAACCACGTCCTGTCTGGCCCACATAAAAGGCGTCACAATCGTCACATATCAATTTGTAAACACCAGTTTTGTGTTCAAGGCTGGTAGTTCTGCGGACACGAAGATTATTCATAATATTATTAGTGGTTTTGTAAGTGACCTTTATATTACTGGTTTTATTAAAAATTGACCCAAAAATCTTAGGCATAAGGTATGTGTACAGTGTTGCAATGTATTTGCGTGTTGTATTTTCGCGTGTTTTATGTCCGTTAATGTTTCTATGCTTTTTCTTATGTTTTCGAAGGATGTTGTTCACCATATCGACATCATAACCATTAGCAACTGCAATGTGTTTAATGGTGTCTAATTCCTCACGGTATTCTTTATCACCGAGGGGCAAAGATAAAAGTCTATAAATCATACTGTGGAAGGCAGCCAATTTCTGGGATAAAGGATGAAAAGACTTAGCATGTATTACAATATCAGTCGTTGTGGGTTTTCTATAGATGTTAAATTGTAATTTTTTATTATTGTCCTTGGCAACAGTTAAATCTAGAAAATTCAGTTTACCATTGTCTTCACTTTCAAGTGTGAACCGCATTTTGTCATTGATATTATTCAAATAACTATGTAAATTATCAATTTGCCTTTGTGTACCTTTGTATATTAAAAAGGTATCATCAACATACCTGCCGTAAAATATTATGTTATTCTTGTGTTTGTTATTAGTGAGAATGAATGAATTTTTGAAATTATTCAGGTATAAATCTGCAAGAAGACCTGAAAGTGGAGAACCCATTGCTAACCCATTTTGTTGGCTGAAAAATTGATTATTGTGGGTAAAATAATTTTGATCAAGAACTGACTCCAAAATGTGCATCAATTCATTTATACTATCAATATCCAATTTATTAGTATTAATAAGGTTAATCTTAAGTATACGCAGGGTCTCAGCTACTGGTATATTCGTATATAAGTCTACAATATCAAAGGAAAGTCGGTTCAACTATTAAATTTTTAACCTTATTCACAAAGTCAATATAATTTTACATATTGTTTGTTACTAAATTTTATATATATTGCTGTCGTTTTCTCTTAATCTACTTACTCCAACAAGTATTATTTTTCTGTTACAAAACATTACCTATCGGTATCATTGCACTATTGCATTGAGATTTTATTTAAAATGAATTTATTTATCTGTTATTAGCAATTATTATTAACTTCTCCTAACTCATTAAATTCTATTTAGTATTTTTTACAAATTTATTTACCTAACCTTTCTGATCGAACTTACTATACAATGTTACTGGTTTTTAGGCCTATCATTACATTTTTATTTACTTCTGATTTTAATTAGTTACTACCTGCATTATTATAGAATCCTTCATTTGTTTATAATATAATTATACTAAACCCTTTTGTATCTCGTTAACAATTATAGCCTTTCTGGCCAAGTTTACAATTATAATCAGCCTACTATCTAATTACAAGTATACAAACATTTAACTATATAAAGTCTAATAAAAGTACATTTGTATGACCTAAGTCATGTAATAATTACTCATTCTCCTCTCATTTAAAACATCAATTATTATAAAACAGTCTAAATTAGTTTTTTACATCATTTGTTAATGTCTATTGTTTACACCTTTCACTGAACTTTGAGATTTGTATTTATTAACATTATTAATTTTTGTTTTCTTTCTACCTTGTATTCTTATTGAGGAGAATTCATTTATTCAATTATGGGTTGGGTTTCTGACCTTTTACGATTATGGACAATTATTATTTTTATTTTACTTTAAAACTTATAAATTGATTTATGTAACGTAGGGGACCATAATTTCGTTACGTTACATATGCTTCCCCTCCAAAAGATGTTTAGTTTACCTGAATATAATTTGGGTCAAAGTAAACTTATATTTTTTCATACCTTGGAATACCCTCCTTTTATTCATCGTAGAGTTTTAATGGTAATTGATTGGATTTCTGAATGTAACATTTCTGACTAGTATTCACCTTTCTTTATTGGATGACAATTCCTTAATGACATTAATTCTCTTCCTTTGTTTCTTTTTTTAAACATTACTTGACAATGATTGGTCACAATAATCAGTAAAATTTAGTTTGAACACTCTTCTAATTCTATTTACTTCTACAAATGCGTTTCTCCATTGATCTTCTGTCAGCTATCTTCCTTCTGTTTTCTTCCTTCATACCTTTGGAATCTGATGTCAATCTTCGCAGCGGTTTTATTATCCCTTAAATATTCAATTTCCCTAACATCCCCTAACATGTGAGCTGGAACAGTTCAGAGAGGCACTGTTTGGCTTCATACTCTGCTGGCCATACAACACTTCAATATAATACTGCTGGAATTCATCTACAGACAGTTATAAAAAATACAATAATATCATAATAGTCTCTTTATTTGACTAATAATAAACATCTTGGGGATTCGTTATGCTGTTGCGTTTTACATTTAATTATATATATATTTCCTTTTCTTCTTGATTCATTCTTATTTTCAGTAGCTATTTTCAGAAAACATTTTTGACAGTCATTATTTGTAAACACCTCTGACCTTCTTTCTTGTGACAGATGTTCTCCGTACTATCTCTTCATTTATCATTTTCATTTCCAAGTGTTCAACTTTGTACTGTATTTATTATCTGTGTGTCGTAACCACTCCAATGCGACACGCGCGGATGACGTCACTTGCTTATCAAGCGCTGCCGGCAGTCAGCCGGACTGACGGTGGACAAGTTAAGTTTAGTTTCTAATTAGACTCCGAGCGTTACTCTCGTTAAAATTCACTCTTCCAGCTGCGGCTTCTGGATCATTATCCAATTATCTTCATGTGCAGTTTTCACTAAATTACTCAGACAACTTTCGTCTACTTTAAATGGATCTTGACCTTTATCAAAACTAAATTAACGGGCGTTATGGCCCTTAAACATCCGCACGTGTCGACAATGGCTTCTAAAATTTAACGTTTTCAATAACGTTATATTATACATCAGAATTACAGTCCAGTTCATTACGTTTCAAACCCAGCCCTTTCTACTTAGCGTCTTTGGAACAACTCTAGAACTTCAAGAGCTTCCAGTACGCAACATTTTTGGTCCAACCGAACCGGATTTCTTACTTTGTCCACATGAAATTAATATTTCATTTAATGGGCCCAAACGGCGTTTCATTCAAGCCCCAACATTCTCAACTTTGGATTGCTGACAGTTGCGTGCCTCTATAAACTTTCAAAATTACATTACAATCAACACGACAAGATTCGGCAGAGCAGTAAACCAGAGACGACGGGACAAGGCAGGACAGCATTTGTGATTCTACATCAAAAAGTTCCACAGCTTTAAATAATGGAGAGCTACAACATAAGGCGTCATCTGACCAGTAGAGACAGGAGGTGCAACAGCTCCTAACAGGATCAAGCAGCGGGATCGAAGTCAGCTTCAGCCCGTCTGGATCAACGTCCACGTGACTATGAACCTTTTACTTATATTTAACGTTTCAAGCAATATTTTACATTTAGCAGTTATTTTTTAACACCTTTGTGTAAACACACACTATCATTATACAATACAGTTAGTAGTGGTTGGCAGTTCATTGTGAGTTCAAACATCAAAGATAAAAATATACGTTATTATCATTTAAATTCATAATTTTAATAATTTTAATTGCCAACAAAGTTTGATTAATAGAGAGAGTAGGCATATGTTCTAGCAAGTATTATGTTCATATACATAACGATCGCTAGCTACCGCAACGTATTCAGATTTATCAAAATTTAAATTTATGGTTCACATGCTCTGGGCTCAAATTATTCCAAAGTATTTTTTAAATTGTAATCATGGCAGATGTAAAGGCTTTAATAAAAAAACGAGGCACCATTAAAGCTTCGATATCCCGCGTACATACTTTCGCGGACAACTTCGATTTGGAAACCAGCGATCATGCGCTGAAAATAAAACTTCGGCATTTGATGGAATTATCCACCAAATACGATGAAATACAATCCCAAATCGAATCCGAGGAAGCGGACTTTGCTTTAGCGAGTGATAGGGTCCAAACTGAAGACGATCTTTGTAATATAGAGTGTAAATTGCAACACCTGCTGAACATATATAATTTGTATTACATATAATATATTCGTAATATAGAGTGTAAATTGCAAGCTGAGCATATGAACCAGAAACCCTTAATTAATGCTGAAACTAAGCATCTTAAAACACCCCCCATTCAGTTGGAACCGATTAAATTACCTCGGTTTGCGGGAAGTATTATTGAGTGGCAGCATTATTATCATATTTTTCTTGAACTAATTCACGTCAGAGCCGATCTGACGGACATACAAAAACTTCACTATTTGCACTCGTCATTATCTGGCGAGGCGCTTAACGTAATAAAGTCATTACCAATCACTCATGAGAATTACGCGGTGGCTATCGATCTGTTGAAGAATAGATATGACAGTAAGCTAATTGTCTCCGCCCACCATGTCGGGTATGTCCTGGACGTACCATTGGTTCAACAAGAATCCCAAGTTAGCATATCTAGATTCATTGATGAAATCTCAGCCAATATCAATGCTTTAAATAATCTCAACTTGCCAGTTAACACATTCGAAATTATTGTCATGCATTACTTAGCTAAAAAACTTGATAGTTACACTTTCCGGTTGTGGAAAGAGAGCTTGTCAGAACATAAATTCCCTGACTTTAATAATTTTGTGAATTTCCTAAACTCACGCAAACAATTGCTACAAAATCTTGATAGCGCAACTACCTCAACCAGCAAGTTAAATAACAGCGATAAGACTCCTTATTGCAAGGTAGTTAAACCGATAAGCGCTCCTAGGGGGGCATTCCATTCTCATATCGGAAATAATTTATGTAGACTATGTAACGGTAAACATAGAATTATTGACAGCTTACAATTCATATCGCTTTCTGTCCCTGAAAGAAAAAACGTCATAATAAAAAACAAACTTTGTTTAATTGCCTTCGTCCGGGTCACAAAAGTTCGAAATGCCCATCAAAATTTTCTTGTAAAAAATGTGCTAGGCGTCACCACACCATAATTCATGTCCCCAACAAAGACGGATCTTCCGTCGATAACCAATGCTCACTAAAGTTGCAAACGAATAAATCAATATTGTTATCCACCGCTGTCTGTATGACCACTAATAAGGCCAGTAGAAAATTCCCAGTTAGAATTTTATTGGATTCCGGCTCGCAAGCAAATTTCTGCACAATGGACTTCGCCCGTAGAATGGGCCTTCAATTGGTTAAATCGCAATTGCCCATCACGGGTATAAACAACTCACTCTCCCAGGCTGACTTCAGTACAAAGCTAAGGCTACATTCTCGCTATAAACCCTTTACGTTAAACATGCATTGTGCCGTACTACCCAGTATAACTAATGATTTACCGGCGGAATCGTTCGATCTCGCCTCTTTGAATTTACCGAAGCACTTATTCTTAGCTGATCCACACTTACACTGTTCGTCCCAAGGCGATGGCGATGTACTCCTCGGCGCTCAATATTATCTCCAATTAATTGAACCTATTAAATTTATGCGCGGACCGCACTTTCCTATTATTCAGGAGACAAAGTTAGGAGTTATTCTACCCAGTAACTTACCCTTCAATATCAACATAACTAAAACGGTTTCGTCCTTTATGGTCTGTAAGGATGATAGTCAGATTTCCTCGCAATTAAAGGAATTCTGGAAGCTGGAGGAGGTCTCTAGTCGTGAAACCTACCCTGAGGACGCAGCGTGTGAAAGGCATTTTGTGACAAATACTGTCCGCAATCACGAAGGGAGATTCGTGGTATCCCTGCCTCGCAGATTAGACAAATCTCATTTGGGAGATTCTCTCCGCGGAGCTATCCGCAGGTTCCAATCGCTAGAGTTTAAGTTCAAGCGGAACCCTGCCCTTTACAAGAGCTATAGCGAGTTCATGCGTGAATACGTGAAGCTTGGTCATATGTCTCCACTTAATGATTACGATTTGTCGCTTGACAAATCAGACATTTTTTATTTGCCTCATCACTCGGTCTTTAAGTGCTTTAGCCTAAACACTAAGTTACGTGTGGTCTTTGACGGACTATATCTCTATTCGGACTCGATGATAGCGTTGCATTGGATACATCAACAATCTTCCCGCTGGAAGGTATTTGTGGCCAATCGTGTCGCGGAAATACAGCGTCTTGTTAGCCGGGGAACTTGGCATCATGTATGATCCCATGACAACCCTGCCGACATTTTATCACGCGGTTGCCTCCCTCGTAGTTTGCACTGCCATACTCAATGGTGGCATGGTCCGTCCTGGTTAGCCCATGAGTCAGCATCATGGCCCATTAGCGCCTTCGACATTCATGCTCCCTGTACTTACCCCGACCTTGAGCAGGAACGTCGTAAGCAGGTCCAAACATCACTGATTGTCGCCTCTTCCACCCATAGCTATGTTGAAAATTATTCATCCCTTACAAGGCTCATTCGAGTCTTCGCATATTGCCGCAGATTTATTCGCAACTCTAGGCTCCCGGTTGTTGACAGGGTCACGTCCTTTTTGTCTGCTCAAGAGTTGCATGACACACTTTTGTTTTTTGTTCAGCAATCTCAGCAGTTGCACTTCGGCATAGAAGTTAAGGAACTTGAGGCACATCGTTGCCTTCCTCGCAGCAGCAAAATTCTTGCACTCAACCCCTTCCTGGATGACTCACGTATTTTAAGAGTGGGTGGACGCTTACAATTCTCCCCACTTAACTACGCGAGTAAACACCAAATAATTTTGCACCCGCACTCTCATCTCACTAAATTAATAATTGAGTATGAACATATCCGTTTGTTGCACTCTGGGGTGCAATCAACTCAAGCTTCGCTCAGACAGAAATATTGGATCATTCACGACAAATCTTATATCCGCTCAGTAATACATAAGTGTATCATTTGTTTCCGTTTCCGTGCTAGAGGCGCGAATCAACTATTAGGTTAGTTACCCCCTTCTAGGGTAATGCCTGCTAAGCCATTTTCCCAGTCGGCCGTGGACTACGCCGGTCCTGTACTTTTACGCCATGGCGGGCAGCGCTCAAAGTCCACGTCAAAGGCATACATCGCGTTATTCATATGCATGAGCACAAAGGCCATCCATTTAGAATTGGTGTCAGATCTCACCTCCAATGCCTTTATAGCGGCTCTACAAAGGTTCATCGCGCGCAGACATTTTCGGATAATGGTACGAATTTCGTGCCAACAGCACCTTATACGAATTGTACAAATTTTTAAGGTCAATGCAAGTTGAGCAATCTTCTAAGGAGTTTTGCGGTCTCTGTGGTATCAAGTGGTCCTTTATCCCTCCCTCAGCCCCTCATTTCGGTGGTTTGTGGGAAAGCGGTGTTAAAAGTGTTAAATATCATTTGCGTCGCGTAATCGGCGGTACTATCTTGAATTTTGAGGAGTATTCCACTCTTCTCTCTCAAATTGAGGCTTGCCTTAATCCACGCCCTTTATGTGCTGTGTCCGACGATACTAGAGACCCTGAACCCTTAACTCCCGCTCATTTCTTGGTCGGTGCTCCACTGACTGCACTTCTGGAACCCGACTATACCCAAGCCAATACTAGTCATTTGGGCAGATGGCATCTGCTCCAAAAATTTACGCAATCCATCTGGAAACGATGGTCTAGGGATTATCTGCACCAGCTGCAGCAGCGCAACAAATGGCGCTCGGCGTTAAGGAATTTGAATGTCGGACAGCTTGTCCTTATTTTGGATGATAATTTTCCCCCACTTCAGTGGAAGCGAGGGGTAATTACTAATGTTTTTGCGGGTCAAGATTCCTTAGTGCACGTTGCAGAAGTTCGCACCGCGCTATGTATCTTACGCCGACCCATCCACAAATTATGCCCCCTTCCGGTGGCAACAGACTAGTCGTATGCATGCCATACGAGACGTACTAGGATTGTGAACTTGTCACATTGCCTGGACTACGCCCGGGACATTCCCGGGGCGATCATACAAGTCAATTGTATCATTAACGTTGTAATTATTATTACTACGTTCTGATAGCTATTATTGCAATAGTGACTGCGTTTTCATTGTGCTATCAATTATTTATGGATGTTGTTGTATTGTTGTATGTTTATATATTCAAATTTCCGAGAATTATTAGTGTTACTTATGGTACCAATTATTCTATGTATGTATTGTATTTTCTAATGGTCATATATTATGAAATTTATTGGGGTTTGTTGTGTCAATATTATGGTGCAATTGTTATATCTTTTTATTGTGTTATCACTTATTATTATAATACTGTGCAAATGTTAATGGGTATTATATGGGAAAGATCAACACGTCTACTTAATCATTGTATTATTATGTGTACTGTGGTACTATTATGTTTTGGGTAATTTTACTGTCAGTTTGCCCTTGCTATTTGCATAAGGGTCGATTTCTTGTATACCTTACAATTGTTAATTGAATTTATCATGTTAATCATATTATTGTTATTAATTACCTAACTGTCATTGTGCTATAGCCAATACGCCAATTGTTATATTATTTTTGCCATGTAAATCTAATTATTATATTATTAACTTAATGTTTAATTTACAAAATCGTCCCGATTTTGAGCGGGCAGTATGTTCAAACTTTGTACTGTATTTATTATCTGTGTGTCGTAACCACTGCAATGCGACACGCGCAGATGACGTCACTTGCTTATCAAGCGCTGCCGGCAGTCAGCCGGACTGACGGTGGACAAGTTAAGTTTAGTTTCTAATTAGACTCCGAGCGTTACTCTCGTTAAAATTCACTCTTCCAGCCGTGCCTTCTGGATCATTATCCAATTATCTTCATGTGCAGTTTTTGCTAAATTACTCAGACAACTTTCGTCTAATTTAAATGGATCTTGACCTTTATCAAAACTAAATTAACGGGCGTTATGGCCCTTAAACATCCGCACGTGTCGACAATGGCTTCTAAAATTTAACGTTTTCAATAAATGTATATTATACATCAGAATTACAGCCCACTTCATTACGTTTCAAACCCAGCCCTTTCTACTTAGCGTCTTTGGAACAACTCTAGAACTTCAAGAGCTTCCAGTACGCAACACCAAGAAATTCTAAATTGTGTTTGCATTAATTATTATCATTCTTTATTTTCATCGTAACTATAGTCATTAAATTATCCATTGTTCTTCTTATTTTACCATCTTGTCTGATCACATTACCACTAATTGTGTTGATATATATTTTTTCTTATTCCATTTTAAATCATATTGGTTATAAATAATTATGTAATCTGTTCTTCAATTCTCTTGGCATTTTGGCATGTATCTTAAATCGCATTGTTTCTAAGTATTTTAAGTAAGTTTTCTTATATAGTTTTTTAATTTTGGGGGTTTATTCTTATATATTTAAAATAATTTCTTCTTAATACTTATAGTAAGACGTTCTTACTTCTTTTAGAATTTTGTGGAGTTTGTTCTTAATATATTCAAAATAATTCCTTCTTAATACTTATAGTAAGACGTTCTTACTTCTTTTAGAATTTTGTGGTGTTCTTCAGTTCTCACGGCCTCTGTCAGTTTAAATGAGGGCTTCCC
This sequence comes from Magicicada septendecula, assembly GCA_034769895.1. Lineage (NCBI taxonomy): Eukaryota > Metazoa > Arthropoda > Insecta > Hemiptera > Cicadidae > Magicicada > Magicicada septendecula. The sequence continues at coordinate 181,263,929 of CM068367.1, read as the reverse complement.
TCATCCTCTCTATTTTCCGGTGGGTTTTGAGGCTGGTTCTGTAGTGGTTCATGTCTGTTCTCTGGATTATTGTCCGTTGGTCTATAATTTATTCCGTATTGGTATTCGTCCTCGCGTTGTGACTGATTATAATAGTGGTTGTTATGGTGTGTCCTCGGGTAATATCGTCTGATTATTTTGAGGTCGAGAGTATATATAATTCACATTGTGTCTGTAGTTATTGGGTCGGTTGTCCCCATCTCCTCTATTATTCCGATTATCGCGGTAATTATAATGGTTATTACCCCGATAATTATTATTCCTCTGATTATTATTTGAGTGGTTATTCTGAGTTCTATTCGGGTTACTATTCTGGTTTGTTTGATTGTTATTAATCTGGTTTGAATATTGTTGATGGTCGTTGCCATTGTATCTATTGTATTTAGTGTTTAACATTCGGTTCCGTTGATACTGGGTCTCATGTTCATAATTTTCTAAAAATTTTGCCATGGCTTGGATAGTTTTAATCTGGCTGTATATCCGAGCATTCTTTATACCTTCATCATAATGGTATGAGAGTTGTATTACCAAACACTCCTCAGGAATTCTGGGCTCTAGATTACGGGCCATGCACACCTTGCCTAGGAAGTATGATGTGGGAGATTGTCCTACGTTTGCCTCATATCGACCATTGCTTAAATTATTTCTTACCATATTTTGGGTCGACTCCGACCAATACTTTTCCTTGAACTGTTTTTTGAAATCGTTTATATCTTGAACATCGGAACGCACTGCCGTCCACCAATTGTCGTAGGTATCCTTAAACATTTCGTCGATCATTCCTCGGATATTATTCCAACGGTTCTCTCTATTCCGTGTTATCATTTCTTCTAACCTTTTCAAAAACTCCATAGGGTTACGCTTGTAACTCCGAAAATTGATTGACTCCCGGTTATCGTTGTTGATGATATGATTATGCTGGCATGTTCTATCTCGCCATGAATCCACTTCTTCTTCTATCTGTATTTCGCGTTGCCGGATTTCCTCGATCTTCCCTTTGTTCGTACTTACTTGGCTTTTGACATTGTTTAAATTATCATATACTCTCTCCAGTCGTTCACCCATGTCAGTCTGTACTTGTGTTATTCCTTCCTTATTCTCCTCCCGTATAAAGCGTTACGAGCTTTAAAATAAATATTTAAATCTAGAAATCTGGGTATACAACTGAAACTCTACTTGTTTAATAAAAAATTTAAATTGGTATCACTTACCTTCTTAGCGAATTATCAGGGTGTCGTCTGATGTACTTAGGCAGAGAAAAACAGGCAATGCAATGACAAACACACATTAATGTGTTTAATTGACACTTTTTATTAACTTTTAATTTTTTAATATTAATTATTAAACTTTAACTCCCTCTTCATCAATTTCTTTTACATTACATCGTTAATAATTATTAGAATATCAGTTTAATTTTAATTTACTAGCGGTTCATTCGAAAAACTTTGCTTGAAAGCATTGATACTTGTTATACATGAAATGAAAATAGTTGCGATATTTATGACTAAACACTTAACATTCTAACCATGGTATCTAAATTATGAAAGCGACCCATATTGCTCTCTCTCTCTCTCTCATACTATAAAATTCTCCATAATTTAGTTATAACCCCCTTTTTTTATGAATTTGAAAAATAATTGAAATTAGATTTGAGTCGACTACTTAACCAGCATCCTTCGGCTGACCACGTGTGGCGTCGCGCATGTATATGAATGTCCTGTTTATTTGTCACATGTTTCACTTTTGCTGTTCACTCCGCTAAATTCGTTTAAACTGTCGGATTTAACTGTTTATCTTCAAATTTACTGTTACACTTCAGAATATGTTAAAATGCAAAATTTAAGGGTCGCGAACTGCGAACCTTGCTCCGGCCGGGAATGGGTGATTTCGTCGACTGACGACGCTACAAGTGCGTTGGTAAAAAAAAAACATTTCCGCCAGCTCGTGCTGTGATTGGCTGCGGCATCTTACATGGCTGGTTCCGGTGATCGACTTTGGTGTCGAGAGTACAGATAGCGGCACACGGGCGCACACGCACGGCCACATTCCATTGTAGTTGAGTGTTATTCACCAAGTTTTTGTTACTCCTCCCCAACGGAGGATACACGCATGTGCACACAAGCTGACATTCCACGGTGTTATCGTTGTGCGCTAGGCACGGACCGGTACAGGATTGTATACAGGGTGTCCAAATAAGTGTTAGTGGTCTCGGTGGCCGCAAAGGGTGTCCAAACCGATTATTTCCCAATAGTTGATATTAAATGAAATAAAAAAACATACCTCCTTCAAACTTGTTCCATTACAATACCCCCCCAATGAGAGATCTTCTGCCGAAACAGAAGATATCTCATTGCCAAAACCCCTAAGAGGACCGGTGAGGATATGGAGCCAACAACCCCCCTTTAATTTCTTAACACATCATGGGTAAACTACCCCCCTGGCTCGGCGACTATGGACTCATCTGAACGAGATCACTGGACTTCTCCGTAAGAGATCCCAACACCGAGAAATCGAACCGACAAGTACCACAGCGCACCTCACCTTCTAACATGCTACCCCCCAAAATCCTCACTCCCTGGCTTATATCATGCCAGATCCTCAACCGATCTGTTCCCCCTTACATGCAAACTGGGTCGCCTTCAGCAATACTGGGCGCATACACGTACTTGTTAATTCCTACCTATCAAATTTTAAAAGTTCCAGTTATATTAACATAAAATTTTTTTTTTTTTTATTCAAACCAAAAAAAAGTTTAAATTCAAAAATTTACATTTTATAAAATTTTTCTCAATAGGAAATTTATTTGAACTTATTTAAATTAATTAATAAACAAAATTGGCATCGCTTCCTTGCCAAAACTGGTTTAGTATAGAACATCACCCATCAGCTGACCAAAACTGGGTCAAGTCCAGATCCTTGACCTACATACATTATGTACAAGTTACATCTGTGAATACATTAAACTCCTGTAAAATTCAGTCTTGCAACGAAAAAACATAATAAAATACAACATTTAAAATTAACAAAGTATTATTATAATTAACCATTGGATTGACATTTAAATTATTCAAATAAACACCTTATACTTTTACATTTTCAAATTCTACTAAAATTTTCCTTGGTTTCAATCAAAATTTTACCTTTTTACTATGAACCTCTTTTCTTTGATAATCTCATCTCCACTACTTTGGGTGATTTAGTTATTTATACTGGCTTGAACAAATTGCAAATCATTCCTAAGTGATATTCTACATATCAATAATTATATACTATATATCAGCTGACATCCCTAGCTAATTGTAAACACATTTCAAAATTGAGCAAATTGCATGAAATATATTTTTATCAATTCTTATATCTAACGTACAACAATAATAATAATACACTTAAAATTATAGCATGAACAACTTGTATTGACTTGTCTGAGCAGCTAGTTATTTAACAGAGCACAAGCAGTTTTTTTATAGGATCAAATTTGAATTAGTAAAACATTTTTATGTTATAAAATTTACATTCGTGGCTCCTCTGAGCCACCTCCCGGCCACACACTCTATTGCAAATTGTGTAAGACTGTGGCGCCTTTTCGCTTCCACAAAGACTGTATATTTTGGAGCAGGGTTTTACCTCTCCGTGTCTCTGCTTCCGCTATTAAGTTTTAACATTGTTGAATATCGACATATTCTTGTCTATAATTATGCACCCTTAATACGGTTCTACCACCTGTCTCTGCTACCCCTACGCGGGCAGAGTGGCAGCCGCTGTTTCATAGTTTGGTGATTCTCCTTAATTTCACCCCCCATCAATTTCAAAATACACCTTTACAACGATAACAGCTATGGCCAGTTATGGCAGAACGTGACGCAATGAGCCCCAACCATAGCTGTTAAAGCTAAACCAATTCCACGGTCAAGGTTCGGTGAGGCCGTGACCGCCCGAAAAGTTGGGGAATCACAAGTATAATATTTCCTTTTAAAATTAAAATTGAGAATTTATATTACATGACATTTCTAGTCTTGGTGGTGTTTTAACTAATACATTTCTTTCTTAACTATCTTAATGTCCATTTACATAAAATACATAATGTGTGTATAAACAATAATAACAATTTATAATAATAGAATATAAAAATGTCTGTTTAGGTATGAAAATATTAATATTCACAAATACATCCATCATCACTCAGCTAGATAATACTTTTTTAACTGGGTCACATTATAGGTTCCCTTTATTTCTCGAGTTTGCAAATCTACTAAAACATACGCATTCTCCATTTTCACTTGGCTAACCTCATATGGACCGTCATACAATAGGAAGAATTTTTTTAATTTCAAAATTATTAATAACATTTATTTTTAACCTTTATGTTATTAAATTGAAATTGAAATTTCATCAAATAATTTAAATATCTCATAAAAATTCAATCATACAACATTAAATCACAATATTTAACCATCTCAAATTATTCACTTCAATTGATTATTAAACTTTACATTTTTCAATTATTATCAAAATTTACAAAGCATCGATTATTGTCTTCATAATTATTCAACTTCATAATTATTATTACGCTAATTATTCATGTAAACTGCAAAATATTAATAATATATATACACAAATGAATTCACAAATTATTTACAAATCATTCGTCAAGAACTGTTCAGTTGTTTCACACTTCATTTGGTAAAGCAGTCCCTTCCATAACCATTAATTACATGATTAAACGTTCAATAAACATTTATTGTCTCTACCCCCAATCATCGTACAAAAATCTGGTTTTACGTGTACACAGTTCATTCTTTACTAAACACACTATATTATTTTTATTAATATAAAGATTATCCAAATTCTTATATTCTTCCACAATATCAACAGGATTATTCTCTGTTATTAAATTATGTAATTTATTATCATCGAGTATAGTCCAGTCGCCTTTAGTACGATCTGTCATAGTTATGTCAATTACAGTTTCATTATCATTACTATCTGCTGCTGTATTCGCTTTGTCATAAAGTAAGTAGTCTATTACATCAATTGCTGTACTAACTATTTCACAAGGTAAGTACTTAGTATCAATAACTCTTTCAACGTCTAATCTCTGCAATAATTCGTCATAATCTCTATTAACCTTAAATAACATTACCTTCTTGTCAGCGTATTTTTCATCATAACACCAATGCACGCTTTTACTATCATTCCATACAAAGGGTATTAAATCATAAAAATGCCTACTACAAATTAAAAAATTATTTAGATATATATCGCTTTCTTGTAAGGGACTCTCGCCCTTCAAAAATATTCGTAACCAGCTTGGTTTACCATAAAACTGGGGAAAATTTACCCTTTGCCCTTTATTCACAAAATCATTCTCTTCAAACTCTCTCTGTAACTTACAAACACTCTCTCCTCTCTCTCTCACTGTTTCTATATTATTATGATTGCTAATTATTTTCACTGTATTATTTTTACATACCTCGTTTTCAACTATCTTACTACTATCGGTTGTTAATTCATTTTCATAATTATTTGTTATCTTATTATTACTCTGGTTGTCTGTTATTTCGTCACAATCACTCGTAACTGTGTTATTTTCTACCTCCTCCTTCCGCGTTCTACTTCTGTTTATTTCGTCTTGAAAATTATTTGTATTTATAATTATCTCACCTCTCATGCCCACAATAGTTTTATTCATACTTTCTAATTTGTTATTCATATTTATTTCACTCATTCTTAATTCGCTCCTCACATTCATGAACTCGTTATTTAAATCAGTCAGTTTAATATTTATAGTATTCACTTCTGATTTAATCTCATTTTTAAATTCATTTAAACATGTGTTTAGATTATTATTTTCTGACTTCATTTTCTCGTCTTGTTTGTCAAGTTTATCATTCATTCCTGACATCATCTCCATCATCAATGCTAACTGATTAAATATATTTACATTATCGCTTATTTTTGCGTCTACTGTCTCAATCGTTAATTCGTGTGTTGTATTGTCTACACTCTCGTTAATATTTGTCGATACTAAATCGTCTTGCGTAACATTTAAAATTGACCCCTCCACAATATCTTCTCATAAATTTACACTCTCGCTTTTCTCTGCCATTTTTCGATCAGGTTGTAAATTAATTTATTTTATATTACATTAAAAATTAATTTACAATGTCCACTGTTCAGGCGCCAATTAAAGCGTTACGAGCTTTAAAATAAATATTTAAATCTAGAAATCTGGGTATACAACTGAAACTCTACTTGTTTAATAAAAAATTTAAATTGGTATCACTTACCTTCTTAGCGAATTATCAGGGTGTCGTCTGATGTACTTAGGCAGAGAAAAACAGGCAATGCAATGACAAACACACATTAATGTGTTTAATTGACACTTTTTATTAACTTTTAATTTTTTAATATTAATTATTAATCTTTAACTCCCTCTTCATCAATTTCTTTTACATTACATCGCTAATAATTATTAGAATATCAGTTTAATTTTAATTTACTAGCGGTTCATTCGAAAAACTTTGCTTGAAAGCATTGATACTTGTTATACATGAAATGAAAATAGTTGTGATATTTATGACTAAACACTTAACATTCTAACCATGGTATCTAAATTATGAAAGCGACCCATATTGCTCTCTCTCTCTCTCTCATACTATAAAATTCTCCATAATTTAGTTATAACCCCCTTTTTTTATGAATTTGAAAAATAATTGAAATTAGATTTGAGTCGACTACTTAACCAGCGTCCTTTGGCTGACCACGTGTGGCGTCGCGCATGTATATGAATGTCCTGTTTATTTGTCACATGTTTCACTTTTGCTGTTCACTCCGCTAAATTCGTTTAAACTGTCGGATTTAACTGTTTATCTTCAAATTTACTGTTACACTTCAGAATATGTTAAAATGCAAAATTTAAGGGTCGCGAACTGCGAACCTTGCTCCGGCCGGGAATGGGTGATTTCGTCGACTGACGACGCTACAAGTGCGTTGGTAAAAAAAAATATTTCCGCCAGCTCGTGCTGTGATTGGCTGCGGCATCTTACATGGCTGGTTCCGGTGATCGACTTTGGTGTCGAGAGTACAGATAGCGGCACACGGGCGCACACGCACGGCCACATTCCATTGTAGTTGAGCGTTATTCACCAAGTTTTTGTTACTCCTCCCCAACGGAGGATACACGCATGTGCGCACAAGCTGACATTCCATGGTGTTATCGTTGTGCGCTAGGCACGGACCGGTACAGGATTGTATACAGGGTGTCCAAATAAGTGTTAGTGGTCTCGGTGGCCGCAAAGGGTGTCCAAACCGATTATTTCCCAATAGTTGATATTAAATGAAATAAAAAAACATACCTCCTTCAAACTTGTTCCATTACACGTATTTGATGTACCTCTTGTTCAATTTTCTCACATCTTTCTACAGTCTCCTGTTGGAGTCCTTCAACCATCGTTTTATTTTCATTTTTTATGTCATTGATTTTATTTTGTATTTCCTCACGGACTTGTATCACTGTTTCGTTGGTTTTTTCTAACTTCTCATTTGTTTTGGCTATTTCTTGTTTCCTTTCCCCGTTATTTTTGTCCACCTTTTGGTTAATTGTCATATGGATATTCTCAATTCTTTCATCAATTTGCCTTAAATTCTCTTCATTTATTTGTCAGATCTCTTCCTTCATTTGTCTTAAACCCTCATCATTCCTGTCAAACCTTTCGTTAATCTGGATTAAGCTTTCATTGTTCTTATCGAACTTCTCATTCATTAGTTTTGAGGTTTCCTCCTTTTTCTTTGAGTTTTCCTCCTGTTTCCTAAAATTTTCCTTATTTTCCTCATTTATTTTCTTTAAATTTTCCTTATTTTCCTCGTTTGTTTTCTTTGAGTTTTCCATTATAATTCTCAGTAGCTCCTGCATGCTCATGTCTTCTTTCTGGGCTGATTTATTTGGTTGATCCCCTTGGGCATCCTCTTCAATTACTTCCTTTTCCGTGTCCCTAATTACTTCAGTTTCTTCTTTATCGCCTGTCTGTTGTTCCATTTCACTATCTGTGACTACTTATATTTCTTCTTCCGTTTCTCGTTCCTTCGTCATCCTTTTAGAAAACCCTCGGGTATGCATTTTTTGTCTCCAACAGTTGCCTGCTCGAGTTAAGTAATATTTATAAAACCAACGTTTTACTTAACTTAAGCCCTACACAAGTTGAGCACCAATTTATATTATCCCGGTTCTATCCCACTGTTGTGAGTGCCACTTTATATCTTATCTCAATATGGTAAGGTATAATAATGTTTAAATATACCCCAGTTTCTCTCTATTTAATATATTAGTGTTGTTGTGGTTAAATTTATGTATCGAGCGTGTAATTTAATTTTTTCGCTCAAGCCTAGCCCGCTTGAAGAGAAGAGAAGGAATTTTTATTGGTTTCTCATTCTCTTTAATACCAAAGCAGTCCGCGAATAGCGCTGTGGTTACCAGACAGCTGAAACTTGTAGGTTAGTCCACCGCGTACAATAATTCTAAGTTACACTCTCTACTTATATTATGTCTTGTTCACACTACACTAAATATTATATAAATGAGAAGATATCATTAAACTCTGAAAGGATTCTTTATTAAGATTTTAATATTTCTTGCCAACAAAGTTTGTTTTCTTTACGGAGATACAAAATAGATATAGTATTAGAAGTAATCGATTATCGATCGGATTCAGGGTTATATATTATTTTAGTTATGATTTTGGTATTTCTTTAAACACAGGGAGTGAAGGTTCTTTCAACTGTTAGTAAGATCAGAAAATGCATAAATAGGATTACAAGGTATTACAATATAGAATTAAGTTTTTATTAAATAAGGTTTAAAATAATTGTAGTTTACCGTCTTCTGGACATCGTGACTTGATAAGGCAGTGTACAGTTAACCTCGTCTTAATGTTTGGTCAGGAACGAATGCAGATGAATCAATACTCGTCCGTCTTCGCTCCAAGTTGAAATAAAAGTTCATTTCTTGGTCCTGGGATGATGCAGAAGTGCCACTCCTTTTGTTCACCAATGTCAGAGTTTTGTGGTTACGTGTTTCCACGGATTTCGTGTCCCACTACGTTTTTTCTATTGAATTGTGGAAACTGATGTTCAAGTATAGTTTGTGTTTTATTTTCGTTCTTTATGTTATTGGATTATATAACTCTATTCAGGTAGTTATTTCTCTGTTTTGGTTGATTAATTAAGTTAAAGTTTGCTCATTATATCGAGTTTTACTATTAAGATTTACTTTTACTACTTACTACTTACTTTTACTATTCACTTAGATTTTCTGACAATTTTCATATACCGTTTTTTGATTACTCGGTTATACAAGACGGTTGAACGTTAGTGAACCATACTATGGTGATTTATTATTTAATTTGTTCCCAATTGTGTTATTTTAATTCAATTTAATCAATTCTTTTTCTGAGTGCATCCAAACTAAACCGTCTTCGTTCATGGGTAATTATTCAATAATTGGATCAACAAATTTTATATCTCTCGTCATCCCTGACAACCATCCTTTTTATTCTTATTGGGTATTATTTTATACTATAACCATTATCATACAATGTTCTTACACCCATCAAAATAATCCTTTACTAAATTTCCATTATATCATATTATAATTTTACATATTGTTTGTTACTAAATTTTATATATATTGCTGTCGTTTTCTCTTAATCTACTTACTCCAACAAGTATTATTTTTCTGTTACAAAACATTACCTATCGGTATCATTGCACTATTGCATTATGAGATTTTATTTAAAATGAATTTATTTATCTGTTATTAGCAATTATTATTAACTTCTCCTAACTCATTAAATTCTATTTAGTATTTTTTACAAATTTATTTACCTAACTTTTCTGATCGAACTTACTATACAATGTTACTGGTTTTTAGGCCTATCATTACATTTTTATTTACTTCTGATTTTAATTAGTTACTACCTGCATTATTATAGAATCCTTCATTTGTTTATGATATAATTATACTAAACCCTTTTGTATCTCATTAACAATTATAGCCTTTCTGGTCAAGTTTACAATTATAATCAGCCTACTATCTAGTTACAAGTTGTAACGGTACAGAATTGTGTGCTACCCCAGTTTCAATTTTATTTTATATCAATTCAGTTTTAATTTTCAATTGTTAGCTTTCACCTGTGAGGTGCCTCAGAGTAACACACTGTTAGCATAAACAACTGTCTAGACAACTAGACTAGACGTATTACGTAACTGCCCCAGCAGCAGGCTTTGTGAATCACAGTATGCAGATTGTCACCACTGCATGAACATCAGTCAGTAGTAAAGAGCAGTTAAAAGTTCGTAAAAAGAAAACAGTGGCCTCGGGGGTGTAAGATAGGCCATAATTATTAGTCGGCCTATCCATTCAAGTATTAATGTACTAAATAGTACTACAGAAATAAAACCTGTATAAAACAGTATAAACAGTGTAGCGCGCGGCCAACCTACAACAATATCTAAGTGCAAAAAGTTACGTCGGCTGACTTGATCATATTTTATAACGTGGAACCAGTAGATCAGTGAGAACCATGAAACAAAAAACCGTAAAATCAGTACCAACAGTGGCGTGAGTGCGAGAGAACTCAGAAATCAGTCAACTAGTGAACTTGTGTCACGGTTATTACATGTGAACAATATGGGTGTTCACTGGAGTGAAACCATTATTAGGATGAGTACCACTTTTTAAAACTTTAATTACTATATTATAAAATTTACTTTTATAGACACCTTAATAAGAAACAGAGATCTCTAAGAGAGGGGAGTTTATTTAAATATTAACAAAAAAGAAAGAGTGTGTGTGTGGTAATATAGAGGTTACCTACTGGTTCATTTTCAATCTTCTTATATGTACTTAGTAATGTCAATTAAAATAGTAGTTTAAAAAAAATTTAACAAAGATACTGTCATTTGTAGAAAGTAAAAGAAGGGTGCGAGTTTCGATAAATAAAATAAGTATGTATTTTAGACAGTAGAAAATGCGTTAGCGTAATCATTTCGCACTTCTACCCAGACAACCTTGTCTGCAGTGGATTTTCGTCTGTAAGACCCGGGAAAATGCAACCAAAGGTAAGAGTGTATTTACTTGAAAAAACCTATATTGAAATCTTGAATTTGATATATATTGTTTCAGTGGCCCCGAACTAGGGAATCGAAGAGTATTTTATTATTTGTATTAACTTATAGTGTTTCAAAGTATACAAACATTTAACTATATAAAGTCTAATAAAATCTCTATAATGATATATAGATAACACATAAAATGAAATTAACTGGTAACCCATTAATGAGTTTAACAACAGCTCTATAATGGTATATTGATAACACGTAATAATTATTTAATTGGTATTCTATTAAAAGAATTACTCCACTTGCTACACACACAAAATAACATAACTATCATGATAATAATACAACATGATACAATTAATAACAGGTACATTTGTATGACCTAAGTCATGTAATAATTACTCATTCTCCTCTCATTTAAAAACATCAATTATTATAAAACAGTCTAAATTAGTTTTTTACATCATTTGTTAATGTCTATTGTTTTCACCTTTCACTGAACTTTGAGATTTGTATTTATTAACATTATTAATTTTTTTTTCTTTCTACCTTGTATTCTTACTGGGGAGAATACATTTATTCAATTATGGGTTGGGTTTCTGACCTTTTACGATTATGGACAATTATTATTTTTATTTTACTTTAAAACTTATAAATTGATTTATGTAACGTAGGGAACCATAATTTCGTTACGTTACAATATTAAGTATATAATGTTGATAATGGTGTTGAGCATAAGAATAATGATGATTTTGTATTACCAGAGTAGGATCATGGAAGGTGATCAGTGAATTTTAATTAGATAGATTGTTTAAAATTTGAATTTGTGTTTTGGTTCTATATAATACATAATAGAATAAATTGTTTGTTGATTCTTGTGAATTTAATCAATTGTTTTTGGATATTAGTGCATTAGTAAAGATTTATTTTCTTTTGTGTATTGGAAAGAGTTGAAATATTATTGACTGGAGTCGAGATTTTGATAAAAATGTAGGAATGCAAAAGAGAAAGAGACCTCTATCGTAAATCTTGTTTATATCTGTATTAAAGATATTAAGAATTAAGTAAAACCAATGCCTATTAACGTAAACCAATGCAGCTAAGGGGAAACAGATCAGTTGGGGATATGGCATTATACAAGGCCACTGTTTGATTTTTGATTTGGAAGTTTCAGAGTTTGGTGATGCTGTGGCGGCGATTCTGAGCTGGCCAGCGCGTCAGAGCAGGAACGTCAAGTGCCTGAATGGCCTTGCAGTGTTGGGATCTCGAAAGAGAAGTCCAGTAAGGTCAGGCAGGTGCAGTCACGATCACTGGACCATGGGTAAGTTATCTTTATCTTTTATATAAACACTACAGGGGGTTGTGGCAACCTATCCTAGCTGATCCCTTTAGGAAGTATGAATGTGTCAATGAGAGTTTTTATGCTTTGTCATAAATCCTCTCATTGAGTGGGTTTTGTAACGGTACAATAGGCCCGTATAGGAGATTTTGGGTACCTAACAAGTATAATTTATTGTAAATCAAATGTAGTCGAAGTGTGAGGGTAAAAGTCTTCAAATATATAATACAACGCAGTTTGCCACGACGAGTTGACGTCAAGGTCAAGTGGCGTACGTGACGATCGACAGCAAGTCTGCTAACAACGACAGGACACTCCTAAAAACGTCATCAAAAATATGAAAACATAATAACTGCACCATATAACAATGCCGTCATAGCCAGAGAACAATAGATTCGATGACGCATTAACCCTTCCACTTGGGTAATATACGCCATTTTGTCTCTCTCAGTCGAAACAACACCTTCCGTGCGACTGCATGCTACAAAAACTGCTGGCTAGCAATTGCCAGGAAAAGTATTCAAAAGTGTCAAAAATGTAACCAGTAATGTGAAAAGTTCAATCAGTGAAAAACTAACAATATAAGATGTAAATTAGAGTCAGTGGTGCAGTATAGAGAGAAACAATTAACAATCTGGCCGAACACCTGCCTGGATCATGAAGGACATCTAACTCAATCTTCAATCATACCATTTCAGGTTTTTCGGAAAGTAGACATTTTCAAAATTACAACCTTAACCCATTAATTTGAGCTCAATTAAACAAAAATGTACCGTTTTCAGAGTGTGTGTGTGTGTGTGAGCATGGATGCGTGTACCGGTATACAAATATAAGAAAAACACGAGGCATTGGTTTATGTTACGTGATCCATGTAACTTCACAATTGAAATTATTCAAAGCTGCAGTATGTCCTAAATTCATTTACTAGTTAACCAGGGCAAACTGAAGCAAAATATACATTATGTAATTGTGATACACGTAGGGCGGAAGTAGCGAAAGTATTTTGCCGCCATTTTGTTTTGTATTTAATCAAAGGAGAAGACTCCATTTTGTTTTCTTGTTATTAAAGTATAGATTTTCAGATGTTCAATAAACACCAGTATTACTAATGATATTCGAGTTGATTATTTCTAATAACCATTCAGTTTCTTAACACGCTTATAAAATCCTGGGACCCTTAGGTATAAATAAAATCCGAGGTTGGTAATAAGCAACATGGCGCCTGAATCAGCATGGTAAATAAATTTTATTTTGTTTTATATAGTATCCAAGTCACTTTTTCACAATAATTTATTACCTTTTTATCCGTCAGTGACTTCGTTCAGCGTTTTTTATTTAGACGCGTTTCGTGATATGTGTCACATCTTCAGTAGTCCTCGTCAAAAGTTAAAATTCACGTAAAACACATAAAAACACATTTGCACATATTTACAAAATTACAATGATGACACACACATAACACGATGTAACTACGGCTTCGCTGGACCGGTCCGACCGCGCGTGCAGTTGCCGAGCCACTAATTGAACTAAGTCAATCCTTATCACCAGTCATTACCGTCATGCGCGATTATATTTAGGGCTGTATCATATAGTGAATGAGATTGAAACCTTAATTGTTCGTTTAGTATACTGTTATTGTTGATATTCTTGTCTTTAAATGATTTATAAATCTCAAACTCCTCGAGAGCGTCAATTAACCTACACTTACCGCATACATGGATTGCTTTGAAATTGGTATTGAAATCTGTGTAATTATGGTTATGCATCATTAGATGGCGCGCATAATTAGATTTGGTCTTGTCTAAATCATTCCTTGGTAGATGTTCTTTGTATCCTTTCAAGAAAGACCTGCCAGTTTGACCCAGATAGAAACAATCACAATCATCACATGACATCCTGTAAACACCTGTTTTCTCTTCTAACGGGAATGGTTGTTTTATGCATAACAAATTGGATATATTATTATTTGTTTTAAACGCGATTTTTATATTGAATTTAGAGAACACATTGGATATAATGTTAGGTAAAAGGCTACCGTACACTGTCGTTATATACTTTATATATATTTTTATAAATAATAAACAAAGGCTTGTTGTTGGAAACGGCGTTGTAAACAACAGCCAGAATTGCCAGTTCAAGTGTACCTGTAGACATAAACAATTGCCCGAGCTATTTACAGTCTCTACGTTTCTAAGAATTCATGCCAAGGCAAGCAGCCAACTAAATCCCTTCTCTCCCTCATATTACAGTACAGTATAAGATCATACTCTTGTAACGGGGCAAAAGGGGGGGCTTTTTATTTTATTAAATTTGGGTTTTATTTTATTAAAATATTATTAAATTCGGTTTCATCTGTGTGGACAGCCACGTGTTCAAATGAAGCGTAGTTAGAACAAAGGACTTGTGAGGTGATGCCAATGTAATGGAATGTCGTGTTGTTGACGGTGATACGATTCTTGGAACTTTGCAGCTGTGTGACACCAGCACACAAGCGTGCTAACTCCAGCAGGTGCGCAGACGACGCCAAGTTAGTAAAACAACATGGCTTGGAGATGAATTTTGTCCAGCACGTGGTCTCAACATGACGGAAACGAGATCAAGTCCTGCCCACATTTGTGACGTAAACCTCTGGACACAAATATCGTCGACGTCCAACACACGAAAATCACATATGGTGGCTGAACAGTAACAATGACTTTGGTACACAAGGCATTGCTTTCCGCCTTGTCGAGGAATTGAAAGTGGAAGAGTTTTGGTGAAGGCTCTCCCCAGTTCTCTCACAGACGCTTACCTGGCCGGGTAATCGCCCCACGGGGCTCATTAAAAAATTGTGAATATTAAGTAAAAGTGCGTTTCCGTTATACAAAATGTGAAGGTGATTGTAGTTTTCGGCAGAGAAGATGAAGTCATGAACTATTTAGGACCCACAACTAAATTCGTAATTGAACAGCCACGACTTCGGAGATACCTCGTTGCCGGCAAGGGTATTGCACAATGTATACAACCAATGTTTCTAAATAAATAAAAGGGGGTTTTTGTTTTGTTATGGTGTGAATGTGAGTGCGAGCAGGCTGGGCTGTTTATAATAAGGTAAGATGTTTTAAGTAAGTTTAGTGGTACCAGATAATGTTTCAATTATTTCAAGAAAGTTGTATTCAATTTAAAGTTTGGCTAGAAGTACTAGATTTATTTTAAAGATACAGAAATGAATAAAGAATAATTTGATATTGAAAAAATTTAAATAAAAAATAAAATTTAATTTGTTTCTCTTCACAAAAAGCGAGTTGCGTAAGTTATTCACATAACCTTAAACCACTCTTGCATCTCGACGTTCGTGTGACGGATTCTGGGATGAGAGGGCAAAATATAATGTAGGTGGAAGAAAGATAATTTATTTGTATTTGTATTTAATTAAACGTAACAAATGCCGCCACGAAAGGGACGAATTTTATTGACTGAATTGTATTAAAATTCCACACCTACAACAGATGCAAGCGTGATTTGGGGGTTGTTAGGAATACGCAAAAAATACGTAGAAGTACGTAATTTACGCATAGTCTATATAAGATTGAAATTGTATTATGATAAATTAAATTAATTAAAGTAAATTAATAAGTATAGATTATAAAGAATAAGAAATGGCTACTAACGAAAATGAAGTTGAGGGTAATTGTAGGCGATAAAGCCGAATGTAAATTGAATGAAAACAATGAAAATACGTTAACTGAATCGGTTGATAAAAGCGATTCAGGTATTCAGATAGAGTCACTGTCAATCAGTGACAGTAATGTAGACAAATCTATCAAAATTAGTGAGGCAGGAGCAAATTCTACTCCTGTAATAAGTAAAACAAAAGAAAAAGAGTATTCAACGAGTGATATATTTAATTTTATGAGAGCAATGTCCGATGATATTAAGCAGAGTGTAAATAGTCGTTTTGATGTGCAAAATAATAATTTCAATGATAAATTTGATGAGTTGAAAAGCGAAATACATGAACAAAAAGTAAAATGCGAAAGCAATTTCAGTGAGTTAAAAAACCTTATCAATGAGACCAAAAAGCATGTAGAAAGTACTCATGAAATATTTAAAAATAACTTAAATAAATTAGACCAGAATATTGAGAGAATGGGAGTGGATGTGATAAATATAGATAAGAGTAAAGCAAGTGAAAATTATAATGAGATGTATAAAAATGTGGTATTAGAAAATAAGGTAACAAATGATAAAAATAATATTGAGAATGGTAATGTAGTTGAAAAGGTATCAGAGAGTGATACGTTGAAAACAGTTAGTGAGAGTGAGAGAGTAATAGGTTGTAACGGAGTAGTAATTGGTGTTGTTGAATTAGAGAAAGAGTGGAAAGAGAGAGTAGATGAGTATGTAGGGCAGAGGGTAAATTTTCCCCATATTTATGGTGAACCAGGGTGTTCACAAATGTTATTGTTGGAGGGCAAGAGTCCCTTGTTATTGGAAGACATGAGGTTTTTGAGTTGTTTCCCCTTTTTGTATGAGTTAGTACCCTCTGTGTGGAATGGTGTTGAAAGTGTGAGATGGTGTTATGATGAGAGAGATTTAGATGGAGAGTTGTGTATTGATAGAGAGATAGAAGTATATAAGTTGAAGAAAAATTATAATGAGTTGAAAGAGATATTAGAAGTGGTAAAAATAAATGATATGAAATACTTACTTTGTAGAATAAAGATTGAGAATTGTTTTGATGATACCTATTTAAATAATAATAATTTACCTTATGATGAGAAAATAACTGACCTAATATTGAATATACTTACTGATGGAGACTGGACAAAAATAATTAATGTTGACTTGGTTTATGATAAAATAATTATAATGGGAAGTAACCCTATGTATGATTATTGGGGTAAAATGAATAAACTAAACGCTTATGGTTATTACACACAGGATAGCCATGTGAGGTACGTAAATAAAATTGAAAAATGTTATGTGAAACTCAGACTATTATTCGATGATGGAGGCTGAACATTAAATTAATAAATGGACATTTTAAATATTTTGATTTATGGTTCTGACTTGCTGAATTTTGGAAATGAAGTGTGATAAAATTGAACAATTAATGACGTATGATTTGTAAATAATTGATAGTGAAATTAATGGTGTTATTGCAAAATCTTAGGTAAACAATGTGTGTATGTAGTAGAAATTATTGTGATAATAATAATAATAATAATTTTGCAGTCTAAATAAATAACAAAATAATTTGGAAGAGGATAACAAAGGAATTGTAATTATTATAATTTATTGGTGAAAGTAATTAAAAATGTTGTTTTCAATAATTAATTTAATTAAAATAATAGGAGGTGTTTAAATATTTTGATTGATTTAAATGTTATATAATTGAATTTTTCTAATGAGTTTAAATTATTTTATGAGATGTGAAGTTGATAAGTAATAAATAAATAAATGATAAATTGTTTAGTATGGAGTAACATTGTTGTTATTGTTTCAGAAGGTACAGGGTGTTTGGTGTTTTATTTGTGTATTTAGGACAGTGTATGAGTGATGTACTGTAAGTATAAAATTTATAATACCAATTAAATAGAGTAAAATGTTTACAGGTGTTGAAAAGAGTTTAACTCAATAATGAAAATAATTTGAGATAATAGTACTAAATAGAAACTATAATTAAAAAGTAATAATAACTGAAAGGTGATGTAAAATAAATGTTAATAATAAGTTTGGAATTTTTGAGGAATATAATTGTAGTGAGTGAGAAATAATGAAATGATGTTATGTGGAAGATTTAATTTAGTTATTAAGTGGCTAGTACGGTGGTGGCATGTGCCACCGTAGGTAGCGATAAGTGTTGGGGGTAACAGAGAGTGTTACCTCCATCGGAGGCCAAAATGGCGTAAAATACACGGCACACCCTTTTATACAATTTTATATTGTATCCTGATAGATTGGCGTGCCGTGTATAATAATAATGATGATAACATGCCTGAAATTAGAGTTGATTTCCCCGACTTTTCAGGCGATTACTGCCTTACCAGCACTAATCGTGGTTTTGGCTAGCGGTCAGCTATGGCCATAAATTAAGAACCTTGACCATAGCTGGCTTGAAATTGGTTTATATTTGAAATTGATGGGGGGTGACATTAGGGGAAATCCCCGGAATTATGGAACAGCAGCTATCACTCTGTTCGAGTAGGAACAGCAAGGCCAGGTGGTAGACCCGTTTTAAGGGCGTATAAATGTGTAACATGGATATGATATCCAAATAATTTCCAATGTAACGCTGAAGCAAGGACACGGAGATGTTAAATTCCTCCACCTATGCCGTCCTTGTGGAAGCACATGGGCGCAACAGTCCACCATAAAAAAGCAATAGTGTGTGTGGCAAGGTGGTTGCTCAGGGGAGCAACGAATTAAAATATTGTAACTTAACAATGACAACTCGCTCTTGGAGTAATTAACTAATTGTTTTGATTTGAGAAAATGGATACTGTAGATGTTTATCATATTTTGGTTATCATGTTTTAGTGGGTCATTAAGTTTGTTGTGTTAGAATGTAAGAATTATAAATATGTGTTGTGTATTTTTTGTTATATAATTTTGTGTAGCATTTTGAACAAAGGTCATTCACCTTGCTAAGAAAATCAGCTAATCCGCTGTAGAATGTCACGTATAAATTGTTTGTAAATTTCCAAGGTAACTAATGTTTGAATATAATGATTTTAATGTGTTAAAAGATTTTGGTTTAAATGTTGGAAGTAATTTGATATGGTTAAGAATTTTAAATGAAGTGTAAAAAATAAAAAAGGGCAGATTTTGGGTGATTAATATTTTGTTAGGACATGTAGATCAGTCCATGTTGAGCTTAAAGGGGTAATAGAGAATAATATTGTTGTGAATTAATGTAATGTAGAATTTGAGATGTAATGGTGACACAGTAGCTATGGGGAATATATGTAGAGTATTGATTGATATATTGATGTAATAAATAAGTGGAGATATTTTGTAAATGACAGTATTGTATTGGGAGAGTAATTAGAGTTGATGGGAATTTTGTAAAGGGGGTGGTGTGGTAGGAGTCCGCAACAAAAGGGTTGGGACGGAAAGGGACCGTTTAGCGCCGGAAAGGGTTGCCTAGGAATGAAGTCCAGGACCCAGATAAGGGAATGAGCTTTTGGGGGGGGGGGAAACACACATCTTGAGTACAAAGGGGTAGAGAGTATTTTTTTTTTTTATAAGAGTAGAATGATGCGAATTGAGTTGAGTAGTAAGTTGGGTTTAGAGAATGTTTGATAGATGTTTTGATAGAGATGGGTGTCATGTTAGTTAAAGCTGTTAGTGATATTAGAGTCAGAAGGGGATTACGAGTATATATAAATGGTTGATACAATCAAGTTAGTATGAATAATTAAGTCACCCTGTAACGTATGTAAATTGGGTAATTTCATCGATTACTGTTAATGGGGATTTGCATTGTTATTTATTTCATTTTTTGCGGGATTTTATAAAAAATTATTGTGAAAGTTTTATTTGACGACAAACGTACATTCCATTGGAACAGAACACGTGGTAAGAAACAGTGTTGAAACAAAGCAGTAAGTAACTGTTGAGTAACTAGGCAAGGAATCTGCACCACCTTAAAAATTCTCAGAACTCTGTATATGTGTGACGATGCGCGTACTCAACATCTCAAGCATGCGCGCTGTTACTGACGCCGAGAAACTCAACCGGCGCTGGAAAAAATGGCGCTGGAGCGAACGATTTGGGACCTCAACCAGCCAACTACAGGAAACATAGTTAAGCCCCGCCTACTGCTAGTGACATCAGTCTAGCACCGTTAAATATCGTCTACAAACTGGGCTGATATAACGACTATGTTCCATGCATATAGCTCATACGCCACAACAAATCCACCTTGAACGACGACGAAAATCAGGTGGCAGTGAACGGCAGCTTCCTCCCGCCTCAAACACAGTCTACCTTAGGCAGAGACGCTAGACGGTCAACTAGAAGCTGACTCCAACTACAGACGCTTACAGTTTTGTTTAGGGCCCGGTCGGTGGTGTTATAAAATGTAATTAATCCAGTAGGACCGACCGGGACCCCAGAATATACATATCGCAGTAAAAAATCGGTACAGTGATGTGGGGGAATTAAAGTGATAAAGTACGGACATTGGAGTTACGGGACTAAGCACGTGTTCGGCCGGCAACGCGTTCGTGGACGGGTATCTCGCATAACAATTACGGAGTACATAAAATTTAATAAATCAAGGGTAATGTACGAAAAATGTATGGAAGCGTGCGTGAGCAGAGTGGGCTGCCTTAGATGTAAGAATAGTTCATGTTTGGTTTTGTAGTACTCTAATTCTTGTAATTATAATAATTAATTATAACTAATTCTCTTGTAATAATAATAATAATAATGAAAATTGACATAATCCATTAAAGCAAATTAGTTTACTTTGAACATGAGTTAGACTAAGTTATTTCGTCATTACCACGTTCTCATTTCTGTGTTGCGAAATTCGTCTAAACGTTCCGGAATCTTTCTGAATTATTAATTGGGTGTGGTCAGATAGCAAAATTGTCCTTTTTATTTAAGGTGGAGTGTAAAGGTTTTCGATATTTTACCTATAGAAAAAATAATCGTGGCGACCTTGGGCTTCTGATAAAATTTCTGCAACAGGTAAGCGAAACTATTGCAGGTAAGTCCTGGCAGTGTATTTTAGGTAATAAATATATTTTGGCCTCTTTTATATTGTTACAAATGGTTTTCGCCTGCCAGGATTTTCGTTTAATTTTATTTATACGAGATAGACCTATTTTAATGCACAGAAAATAGGATGTGGTAATGACGTACTTGTAAAATTGTATCGTATATAATTACGTTAAATTAGGTTATGTGTGGGTAGTGTACGTTTGGATAACTAGTTTATGTGTGGGTATTTTGATTTAAACTGGATAATTAGTGTGTGTTAGAAGGGTTATAGTGGGCGTTATACAAAGAGTATATTACAAATAAATTTTTGAACATGGCCGAGGCACAAGAAAATAAAGTGAGTGGATGGGGAGAGTTCGGGAATAGTACGGAATTCATGCGCGAGTTTGAAAGGGTTTTGAAAGGAATGACCGAGGACGATTGGCGTAAATTAAATACTCAGCTTAGACAAATGGAAGAACAAAAAACGGGACTATACGCTTTCCTGAATAAAAATAGTGATGATACTAGTAAACAAAGTAACGAGGTAAGTGAAGGGGTTAGTGAGAGTAAAATAGTAGAAAATGGTAGTCACGAGATAAAAAATGATAACGGTGACGCAATTGAAAATGTAGCAATAGAAAGTGGTAACAATGTGTAGCATGTCAATTTTGGGTCTTTTTATTTTCCACAGTATGGGATAATTATATTTTTTTATTTATTTCATTTTTGGGAGGGTTTGTCTAAAAGTTGTGAAAATTATTGTGCAACCAAATTCATTCCATTGTAACAGAACGATGTTGAGAAACAGTGAAACAAAGCAGTGAGACGCAGTTGGTATTTTTTTTTTGAAAATTTTAATTTTTTTTGAAAAAAAAAAACTTGATTTTTCGCCTGCCAGCGAATGAATATTTTAGTTAAATAATGATTATTTTATTATGTGTGCATTAACCATGTTTATTTTATTGTATTGCATTGTATTGGTAGACTATAAGTGGTTCTCATGTTACAGTGAGGATGTGTTTAGATTAGTAGAAATGTCTAGGTTGTCATTTGAAACATAAAAAAAAAAAAAAAAAAAACAAGGAAGAGAATTTTTTGATAAAAGATTATTTTTTTGAATTTTGAATTTTTTAAATTTTTTATAAATCTTAAAAGAGAATTTTTCAGTTTTACTATGTGCAAGTCAACATGAAATGTGAGTGTGTGAGCCCAGTAGCTGCTAAAGGCAGCCCAGCTTGCATAAAAAGGGGATCCATATCGGCTGAGGATCTGGCATAATTTAAGCCTGGGATTGAGGATTTTGCGGGGGTAGCATGTTAAAAGGCTAGGTGGGCTGTGGTACGAGTCTGCTCGATTTCTCGGTGTTATGATCTCTTACGGAGAAGTCCAGTGATATCGTTCAGATGAGTCCATGGTCGCTGAGCCAGGGGGGTCGTGTACCCATGAGATTAAGAACCAGGGGGTTGTTGGCACCAGTTCCTCACCGGTCCTCTTCGGGGTTTGTCGATGAGATTTCTTCTGTTGTGAACAGCAGAATTCTCATCGAGGGGGTATTGTAGCGTGTCAATTTTGGGTCTTTTTATTTTCCGCAGTATGGGATAATTATATTTTTTTATTTATTTCATTTTTGGGAGGGTTTGTCTAAAAGTTGTGAAAATTATTGTGCAACCAAATTCATTCCATTGTAACAGAACGATGTTGAGAAACAGTGAAACAAAGCAGTGAGACGCAGTTGGTATTGTATAGCGCGGCGAGCGAAGAATTTGCCCCCTTCAAAATTCGCAGAACTCTGTACACGTGTGGGAGTGCACACACGCCACTACTCGAGCATGGGCGCCAACCCACGCGCTGGTAAAAAACTAAGATGGCCCGAGCGCAAGAATATTCGTCGTCTTCTCCAAGACTTTCCGGAAACACTGCTAACGCCCCGCCTACTGTTAATGACATCAGCAGAGCCAAAGCCAATATTGTACTTTGGTATCCAGGATATAACTCTGCTATTCCATATATAAAGTGGTTACCTCACAACAACTGAGGCTTGAGCGACGAAAACATAGTGGCAGTGAACCACTGTTTCCCTCCAGAGAAAGCAAGATGTACCTGTTACGTTCTCGGTGCCAGTCGATCTTAGTCAAAGACGCCACACAGTCCATGAGCTACAGAGTACATATACACACGTAGTTACGACTCGCGGGCCCCGGTCGGGTCGAACTTTTAAATATGGATAAAGCAAGTGTAATAACGTTTTAATATCGACCGGGACCCAAGAAGTTAATCAATCCACCACAGTGAAAAAATTGTGACATTGTAGACAGTAAAACAATTCAGTACAGATCTTTTGTAAGCGCGGAACAATGCCACGTGTTTGGTCGGCCTCGCTATAGTGCGGTTCCCTGAGTTAAAACGAAAATTTCTAAGATGTTGAGGGGTTAATAAATAGTGTGTATAAATGTGTGAGTGCATTGCAGGCTGGGCAGTCTAGTAGTAAGTAATAGAATGTAAATATAATTGGATAAAACATAGTGTAAAAGTGTACGAAAATTTTAAAGTCAAGTTATTAAAAGATTAATAGCACAAATTTTTTTTGTTGGTAATTGCTCATTAAAAAATAATGATTCTCTTTGAAATAATGTGTTAGACTAAGTTATTTCGTCATTACCACTGTCTCATTTCTGTGTTGAAAAAATTCGTCTAACGTTCCGGAATCTTCTGAATTATTAATTGGGTGGGGTCAGATTGCTAAATTGTCCGTTTTATTAAGGTAAAGTGAAAAGGTCTCCATATCTGTCCTTCAAAGATATAGGTGGCGACTCTGGGCTTCTGATGAAATTTTTGCAACAGGTAAGTCCTGGTAGTGGTTTTATTTATTTTATATTTTGTCATATTTTTTGACACCCGCCTTAAGGGTGTATAATTATAACAAGAACATGATGATGTTCGCCACGTTTGACACTTAATAGCGGAAGCAGAGACACGGAGAGGCTAAACCTGCTCCAAAATATACAGTCTTTGTGGAAGCGAAAAGGCGCCACAGTCTTACATAATTTGAAATAGTGTGTGTGGCTGGGAGGTGACGCAAAGGAGTCACGAATGTAAATTTTATAACATAACATTTTTTATTCAAAGTTTTATCAAATAAAACTGCTTGTGCTCTGTTCAGGTAACTAGCTGCTTAGATATTTATAAATAAGGTGTTCATACTATAATTTTAAATGTATTATTTTATTGTAGTAGGTAGATATGGTTGTTGATAAAATATGTGTTTTCATGATATGTGTATACTGTAACTAAGCCATTAATTAAACGTCTGGCAGGCGGCCAACATAAGCATCAGAATCAGAGAAAGGGGAAACATTGAGGGTAGAAGTGAGTATTGATTAATATATTTTTCATATAATTTATTCAATTGTGAGATGTATTTTCATTATGTTAGGGTATCAGCTGATCAGCAATAACATGTCACTGGTATATTGGTTTGTAAATGTTTTAAGTAATTAATGTTCAATAATGTTTCTAATCTATTACAGATGTTTTGGAGTAATGACAACAATAATGATAAAATGAGAAATAAAGTAACGATTTGTGAAATCTAGTAAGAGATAGTTTTTTGGGTGATAAATATTTTGTGGGGCATATAGATCTGTCCCAATTGAATTCCAAGTTGAATTTGAAATAGTAGAGGTGAAGATAATGTAATGTTGTCTTGAAGTAAGGTATGTTGTAGAATTTTAAGTAGTATTGATGTTGACACAGTAGTAATGGAGAATAATTGTAGAGTTCTGGATGATATATTTATGTTTATAATTAATGAGGTTATTTTGTTGTATTTGTAGTAAGGTAATGAGATTGAGATTTTTGGGGATGGCAATTTTGTATTAGGGGGTAGTGTAATGTAGGAGTCCGCAACAAGGGTTGGGACGGAATTGGTATCGATTTTAGTGAGGAGGGGCCGCCTTAGGTAGAATCCAGGCCGCCAGATAAGGGAATTGAGTTTTGGGTAGGGGAAACACGTATCCTATGTACCAAGGGTTAGAGAGTATTTTTTATATGTGTAGAGAAGGTGGTGAATTGAGTTACATGGTAAGTTGGGGTTTAGGGTGTTTTGGGATAGATGTTTTGGTAGAGATGGGTGTCATGATAATTGAAGTTGATTAATATTAGAGTCAGAGAGTAAAGTTTTTATATATGTATACGGATCTAGTAGTACAGTCAATGAGAATAAATGATTTACATCACCCACAGTAATGTAGAATCAAATTATTAAATAAAGAGAGTGATTTATAATTAAGATATAAAATTTTCATTTTATAAACCAGTGACAGAATCTTGATAGAATTGAAAATAATGTAAAGTCAAGGATTGTTTATTATACAAATGTCAACTTGCTGATTATTTATATTAATATTTTGTTTGTTTTACATGTTTTAGTTTATGATGTTTTATATTTCAAGTTAGGATATTACAGATGTTCAATGTGTTTTCAGAACTTATATATAACATATGTAGGTCAAGGATTTTGGACTTGACCTAGTTTCGATCAGCTGATGAGGTCATACACCTACTACGCTTGTATAGTAGGAAGTTAATTTTAATTTGTTTGTTTAATCAATTTAAACCAATTTTAAAATAATGTCCAAATAGGAAGAAAACATTTAAATAAATTTAAATTTTTTTTGAATTTTAAAATTTTGGAAAAAAAAAAATGATTTTTCGCCTGCCAGCGAATGCATATTTTAGGTAGTGATTGTTTTATTATGTGTGTATTTACCATGTTTAGTTTACTGATTTCTTGTACTGCACTGTATCGTTAGACTAAGACATGTTAGGTTAAGGATTTGTTCAAGTAGAAGAAACGCTTAATTTAAGTCATTTTAAAAGAAAAAAAAAATGAAGAGAATTTTTTTGATAAAATATTATTTTGAATTTTTTAAATTTGTTATAAATTTTAAAAGATAATTTTTCAATTTTATTATGTGGTATGTCAACATGGAATGTGAGTGTGTGTGAGCCCAGTATTTGCTAAAGGCAGCCCAGCTTTCATAAAAGGAGAAACATATCGGTGGAGGATCTGGCATACTCTGAGCCAGGGATTAAGGATTTTGGGGGGTAGCATGTTAGAAGGTGAGGTGCTCTGTGGTACGAGTCTGTTCGATTTCTCGGTGTTGGGATCTCTTACGGGGAAGTCCAGTGATCTCGTTCAGATGAGTCCATAGTCGCTGAGCCAGGGGGGTCGTGTACCCATGAAATTAAGAACCAGGGGGTTGTTGGCACCAGTTCCTCACCGGTCCTCTTCGGGGTTTGTCGATGAGATTTCTTCTGTTGTGAACAGCAGAATTCTCATCGAGGGGGTATTGTAGCGTGTCAATTTTGGGTCTTTTTATTTTCCACAGTATGGGATAATTATATTTTTTTATTTATTTCATTTTTGGGCGGGTTTGTCTAAAAGTTGTGAAAATTATTGTGCAACCAAATTCATTCCATTGTAACAGAACGATGTTGAGAAACAGTGAAACAAAGCAGTGAGACGCAGTTGTTATCGTATAGCGCGGCGAGCGAAGAATTTGCCCCCTTCAAAATTCGCAGAACTCTGTACATGTATGGGAGTGCACACACGCCACTACTCGAGCATGGGCGCCAACCCACGCGCTGGTAAAAAACTAAGATGGCCAGAGCGCAAGAATATTCGTCGTCTTCTCCAAGAACAGCCGGAAATACTGTTAACGCCCCGCCTACTGTTAATGACATCAGCAGAGCCAAAGCCAATATTGTACTTTGGTATCCAGGATATAACTCTGCTATTCCATATATAAAGTGGTTACCTCACAACAACTGAGGCTTGAGCGACGAAAACATAGTGGCAGTGAACCACTGTTTCCCTCCAGAGAAAGCAAGATGTACCTGTTACGTTACGTTCCAGTCGACTGACCGCAACCAATGGCGCCGGGGCGGCCTAAGTAGGCTCGTCAGAAAAGTTCTTAATCTATCAGAAAAAAAGTGGTAATACCGCAAATTTTTATGTGGCCGCGGTCAATTCGATAATCTGGAGTAGTGAACTCAGTATTTTACAGAAAGATGGAAATCAACTCTCTCTTAAAACTATGAGTGCGCGTACTCACCACGTGGCAACGGTTTACGTAAGGGCTGGGGTGGGCTTCATTTAAAATGTTAAGGGCTTTATAAATAATGAATGAGTGTGCGAGCGGCAAAGCTGGGCTGTTTTTTGTGTGTGTTTCCTAATTGTTTCCTGTATTTGTTTAAATCAAATTGTAAGTATCAAACATAAGGTAAGCCATAGTTATAAACGATCATGAGTAAAATGCAATAAGCAGTATAACATTTGTTTCTATATGTAAATTTAACTGACATAATCAAAAGTAAAGTCTCAATTCTCTTCATATAAATGTGTTGTGCAAATTATTCCCACAACCTTCAGAAATTACGTCTGCATCCCAAACATACGTATGACGCAACCTTGAAGCCACGCGATGGTAAGTAGAAGTGTATTAACGTTGATTTTATGTAAATAGGATGTCATTTAATAATGAACGTATCAAATGTTGTTGATGGTAGTGAAGAAATAATTAACCAGGTGAGTGATAACGATAATGAATTAATAAATAACAGTGACCAAATAGTGGGAGATGGTGAGTACAATTCTGAGGTAAGTGGTAGTAATACAATTATTTATAATGATGAAATAACATTAAACAAGAATAATGATGATGTAGCTGAAAATGGGGTATCAAAAAGTGATACAGTAGACAATAGTGAAAATGAGAGTAGAATGAGAGTTGAGGTTGATTATGGAGTGTTAGTTAGTGTTTATGATTTAGAAAGGGAGTATAGGGGTAGTTTAAATGTAGAAGGTGAACAGGGGGCAAATTTTTATGGGGTTAAATGTGAAGCAGAGACTTCACAATTGTTGATGGAGGACAAGAGTTCCTCAATAGTTTTTGTAGAAGACGAGAGTTCTTCAGAAGGTAAAATAGGTTTTTTGTGTTTATCTGGTAGGGCCAGATGGTATTTAGATAATTTTATGGTATTGCCCTCTGCATGGAATGGGAGAGTTTAGTGTGGTTATGAGAGGTGTTGTAAAGAAAGAGAGAGAGAAATAAACATTTTTGAGGTTAATAGAGGGTATGAAATGTTGGTGCAGGTGTTAGATATGGAGAGAGATGAGGAAAGAGAGAGAGAGAGAGGAATATCTGAATAACACTGTTATAAATAATGATAAAATAATTGATTTGGTATTTAGAAAAACTACTGACGGAGACTGGATAAAATTAATTGATCGTGACAGGTTGTATGAAATAATAAATGGTATGATGAATTTAGAAATAATGGTTCATGAAGATAATAATCATAAATTCAAGATAAATAAAAATCATTTAGTCTATAAATATGTGAGATATCTTTTTGACGATGGAGGCTAAACCATAAAACAGTAAAGGACAGTTAAATATTTTGTTTTAAGGGTTTTGACCTAGCTGATTTGGACATTGAAACGTGATAACTGAATAAATAATGAATCAGATTTGTAAATAAATATGTAGTAAAGCCAATTGTATGTGTTGTGGTTAAGTGAACAGTGTATGTAGGTAATTAATTGTTGTAATAATAATATTTTGCAATTTAAAGAAATAATAACATTAATTTTGGAAACAGTAATTGGTTAATTTGTATAATGGCAAACAATAATAATGGAATTTATATTTTAATAATGAATTTAATTAAAACAATTTGAAATGTTTAAAATATTTTGATTGATTATTTGAATGTTATATAATTAAATTTTCTGAGGAAGTTAAATTTTTTTTTTTCGAGATGAATTTGGTAATTAAATAATAGATTGGTTGATGTAAACTAATATTTGTGTTAAATGTTTCAGAAGTGAGGTGAAAGTATTGGGGTGTAGGGGGTAGATGTTATGTGTATACCATGTTAAATGGACTGTAAGTATAGAACTTTTACAATATGAATCATGTATAATAAAAATGTTTACAGGTGTAACCAAGATTTTAAGTCAATAGTGAGATTATTTGAAATAATTGTGTTCAATAAAAATGATAATTAAAAAGTTAATAATAACTGAAAAATTATCCATAATAATTATTAATAATAAATTTTGAAAATTTTAAGAAAGTCCAATGGTAGAAAGTTATGAATGAGTTAAATGATTATTGGTGAAAATATTATATTAGAAGGTATATAAAAAGTTAATTAATTAGGTATTAAGTTGCTATTGCGGGGGTGGCCTGTGCCCTCGTAGATAGCGAAATGGGTTGGGGGTAACAGAGAGTGTTACCTGCATCGGAGGCGAAAATGGCGAAAATGTGCGACACACCCTTTTCATGCAAATTAAATTTACACACTGATAGACGATCGTGTCGCACATATCAATGATGAGTGTAACAGGCACTGAAATGAAGTTAGATTTCCCCGACTTTTCGGGCGATTACTGCCTTACCAGCACTAATCGTGGATTTGGCTAGCGGCCAGCTATGGTCATACCAAGTCCCTTGACCATAGCTGACTTGAAATTGGTATATAGTAGAAATTCAATGGGGGGTGAACTTTAGGGGAAATCCAGGTACTATGGAACAGCGGCTACCACTCTGCCCGCTTGGGGGCAGCAAAGCCAGGTGGTAGACCCGCATTAAGGGCATGTAACTATATAACAAAGGTATGTTGATATCTGAACCTTTTAAAATGTAACGGTCGAAGCGAAGACACGGAGAGGTCAAACTACTCCAAAATATACCGTCTTTGCAGAAGCGAAAGGGCGATACAGTCCTCCATAATTTGCAATAGAGTGTGTGGACGGGAGGTGGCTCAGATGAACTACGAATTTAAATTTTACAACATAAAAATTTTGCTAATTCAAATTTGATTCAATAAAAAATGCTTGTGCTCTGTTTAAGTAATTAGATGCTCAGACATTCAATATGAGGTGTTCATCCCATGCTTTTAAATGTATTATTTTATTGTTGTACGTTAGATATAGGTATTGATAAAAATATGTGTTTTCATTATGTGTGTATTTTGAACCTAAGTAGATAATTAAGCCGTCTGGCAGGCGGTCAACATAAATGATCAGAATCAGAAAAAAGGGGAAACAATGAGGTGAGAAGTAATGATAAATAAAAATATATATATTTTATGTAATTTGTTCAATTTTGAAATGTGTTTTCATTGTGTTAGAGATATCAGCTGATCAGCAATAAAATGTCACTGGTATATTGGTTGTAAATGTTCCAAGTAATTAATGTTCAATGTAATGTTTCAATGTATTACAGATGCTATGTTAAAGTAATGAGAAAAGGAATCTGATAAAGTGAGAAGTAAAGTAACAATTTATGAAAGCTAATAAGAGATAGTTTTGGGTGATAAATATTTGGTGGGACATATAGATCTGTCCAAGTTGAAGTCAAAGTTGAAGTTGAAATAGTAGAGATGAAAATAATGTAATGTTGTTTTGAGTTAATATATGTGATAGAATTTTGAGAAGTATTGATGTTGACACAGTAGTTGTGGAGAATTTATGTTGAGTTTTGAGTGATATATTGATGTTTATAATTAATGATGTTATTTTGTTGTAGTTGTAGTAAGGTAATGAGATTGAGATTTTTGGGGATGGCAATTTTGTAGTAGGGGGTAGTGTAATGTGGGAGTCCGCAACATAATGATAAGTTGGGACGGGATTGGGACCGATTTAGTGGGACGGGGCCGCCTTAGGTAGAATCCAGGGGCCAGATAAGGGAATTGAGTTTTTTGGGGGGGGGGAAACACGTATCCTATGTACAAAGGGTTAGAGAGTATTTTTTTTATATATCGAGAGAAGGTGGCGAATTGAGTTTAATGATAGGTTGGGTTTAGAGATTGATGGGGTAGATGTTTTTGATAGAGATGGGTGTCATGTGAGTTACAGTTGTTAGAGGTTAGAGTCAGAGGGAGAAAGATTATATATGTATACAGATCAAGTAGTAAATTAAATGAGATAAATGTTTAAATCACCCAAAGTAATGTAGAGTAAGATTGTCAAATACAGAAAGGGATTTATAAGAATATAAAATTTTAATTTAAAACCAGTGACAAATTTTGATAGAATTTGGAAATAAGGTAAAATTAAGAATTGTTTATTTTGAATAATTTAAATGTCAATTTGCTTATTATTTATAATCATATTTTGTTATTTTAAATATTTTATTTTATTATGTTTTGTGTTTCAAGTTAGAATGTTACAAATGTTTAATGTATTCACAGATGTCACTTATACACAACATGTGGGTCAAGGTTTTGAACTTGACCTAGTTTTGATCAGCTGATGGTAAGGTCATATAATTTTATAGTATGGAAGTCAGTTCAACTGTTGTTTTGATCAATTTAAACCAATTTTTAAATAATTTCTACATGTAAAGGAAACCTTTTAATGAACTTAAATTTTTTTTGAATTTTAAAATTTTTTGGAAAATATTTTTTTTTGAAAAAAAAAAAAATCTTGATTTTTCGCCTGCCAGCTAATGAATATTTTAAGTATTGATTATTTTATTATTTGTGTGCTAACCATGTTTATTATGATTATTGATTTATTTTGTATTGCATTGTATTGTTAGACTCTAAGTATTCACATGTTAGGTTAAGGATATGTTTAATTAGGAGAAGTGTTTAAATTAACTCATTTTAAATAAAACAGAAAATAAGGAAGAGAATTTTTTGATACAATATTTTATTTTGAATTCTGAATTTTTTTTCTTTCTTAGATGAAATAGTAAATTTTAAGGAATTTTTCAATGTATAATATGTAATGTGAGTGTGTGTAAGCCCAGTATCTGCTAAAGGCAGCCCAGCTTGCATACAAGGGGAAACATATCGGTGGAGGATCTGGCATAATCTGAGCCAGGGATTGAGGATTTTTTGGGGGTAGCATGTTAGAAGGTGAGGTGTACTGTGGTACTTGTCTGTTCGAGTTTTCGGTGTTGGGATCTCTTACGGAGAAGTCCAGTGATCTCGTTCAGATGCATCCATAGTTGCCAAGCCAAGGGGGTCGTGTACCCATGTAGATTAAGAACCAGGGGGTTGTTGGCACCAGTTCCTCACCGGTCCTCTTCGGGGTTTATCAATGAGATTTCTTCTGTTCTGGACAGCAGAATTCTCATTGAGGGGGTATTGTAACGTGTCTAAATTGGGTAATTTCATCGATTACTGTTAATGGGGATTTGCATTGTTATTTATTTCATTTTTTGCGGGATTTTATAAAAAATTATTGTGAAAGTTTTATTTGACAACAAACGTACATTCCATTGGAACAGAACACGTGGTAAGAAACAGTGTTGAAACAAAGCAGTAAGTAACTGTTGAGTAACTAGGCAAGGAATTTGCACCACCTTAAAAATTCTCAGAACTCTGTATATGTGTGACGATGCGCGTACTCAACATCTCAAGCATGCGCGCTGTTAGTGACGCCGAGAAACTCAACTGGTGCTGGAGCGAACGATTTTGGACCTCAAACAGCCAACTACAGGAAACATAGTTAAGCCCCGCCTACTGCTAGTGACATCAGTCTAGCAGCGTTAAATATCGTCTACAAACTGGGCTGATATAACGACTATGTTCCATGCATATAGCTCATACGCCACAACAAATCCACCTTGAACGACGACGAAAATCAGGTGGCAGTGAACGGCAGCTTCCTCCCGCCTCAAACACAGTCTACCTTAGGCAGAGACGCTAGACGGTCAACTAGAAGCCGACTCCAACTACAGACGCTTACAGTTTTGTTTAGGGCCCGGTCGGTGGTGTTATAAAATGTAATTAATCCAGTAGGACCGACCGGGACCCCAGAATATACATATCGCAGTAAAAAATCGGTACAGTGATGTGGGGGAATTAAAGTGATAAAGTACGGACATTGGAGTTACGGGACTAAGCACGTGTTCGGCCGGCAACGCGTTCGTGGACGGGTATCTCGCATAACAATTACGGAGTACATAAAATTTAATAAATCAAGGGTAATGTACGAAAAATGTATGGAAGCGTGCGTGAGCAGAGTGGGCTGCCTTAGATGTAAGAATAGTTCATGTTTGGTTTTGTAGTACTCTAATTCTTGTAATTATAATAATTAATTATAACTAATTCTCTTGTAATAATAATAATAATGAAAATTGACATAATCCATTAAAGCAAATTAGTTTACTTTGAACATGAGTTAGACTAAGTTATTTCGTCATTACCACGTTCTCATTTCTGTGTTGCGAAATTCGTCTAAACGTTCCGGAATCTTTCTGAATTATTAATTGGGTGTGGTCAGATAGCAAAATTGTCCTTTTTATTTAAGGTGGAGTGTAAAGGTTTTCGATATTTTACCTATAGAAAAAATAATCGTGGCGACCTTGGGCTTCTGATAAAATTTCTGCAGCAGGTAAGCGAAACTATTGCAGGTAAGTCCTGGCAGTGTATTTTAGGTAATAAATATATTTTGGCCTCTTTTATATTGTTACAACCCAAATTTATTGAGAATATTATAGAAAGAGAGTTATAGTAAAAATATAAGATTAATGGAAACAAGTGACAGATTTAATAGAAGTTGAAACTAATTAGAGCAATAAACGTGTAATTTTGACTGCTTTAAATGTCAATTTTATTGTTAATTGTAATAATACTATGTCAATTTTAAATGTCTTATTTTATTATGTTTTATTGTGTTTGAAGATAAAAATTTTAAAGATGTTTAATGTATTTTGTGAGGTAGCCTATGTATAACCTATGTAGGTCAAGGTCGTTGACTTGACCCAGTTTGATCAGCTGATGGTTGATATTAGAAACTAGACCAGTTTTGGCAATGAAGTGATGCAAATTTGGTTGTTTAATTGATTTAAATAATTTTAAATTTTCTTAATATTGAGAAAAGTATATTTTAATAAATTTATTTAAAAAAAAAAAAAAAAAAAAAATTGATTTTCTGTGCCTGCCATCTACTTGATGGTTGGAATTTTGATTGTATTATTGTTTACGTGTATTACTAGGGTTTTATTGAATTATATTGTTTAGTATGTATGTATAATCAAATGTTAGGATAAATGAGTTCATGTGTAGTTAGATGTTCAATTTATTTGTTTTTCTGATTATGAATAATAGTGAAGAGAATTAATAGAGTGAGGAATTGTGTAACAGATTTTTGATTTTAGAAGGTCACTTAAATGAATTTGATTTAATGATAAATATTTTGAATTTGAAAAATGTATTATACGAGTCTGTACGAGCCCAGTAACTGCTAAAGGCAGCCCAGTGTGCATGGTAAAGGGGAACATATCGGTTGAGGATCTGGCATGGTATAAGACCAGGGGTTTGGATTTTGGGGTGGCATGTTAGACGGTTAGGTGCGCTGTGGTGCGTGTCTGTTCGATTTTATGGTGTTGGGATCTCGGACAGCAGACCTGCCAAGTCTCACGCATTGAGCGTGAGACACACGCATTCAAGGCCGATCTCACGCGAACTGAAATCTCACGCATTTCATCAATGAAAGAAATTAAAATTTTATTTTGAAATCAACTTTATTTTAACTCCTGTTTATTGTGTTAAACAGTCTCTGAATACCGGTCATTTAAATATTGATGTGAAAGATAAATCCATAGTCGCATAAAAGATTGCGATTGTCACTAACAGATGGCGGGAGCGCCTCTACCGGCTTCGAAGGAAACGCATACGGCCGATTTGACGCGTCACTCATAAGTTGTTTCATGGAAGAATGAAGCGTGTGCAGTCTGTGTTGTCTTCAGATTCAGAAAAGGAGGATGATCCTTCTCCGGGAGGAACTTCTCCAAAAAGAAATACAAATCTCAGATCTTTTGCGGGAGCTGCTAAATATAAAACCCGCTTCAACGTTGCCTGGCAAGTAAAGTATCCTGTATCTGCAGTTGCTGATGATCCATCTGGATCTGCCTTTCGGTGTGATGTGTGTGCACGAACTTTGTTCTGTGGACATCAAGGTGAGGCGGATATCAAAAGACACGTTGACTCCGATGCTCATAAGAAGTTTATGAAATCTAGCAGAAATCAGCCTAAAATATCTTACGTATTCAGCAGACCTAAGGACGATCGAACAATGGAAAAAGTAAGTAGCCTAATGTTTATGTATTTTAGTTAAATTATTATTTACTGGCATTAGTTAAAAACGTATTTCTTTACCTATCAAAGGCACCAAAAACTTATTTCTTTACCGATCGACCACATTTTGCACTCTAACCTATGAAGTGGATTACGCTAGGCGATGTTCAGCTGTTAAATTAGTGATCGACTGCGATATATCGATTGATGTTCACGAGGTTATTTAACGATAGGTTAGGTTGTTTCGTGATATGGTAATTTTAAAACGTGTGGTCGATAGGTAAAGAGGCACCGTTAAAAAATTTAATTTTAGGCCAACCACGTTTAGGATGTCGTTTTTATAAAAACATCGACAATAACATGAACATACTACAAGTACACACAAAAGGCCGAAAACTAGACACTCTAGAACAATTAGAAATATACAAACATACAAAAACAAATAAAAACGACATCCTAAACGAACAGACACAATTCAAATCGCACGCATTATTCGAACACATCTCACCACACACACACAGCTTCGATCTTTCGAAAAACTATCTCGTCGCCAACAACAAGACGAACAACGCTACCTACGACAGCCTCTGATGAAGCCTTCTATAGGTGAAAGCCGGTTTAGGCTGTAAGGTAACACTTTACGTTTTTACTCATAAAAAACTTAGTGCTCCGAGTCGTCAATATTATAGTGATATTTAATAGTTATACCTTATTTTCAGGTTGGTAGAGCAGAAGTGAAAATAGCAACCCTTCTTGCATGCCACAACATCCCAATTGCCACTGCTAGTCATTTGAGTCCACTCTTCAAGGACATTTTCCCGGATTCTTCAATAGCTCAGAATTATGCTTCAGGAAGGTATGTAAGAGAATGTGGTTATAAAAATAAATTTATGGAAACATGTGAGCAATAGAAGAGCATGAACCTTGTCACTGATTTACCCTAATTCGTTTATCATTCCTTCTTGCAGATGGAAAACTACATGCATTATGAATGGGGCTATTGCACCATACTTTCATTCTCAGTTGGTGCAACACATGCAGATTCATCCATATTCAGTTCTTGTAGATGGTTCAAATGACACTGGTCTTGAGAAATTAAACCCACTGACTGTACGCATCTTTGATATAAGATCACGGAAAGTTATGAGTCATTTTTTGGACATGTGCACCACCACAGGTACTGGAGCAGCAACAGCAGCCACAATTTATGACAAGATTTCAGAGGTACTAGTGAAAAACAGCATTCCCTGGATTAATTGTGTTGCTTTTGGTGTTGACAATACGAATGTAAATATAGGTGTTAGGAACTCCATCATGTCACGAGTCCTTCTTCAGAATAAGGATACTTACTTCATGGGGTGCCCCTGTCACCTAATACATAATATTGCAAGGAGAGCTGCGGACAAATTTCTTGAGAGAAGTGGGTTTGATGTAGAAGATATGTGTGTTGATCTCTACTATTATTTTGATAAGAGCACTAAGCGCAAATCAAATCTTAAAAAATTTTGCTTATTATGTGATGTTGAATATCACAAAGTAGTCAAACATGTAAACACTAGATGGTTGAGTCTTGAGAGAGCAGTGGAGAGAATCCTTTCCTTATTTGATGGACTGAAGAGTTACTTTTTGTCCAATTCTGAGAGTGAGCCACGTTTTAAAAGACTTAAAACGTTGTTCAATAATCCAATTCTGGAAGTGTATTTGCTCTTTTACAATGCAGTTCTGCCAATGTTCACTATTATTAACAAGTATCTTCAGAGAGAGGATCCATGTATCTTTGCTGCTTATCAATGTTTGCATGAATTTGTGAAAAAAGTTCTAGGTAAAATTCTCCCCCCTGAGAAAGTTAAAGAGGTTGAAGGTTTTGGATTCAAAGATCTCAAAGTTGATATAAGAGAAAATCAACTGGATGATGAGGAAATATTTATTGGGATTGCAACTCGACAAAAACTGACTGCTCTGTTTCATGAAGGTAGCATTAGCCCTAAAGACTATGCTGAATTTTTAACTGCAGTTAGGCAGTTTTACCAGGAAGTAATTTCTGAGGCAACCAAGAAGTTACCATTGAACGACAACTTGCTGAAACATGCCAGATTTGTTGACTTTTTTGAGAAAAGTTCAGTTCAGTTTAGTGACGTAGAATTTTTTCTCTTGAGGTACTGTAACATTCTTTCACATATCCACCCAGTGACTGAGACAGAACAACTATACGATGAATTTGTGGATTACAAAATTTTAAAACAAGACAGCATCCCTGAAGATGTATGGGAAAGTGCTAAAGTCCAAGATGAGGAGCAAGTAAGTCGGTACACTTACCGAATGGATGTAATTTGGGCATATTTATCTCAGATGAAACTAGCAAATGGAGAATTAAGGTATAAGAGGCTATCTGAGGTTGCAAAATTGGTTTTGATAATTCCACATTCTAATGCTGGCGAAGAACGTGTTTTTTCTATGATACGGAAAAATAA
This sequence comes from Magicicada septendecula, assembly GCA_034769895.1. Lineage (NCBI taxonomy): Eukaryota > Metazoa > Arthropoda > Insecta > Hemiptera > Cicadidae > Magicicada > Magicicada septendecula. Next base: position 181,226,165 of record CM068367.1, on the reverse strand, counting down.
AACAGCTTTTAGACCTTCAATGAACGTGGATGGCACATTATCATCTGTCTTGACCATGAAAATGGCCATCCCTGAGCCATGCCACACATTCGAACCACCAAAAGAAGTGGTGGCTAATGCTAAGAAAGCAACATATCAGTATAATAAAACACATAGCAATAAAGAGTGAGATTTGTATTGTTTGCAATTAAGTGCAACATTTGGTATATATTAACTTGTGTTCTGTTGTTTTCCACAAAACTGATGAATATTACATAAAAATAATTTGCATTATAATAAAAAGTGGTTTGATAATGATTAATTATGAAATAAATGGATATATAAAATAAATTTGTTGTCTCACTCATTTTCCTTGAATCTCACTCTTCCTGACCAGTGATCTCACTCCGTTACTCTGGGGACCCTTGGCAGCTCTGGGAGAGAGAAGTCCAGTGAGCTCGTTCAGATGTGGCCATAGTCGCCGAGCCAGGGGGGTAGTTTACCCATGATGTAGAAGAACTAATGGGGGGTTGTTGGCACCATATCCTCACCGATCCTCTTAGGGGTTTAACAATGAGATTTCTTCTGTTTCGACAGAAGATCTCTCATTGGGGGTATTGTAACGGGGCAAAAGGGGGGCTTTTTATTTTATTAAATTTGGGTTTTATTTTATTAAAATATTATTAAATTCGGTTTCATCTGTGTGGACAGCCACGTGTTCAAATGAAGCGTAGTTAGAACAAAGGACTTGTGAGGTGATGCCAATGTAATGGAATGTCGTGTTGTTGACGGTGATACGATTCTTGGAACTTTGCGGCTGTGTGACACCAGCACACAAGCGTGCTAACTCCAGCAGGTGCGCAGACGATGCCAAGTTAGTAAAACAACATGGCTTGGAGATGAATTTTGTCCAGCACGTGGTCTCAACATGACGGAAACGAGATCAAGTCCTGCCCACATTTGTGACGTAAACCTCTGAACACAAATATCGTCGACGTCCAACACACGAAAATCACATATGTTGGCTGAACAGTAACAATGACTTTGGTACACAAAAGTGGAAGCGTTTTGGTGAAGGCTCTCCCCAGTTCTCTCACAGACGCTTACCTGGCCGGGTAATCGCCCCACGGGGCTCATTAAAAAATTGTGAATATTAAGTAAAAGTGCGTTTCCGTTATACAAAATGTGAAGGTGATTGTAGTTTTCGGCAGAGAAGATGAAGTCATAAACTATTTAGGACCCACAACTAAATTCGTAATTGAACAGCCACGACTTCGGAGATACCCTCGTTGCCGGCAAGGGTATTGCACAATGTATACAACCAATGTTTCTAAATAAATAAAAGGGGGTTTTTGTTTTGTTATGGTGTGAATGTGAGTGCGAGCAGGCTGGGCTGTTTATAATAAGGTAAGATGTTTTAAGTAAGTTTAGTGGTACCAGATAATGTTTCAATTATTTCAAGAAAGTTGTATTCAATTTAAAGTTTGGCTAGAAGTACTAGATTTATTTTAAAGATACAGAAATGAATAAAGAATAATTTGATATTGAAAAAATTTAAATAAAAAATAAAATTTAATTTGTTTCTCTTCACAAAAAGCGAGTTGCGTAAGTTATTCACATAACCTTAAACCACTCTTGCATCTCGACGTTCGTGTGACAGATTCTGGGATGAAAGGGCAAAATATAAGGTAGGTGGAAGAAAGATAATTTATTTGTATTTGTATTTAATTAAACGTAACACTCTGATATTATCTTATCAAAGTGTATAGTCTTTGTCATAAATTCGCATAGTGTAGAGTTTTGTGATGTCGCAGAAAAGAAAAGCATATTCTGTGAGTGATAAACTCAAAATAATTGATCGTGTGAAGAACAGAGAGTCAAAGGCAAGTTTATCACGTGAGTGTGGCATCCCAGAAGGAACAATTAGAGGGTGGATGAAGGAAGAAGATAAACTTAAAAGTTTTGTGAACACAGTTGAAAGTGAAGTGGGGTTGCAAAGAAAAAAGACTAAAGTAGGTAAGGATAGTGAACTAGATGAGTGTCTGTACAGGTGGTTTTTAATAAAACGAAGTGAAGGTGTCAGGACCAGTTATTAGAGCTCAAGCTGTGAAATTCCATAGTGATTTACATGGCAACAGTGACTTTAATGCATCTGATGGGTGGTTTTCGCGATGGAAATCTCGTCATGGTATAAGCCAGATAAGCATTGAAGGGGAAGCACGATCATGTGACAGTGAAGCTGCAGCACTTTTTCCTCAGGCATTAAACAAAGTTATGATCAATAACGATTTAAATGACCATCAAGTGTATAACTGTGATGAAACTGCTCTGTATTTTCGAATGCTTCCTACCAGAACTCTGGATGTGAATAATTCAATAAATAAATCTGGATTAAAAATAAATAAGGATAGAGTTACCCTCCTGTTTGCCACAAATAAATCAGCCAGCCACAAAGTTAAACCTCTCTGTATAGGGAAAAGCCGAAATCCTAGATGCTTTCAACATGTTAACATGACGTCATTACCCATCACATATCGTAATACAAAAAATGCTTGGATGACAAGTGATATTTTCGGTAAATGGTTCCATGAAGAATTTGTTCCATCTGTGAGAAGCCACCTGCGGTCACTCAACCTCGAAGAAAAAGCTGTACTGACCCTTGACCACTGTCCAGCACATCCACCTGCTGATATGCTACAGTCAAGAGATGGGAAAATCGGAGTCATGTTCTTGCCGAAAAACACTACAGCACAGATCCAGCCATTAGATCAAGGCATCATAAAAGCATTTAAAGCGCATTACCACCGTGAACTTCTGAGTGCTATAGTGAATTCTGATGAGGAAATGGAAATTTACCTTAAGTCAATAAACCTGAAAACAGTTGCGTATTCAATAGGTCTTGCATGGGAAAGTATTAGTACGGCTACGATTCAGAATTGCTGGAAGAAATGTTCCTTTGAACAAAACATCGCCAATGGAAATTGTTCTGTTGCCGGATTCACTAATAGTGATGTACAGTCTGCGAGTAGTGCTCTGCATTGCAACTTCACTCTAGATGACTTGAATGACTGGGCAGAAGTTGACAACGGTGAGCCTGTTACAGAATGTATAGGAGATAGATATCATCGATGCAGTCCGAAATGCAAATTGCGAAGAAAAAGAAGACGATGACGATGATGGAAATGAAAATGGGGTGGAAGTGAAAGAAGGTATTCCAAATGTTAGTGAAGTGATAATACACATAAACAAAGTAATTTCGTGGATGGAGAGGCAAAGTGAATCTAATAATGTTCATCTGCTGCACCTCGCGTTTATAAAACAATACGCGGAAAAGAAACGCTGTGCATTATCCCGTCAAACAACAATTACGGACTTTTTTAAGACCAACAATTAGGCCTACAGTAGGTCGAGTGAGCAATGTATAAATAGTGTATTTTATATTCCATTGGATTAAAATAGATTAAAATACGTATTGGATTAAAATACAGTTTTCTTATTTTTTATTTCTACATTTGGTGACATAATTTACGTACAGTATATAGTAGTGCATTATGCTGTAGCCTTTTTCCCGGTCCTCCCTCCCCATCATTTGTCACTGTACAGGTCACCTTCCGATATACCGCGGTTACGCCTATAACGCGGGGGAAAGTATGTCACCCGACAGCCGCGCTATATCGGGCTTCTACTGTATTTGGTATTATTGGGTAGTAAATAGTTTTATACAAGGCTGCAATGAAACCAATACATTTTTATTTTATTGAAATAAAAACCATAAGATTTTGTCATAATAACGTGTTAGTTTAATTAGTACGGCATTCTACCCATAACCCTATCTCTGTGTCAATACGTTCGTCTAGACGGCCCTGGATTTTGGTTAAGTTGTTTTATTTACTAAATTGTTTCTTTGGGGAGTGCGAATGTTTTCCACATTTCCTCCACAAAAATGTGGTGGTGACTCGGGACTTTTGGGATCTTCTGAATATTAAGGGGTAAGTACCAATAAAGTAATAATAGGGTAAATCATTTCATCTTCTTTTTATCTCGTAAAGTTACAAGTGGCGACCCTGCCAGGATACTTGTTAAATTTATTTAATATTTAATAAGTTAGGCCTACTTAAACACAGAGATAGGTTGGGGTAGACAGCTATGTTTATATAGCAATTTCATTGGGTAATTTGATGTACTATTGTGAGTTTTTTGTGTAATACGTTATGTAATATTGGATATAACATTTTTTTTGGCAATTTATGTAATTTGAAAAATGGCAGACAACGAAAATGAACTTAGTCTAACACTGACTCTGCCATAATTAGTGACTCTGGGGTACATTCAACCCCAGTGTCAACAAAAGAAAGGGAGGGATCAATTGATGAGGTAATGAATTATTTGCGTATGATGTCTAGTGATATTAATAAGCGTTTTGATGCTAATGATGAAAAGTGGGATAAACGTTTTAATGAAATGAAAGAGCATTGTGTTGACACTATTAATGATATTAAAAAATGGACCGAGAAGTGGAAACGAGATACAGATAAATTTAATGAGAACCAAGACGACCAGGTTATGAACACCAAGGTAGGTGATGTTAGTATAAGTGATAACTATAATAATGATATGACGAATAATAATGGTGACATAATTGAAAAGGTAGTACTAGAGAGTAAAATATTGAATAATGGTAGTGATGATGAAGTTGTAGTGGGAGTAGAAGTTAGTGGTGAGGTAGTAGTTGATGAGATTGAGAGAGAGTGTGAAGTGAGGTTAGGTGAGCATGAGAGGCAAAGGGCAAATTTTCCCTGTGGTTTAAGTGGAGTAAGGACTCCACATGTGGTTTATGAGGACAAAGCTTCCTCCAGAGGTTATGTGGGAGACATAGTGTCAAAGTGGTCCCCTAGTTTTTTGTGGTATATCTGGTAAAGCCAGGTGTTTTAGTGATTTTGTGGTGCCCTTTGCAAGGAGTGAGGTAGTTCAGGGGGGTTGTGATAGGTATTATGATGAGAGATGGAGAAAGAGAGAGATAGAGATTTTTAATGTTAGTAGAGGTTATGAAGTGTTAGTGCAGATTTTACATATTGAGAGAGGGGAGAAAATTGATGACTTACCTTACAGTGAGGCTGAGGTAACTGGTGCAGCAGATGATGATGATGATATTGTGACTTACCTGATTGTGACAAATAATCCCAAGGGAGACTTGACTGTACACGATGTTGAGAAGGTATATGATATAATATTATGGAATAATCCTGCTTGTGGTTACTATAATATTGTGGTGGAGTATACAAATTTAAATGGTTATTATACTGGAAGAGGTAAGATTAGATTAGACACATGTTGATGATGGACATTTGATTATTTGGTTTTAATGGTTGTAGTACTTGGCTTGCTTATATAATGATTTTGGGGAATAATGATGGATTATGTGGTATTGTATTGTATATAAATTTGTATTATGTATTAGATTATGTTATTGTTATGGTAGGGTATCTGAGGATATATTTGTTGTATGCGTGTGCGTGTTTATTAACAGTGTGCATGTTGCATGTGTATATTGTATTTTGTGTAGTACAGTGAAACTTCGATTAACCGTCACTCTTTTAACCGTCAGTTTCTGTTAACCATCAGTTTCTGTTAACTGTCAGTCCTTACTCTATGTACAGTAACCAGATTGCCGCGAAAAATCATCCTCGCTTTACTGCTGAGCGGGGGAGGCGCCGGAGTGGCGCACTATTGTTCTATTGATGAGTCACGTTCTTGGCCCGCCTAGCTATCGCACACGTGGTCAGTTTCAGTTGTGGCTGAGAAGCTGTTGTGCTTGGTGCTGTACGTTATTTGTTGCGCAGTGGCTTAATTGTTTCGGCATACAATAGTTCCATTCACACCAGTAAGTTTTGTTGTTAAGGTTTCTTTTCTTTTTCTTTTTGTTTTTGTGCAACAGCTAAAAAATTGCTGAAAAGCATAAACGGGTCATGTTAGATCTCAACCAGAAAATTTAGATTATTAAAAGTTTGAAAAAAGGTGAAACTCCCACTAGCATTAGAGCATTAGAGCAATGCGCCATTTATGGCGCTGGAAGAACCACAGTGAATGACATTAAACGCGATGCTGAAAAAATAGAACAACTTTTTTCAAAAATTCAAAACATCGATGGAGATCCTAAGACTCGTAAAACCATGAAATCAACAAAATATGACCAACTGGACACTGTTATGTATCAATGGTTTATACAAGCACGGAGTCAAGGAATCCCACTTTCAGGCCCCGTAATAATGGCCAAGGCGGTTGAAATGAACAAAAAACTTGACGGAGATCCTAATTTATAAGCAAGCATAGGATGGCTCGATAAGTTTAAGTGTCCCCATGGCATTTGGAAACTAGACATTAGTGGTGAAAAACTTAGTGCAAATAGCTCAGTTATTGCCGAGTACAGAGAATAATTTAAAGAGAAAGTGGCCAAATTAAACCTAGTTAGGGAACAAGTGTACAGTTGCGACGAAACCGGGCTCAATTGGAAAGCTTTACCACAAAAGACATTGGCATCACTTTCGGAGATACCACCCCGGGTTTTAAAGTCCAAAAAGATCGGATCACTTTAATGGTTTGTGCAAATGCCACTGGCAATCACAGGTTACCCCTGCTTGTGATTGGAAAAGCAAAAACACCTCGTGCATTCAAAAATTTTAATTTGAACGCATTGCCTGCTACCTATTACGCTCAAAAGAGTGCTTGGATATCTCAAGATATTTTTTCCGATTGGTTCCACAAAGTGTTTGTGCCACAAGTTAGAGCTCATTTGGCTGAAATGCCGTTACCACAGGAAGCATTGCTGCTAATGGACAATGCTCCAGCACATCCCACTTGCGGAATAAAAGTGATGATGGTAAAATAACATGCCTTTTCCTTCCGGCAAACACAACACCACTAATCCAGCCTATGGACCAAGGCATAATCGAAAACATGAAACGTCGTTATAGGAAAGCTTTTATTGGAAGTTTGATTTCATCTGATGATGAAATGTCTGTAAAAGAGTTCTGGAAAACGTACAACATAAAAGATGCAATTTTCAATGTTGCTGCTGCATGGGATGATCTTCAAGCGTCAAATCTTAAAAATGGGTGGAATAAACTCTAGCCTGAAGCTAATGATGGCGAACCTAAGGAAACTGGGGATGTTAGTGTCGACAAAATTGTGCAACTGTGCAATAATGTACGGAATGCTGAAGACATAACGCCAGCAGAAGTAACAGAGTGGTTGGGATGTGACAAATTGGACGGAGGCTTTGACATTTTGAACCACAATGAAATTGTTTCCAGTGTGACTGACAACGAAGAAGAAGAAATTGATGAAGATGAGTGTTATATTTTGAATGAAAAAATTACGTTAAGCCATAGAGAAGCAGAAACAATGTTATCAAAATGCAGTGAGTGGTTTGAGGGGCAAGAAGAGGCAAACGCAACACAGATACTTCTCGTACGTAAAGTACGGAACATTGCCGCTCAGAAAGCACAAGCCTCGAAGAAACAAAAGAAAATGACAGACTACTTTAAAATTTGAATATGTATGTACGTCTAGAGCGTAAGTTCATGCAACAATATGTACAGTACATATGTTGTACTACATATACTGTACTTAATCTATATTTTTTGTTTCTGTAAAATAAAATACATGTATGTACAGTGTATTTCCAGTTCGTAAACGTGCATTTTTTAACATTCGTTCATATTGTTACAACACAAATAAGCCAACCCAATACCAGGGATGAAAAAGATAATTTTGAATATAAAATAATACTTAATATAAAATAAAATGTTTAAAATAAATAAAATATAAAAACAATGACACGACGAACGACGACATGACCTAACCCAAGTGATTGACCCAACAAAAGGAAACAAAAGAAGAAGGGAACCACAAAAAAGCAAACGAGAATAAAACCAAATACGAAAGTGATTAACCAGAACAAATGAAAAAGGGAAACAACCAAAACCCAACATAAATGAAACAAGTTCATGGAATTGAATGACTCAATGCAACATGTTAAAATGAACCCAAAGGAGAAGGTGGAAAACCAAGGTATTAACCAAATACAATGAAAATGAAAAAGAGACAAACCCAAGATAAAGGGAAATAAATAAAAATGAAGACAAATGATAAGACACAAACAAGTAATAAAGAATATGAGCAGGAGAAATATGCACTCAAATGTGATATTGGAAAAAGACCAATAATTAACCTATGAAAAAGAGTAAATACTATTATCAATTAAGGGATAATAATATAAATGATAATTGAAAGAAACCCAATTAAACAATGTTAAATATAAATATAAAAAAGCAAACTAACCCACAAATTAGAGTTAGATGTAATGATAGAAATATAAAGACATAAAATTGTTAATATTATTAATGACATTTGTAATGAAAGAGATAGTACGGTAGTGAGATAGTAATTAGAGGGATTACCCATTTAGAAACACTTAAAAAACAAAAACATTTGTGAAGTGCAAAATGAAAGTGTAAAAACCCCAAAGTGTAAATCATTTGTAAAACAAAATATTATAATAAGTATTAGAATTCAAAAAGAAATGTAATTAACAAGTATTAAAATAATTGTAAAAACATAAAATCTAAAATAACCCAAACTTGTGGGGTATCAAAATAATCTATGAAAGGAAATACATACTATAGTGACAATATTTAATAATTAGGAAGGAAGATAGAGGAATAACAGCAATCAGAAGGTATATTAGGATTTTGAAAAGAATTCAAATTTTGATAACAATGGGTTTATAGCCAAATTAGCCAATCAGAATTATTTGGTTACCATAGAAACGGGCGTTGGTGGTGAAAATTACCGTTGAATACGGTTACTCGTAAAGCGTCACTCTAACAGAATAGACGTCAATTTTTGGAAGACCAAAGTTTAATTAAATAATGTAAAACAGTGAACGAAGTTCAAAACCATGACTGGATAAGAAGCAGACGAGCCATTAGAGAAGTCAAATAAAGACCAAGGACCATAATGCAGAAAAATAAAAGGAAAATTATGACCACATTCTATATGAATAGGACGCCAGACCTACTTAAGTCCAAAGATCAATGAAAATAGAACTTATTGCAGCCCAATCCTCTTTCGAACCAATGAATGACAACACCAATTCAACTGATGTGTTAAGTACCATTGAATTACCTTATTTCCAAAAAACCAAATCACTCTAAATTTTACTAAAAGTAATTTGATCTCACTATAAGCCAAATATTTCTCTTTCAAAGATTATTTAAGAAAAATAAACACACTGAAAATTTGTTAACATAAAATCTAACCTATTGTTTAAACACAAATTTTCAAAACACATTTAACGACACTACAGAACAGATTGTAACAACACACCGTATTATTTATGTACACTTAGAGTAAGGTAACGTAATGTTATTGTAATCATAGGAATTCTTTGCCTTGTAATCAAAAGAATCCACGATTTTGGAATGAAAATATTATAATAACTGAACACTTCAGCGGCCATGCTGTAGTATGTACCTCGTTCCTTAATCGATTCGACATCCTGAGTAAAATTGTTTCATGTAAAAAGTCGGTGCAAAGTTGTTAATCAACTAATATATTTTAACTGTCAAAATTGAAAATATTAATTATCAAACATTAAAATCACTATTACAGGGAGTAACTGTTGTTATTATTTCATAGGAAGTGCATTATATTACTTGTGTTCATTTACGAAAGCTAGATTTGACAATCAGCGCTCAAGTTGCAATTAGTACCACTACCTACACGATACAGAAGGCGGAACGAGCGAGAAATATTTGAACGCCCCGACCGTCACAGCTGAGAACACCCTAGTAAGATACAGATTAACAAATTTAATTGTTTTAACAAACAATTTGGCGCCACCCGGGTTTAACACACCCCTATATAAGAACAGGTAAGGTTACTGCCGTGTTATACTGGTAATTACCGCAACGCTACGGACATCGATAGCGCAAAATAGACGTAACGACCAGGTGCGAGACGAACGCACTAACACATATAAAACTGGTATACATTTATCAGAGACGACTCAAACTATGCGTTACAGATTGGCTTCCATCGTGGGGCTTAAACGAAGACGGACATCCCCGAACAGTAGTTACAGATTGGCGACCAACCGGTGAGGCTTTAAAAGAAGACCAGCGGCGATTATGAGACATTCTTTGGTTACAATATAAAGACGAAAAAAGATGAAACAAAAAGATATGCTACAACAACAAACGAAAATGCCCAAACAACAGAACCAATTGAGCTATGCAGAGTGGATGACAGGGTTATTTAAAAAATTCAGCAAGGAGATGGAGTACATCCTGAAAAATACCACGGATCACGAATGAGCACAAATGAGTCGTGTGAATGCAGTGGGATCACCAAACGACAAAATGTCACTGAGAGATATTTATGATGAAATGTGGAAGGTGGACACCAAGTATAATGAAGAAGAGACTATCGGAACAGCCCACGAAAAACATGATAACAAGGTGGAAAGAATGACTGATGAAGATTGGGAAAAATGGTACAAAAATGAAGCGCAAATGAAAAACGAAAGAACGGGAGTATATGCACAGGTGACTGAGGAATATACACAGGAGGAGTATGACGAATGGAGACAATCAATAAGACAACCAGAACAACAAATACAAACAGAAAACGCAGAATTAAGGGAATGGATAAGGGTTATGTTTGAAATACCCAGAGAAGATATTTGTAATTGGAGGAAGGTACATAATCAAGTAGAAGAGTTCAAGGAAATGCCAAATAATAAAAAAATGAAACAACCAATAACTCAAATAAAAAAAAGAAATAGTCAAGGATGTCAAAGTGAAGCAACAGAAGAAAATGCCAGAACAAACACAGAAAGTGATCCTGCAGGACATAATGAATTTACTGGTTGAAATCAATAGAAAAATGGATGAAGATTTTAAGAAGAGATGGGAAGAAACAAATTATCCAGCAGATCAACTTAATGAAACATTAGATAGTGATTTCAAACAATTGAATGAACCACCAGACACCACTTCTGAAATAAGGTAGTAAGGAGACAGAAATTAAAGAAGAACAAAGTGTATTGTTACCTGAAAATAATAACAACGAAACAAATGATGAATACGTGGAAATGAAGACTAAGAAAATGCATCAAAGAAAACTAATCAATACCAGAGAAGAATTGGAAATGATGAAGAACGGACTAATCGATGTGTTTAGTGTACCAATGACCAACCATGCCGAAATGATGAATTTTATGGAGTGCAGGAGACCTCTAAAAGAGATTCTAGAAGGGGTGAGCTACCGACCAGCGAGAAGAAACTGGAGAAAAGCAATACCTGAATGGAAGATACCCAAGATAGAAGGAATTCACAACAAACCAGCGGATGAAAAATTCAGCAAATCTATATTTAAATGGAAGAGGCCAGAAATAGAAGGGACTCTCTACAAAACAGTGTGTCACAAGTTAAGGAGGTCGCTAAAACACTGGAGCACACCAGAATGGGAAATGCAAAATAAAAAATCAATAATAACATTAACAAAGGAGGTACAATTTTTAACAACTTCTTTGATTAATCAAAATGTAGTGAATGAAGTAGGCATGGAGACCACTGAACATATGATATTAGAGGAATTATGGTACAAGATAAAAAATACCTATTTCACAAGGACAGAAATAGTTCTACACACCAAGGTTATCCGAACCACAAGTGCAGAGGAAATGATGGACCATGGGTAAACTAAGTGAAGAGGAACACAGAGAAAAGGGACTGATCTTCGAATTACCGACCAAGCAAACCAAGGGAAAGGAAGGAGTATTAAAATAAATTAAACCAATTAATAATCACCAAAACAAGAATTGACAAGAAATGACTAAATGACCAAGACGAATAAATGAGAAATAATAAACCATAATAAATAAATTTAAAAATTATCCAGAATAAATGTTCAAACATCTAACATTTGAAGGAGTAGAGAAGAAAGACAACAAAGAGTGGAATATACAAGAGAAGGCAATAATAATGAAGGAGAAAAGGAGAAGATCACCTTACAAAAAAGTATAAATAACAAGGTCCTATGTATAATAATATGTATAACCCTATGTATCACCCTATGTCATCACCAAAGATAATGGAAACAATACTTATGAAATAAGTAATATAACCACCAAAAAGATAAAAGGAGTTTACAACCAAGCTTCTATAAAAAAGTTTTATGAAGAAAAATAAATTACAATAAATAAATAAACAAATGCCAAAATTCAAAAATTATGTGAGCACAAGTTACAAGAATATTTTGATGACTTATGAGGCTTAATATAAAGTATTAAAAAAGGAATAAGTTACAAAAATTCCTACAAAGTAAGATCAACTTACCATAAAATAAAGTTGACATATGAAGTATAACATAAAAAATTATAATAAGGAATAAGTTACAAAAATTCCTATAAAAAAGTAAGAACCACAAACTTACGATAATATTTAAACAAAAGTACCAAGAAAGGAATACGTTACAAAAATTCCTATAAAGTAAGAAAAACTAACTTACAAAAATTATTAAATACAATATTTAAAACAAAATAAAATCAAGCAAAAACTGCTAAGAAAAATACCTAAAAGTATAATGAATTCAAAGTATTCAAAGAAAAAAAAAAGAAAAAAAAAATCAGAACTGGTACAAGGAAAAAGAGAAGTTACGTATAAAACAAATATACAAAAAATGGCTAAAGCAGAATATGCTAAACAACCAAGAAAAAAAGAAAAACGATGTCTAATATAATTAAAATGATCACAAGAAGAATAGAAAACAAACTAATGAAAAGTTAGATATGATGAAATTAACATATGAATAAATAAAAAACAATCAACTGTATGAGTAGATGACAGTATATAGCAAAGGTACAGCGGAAGGAAGAATGAGTAAAAGGCCAAAGTGATCTAAAAACAAACCACAAGGTGGACAATCCCAAAATATATTATTATTATTATTATTATTAATTTAAGTCACAAGTTGACAAAAAAGGTATTTAAGATTGACTGTTAAAAAAGTCCAGCAATCAAAATAAACTGAGCAGAGATGATGTTCCTCTGGTCTCAGAAAAAATGAGTAGTAATGGAAGAAACCAGCTACTAAAAAGTTAGGGAAAAAATTGTATAAAAGGGAGAACACACTAATGGAAATAAATAAAAACAGATCCAAATAAAAATGGAATGAATCAAGTAAGAAGAGAAATAAGAATAGAGAAACAAGAAAGAAAAGGAAAAAATAATATATACCGTATTTTCTCGCATAATTAACGCCCCCACATAATTTACGCATCCCATTTCTGGGGGGTTCAAAGTGGGAAAAAAGAAATATTTGCGTATTTGACGCACCCACTTTCTCGATGATTTCATCACGCAGTTCCGGGTGCGTTTCGAAATAAAGATGTCAAGTAGTAGCTTTCCTATTGCGCAACCTCGCATTTCAAACCCTTGTGCAACTTCCTGTTATTACTCACTGTGGTATTTCAGTCCGGTGAGTGAATCAGCGAAGACGTGATTAGTGACGATCTATTCCAGTCTGGTAGAAACTCATTTTACGAGTGTTTCGGGTACACGGATGTTTTGTGATGTCAAAGTCGTTCATTAATCCACAATGAGCAAGTATTCGAGTAATACTGCGTCATATAAACTTGCGGTGATCGCTTACGCCGAAACACACGGGAATAGGGCAGCAGGCCACAAATATTCTGTGTCCGAGTGTCTGGCGAAAACAGAAAATTGCCCTTCAAGAGACCAACAAGTCTCGTAAAGCATTTCACGGTCCAAAAAGTGGCAAGTTTCCGCAAGTAGAGGAGTATCTTCTGAAATATGTGATTTCGTTACGCAATGATGGATATGCCGTTTCTTACGAAATGCTGTATTTTAAAGGACGAGAAATAGCTGCAAAACATGGGATCAGTGTCTCGAATTTTAAGGTTAGCCGAGGCTGGGTGATTAAATTTATGAAGAGAAATGGACTTTCTCTTCGAAGAAGAACATCCTTATGTCAAAGAATGCCGAATGATTTCGACCAAAAAGTCATTGATTTTCTTCGCTTCGTGATTAGGAAACGGAAAGCGAAGAAATATTTGCTTTAACAGATAGGAAACACAGATCAGACGCCCATCAGTTTCGATATGCCACAAAGTCGAACAATCGATACGAAAGGAACATCGAGTGTTATTGTGCGCACTACTGGAAGTGAAAAACAACGGTGTACGGTAATGCTTGCTGTAACAGCTGATGGCAGAAAGCTTGCACCGTGCGTTGTCCTGAACCGAAAAACAATGCCGAAAGTAAAATTTCCACGTGGGATCCACGTTCTTGTCCAAGAAAAAGGGTGGATGGACACGTCACTCGTAGAAGACTGGATACGAACGGTTTGGGGAAATAGAGCGGGGTCTCTCCTTCGGTGCCCGGCTCTTCTCGTGTTGGGACAGTTTTTATGGCCATCTGACGGAAAACACTAAAAAATTATTGGAAACCATGAAAACCGATTTGGCTGTGATTCCTGGTGGATTGACATCAGTATATCAACCCTTGGACGTTTCAATAAATAAACCATTCAAGGACAATGTGCGAAAACTCTATCAGTGCTGGATGGCAGAAAATGTGCACGAACTTACTCCAACAGGCAAAATTCGGTAACCATCTGTGGAACTCCTTTGTGAGTGGATATTGCACGCTTGGGACATGATTTCTTCGAAGCTGATTGAAAAGAGCTTCAAAAAGACGGGAATCTCGAATGCGTTAGATGGGACTGAAGATGACTTCTTATGGAGAGATGTGAGCAGTGATAGCAGCACCAATTCTTCCTGCAGTTCCAGTGGCGACGACCAACTCGGTAGCCTATAAAAGGTAAGATTATTTTTCTTCCTTTTTAGCAGGTATGTCATTATTACTTACGTCATTAGTACTTTCGTTAATTCATATTTACGGTATTTTGCTTCAGGTCGTACTATCAGCTCGTGACGGGAAGAATATTTTCCAGTGTCCGTACTTGAAACTGTGGGTCCAACTTGCCTAATGTACTCTATTTGATTGTTCAGAAGAAAACTCAACCGTAATTTTACGCCAAATGACGATAACTTCAATGAGTTGAACTGATGTTGTGTATAATATATTTAATGTAACTTTTAAATGTCAATAAATTTCAAATGAAATTTGGGTATATCTGAAATCCTTGAATAATTTACGCACCCAAAATTTTTGCCGGTATTTTTCATCAAAAAAGTGTGTTAATTATGCGAGAAAATACGGTAACTGATAATTTCATAAAAAACTATGCTAGTGTTTTATCAAAATGATCAATTTTGAAGGAGAGGCATTATGTTACAACACAAATAAGCCAACCCAATACCAGGGATGAAAAAGATAATTTTGAATATAAAATAATACTTAATATAAAATAAAATGTTTAAAATAAATAAAATATAAAAACAATGACACGACGAACGACGACATGACCTAACCCAAGTGATTGACCCAACAAAAGGAAACAAAAGAAGAAGGGAACCACAAAAAAGCAAACGAGAATAAAACCAAATACGAAAGTGATTAACCAGAACAAATGAAGAAGGGAAACAACCAAAACCAAACATAAATGAAACAAGTTCATGGAATTGAATGACTCAATGCAACATGTTAAAATGAACCCAAAGGAGAAGGTGGAAAACCAAGGTATTAACCAAATACAATGAAAATGAAAAAGAGACAAACCCAAGATAAAGGGAAATAAATAAAAATGAAGACAAATGATAAGACACAAACAAGTAATAAAGAATATGAGCAGGAGAAATGATGCACTCAAATGTGATATTGGAAAAAGACCAATAATTAACCTATGAAAAAGAGTAAATACTATTATCAATTAAGGGATAATAATATAAATGATAATTGAAAGAAACCCAATTAAACAATGTTAAATATAAATATAAAAAAGCAAACTAACCCACAAATTAGAGTTAGATGTAATGATAGAAATATAAAGACATAAAATTGTTAATATTATTAATGACATTTGTAATGAAAGAGATAGTACGGTAGTGAGATAGTAATTAGAGGGATTACCCATTTAGAAACACTTAAAAAACAAAAACATTTGTGAAGTGCAAAATGAAAGTGTAAAAACCCCAAAGTGTAAATCATTTGTAAAACAAAATATTATAATAAGCATTTGAATTCAAAAAGAAATGTAATTAACAAGTATTAAAATAATTGTAAAAACATAAAATCTAAAATAACCCAAACTTGTGGGGTATCAAAATAATCTATGACAGGAAATACATACTATAGTGACAATATTTAATAATTAGGAAGGAAGATAGAGGAATAACAGCAATCAGAAGATATACTAGGATTTTGAAAAGAATTCAAATTTTGATAACAATGGGTTTATAGCCAAATTAGCCAATCAGAATTATTTGGTTACCATAGAAACGGGCGTTGGTGGTGAAAATTACCGTTGAATACGGTTACTCGTAAAGCGTCACTCTAACAGAATAGAAGTCAATTTTTGGAAGACCAAAGTTTAATTAAATAATGTAAAACAGTGAACGAAGTTCAAAACCATGACTGGATAAGAAGCAGACGAGCCATTAGAGAAGTCAAATAAAGACCAAGGACCATAATACAGAAAAATAAAAGGAAAATTATAACCACATTCTATATGAAAAGGACGCCAGACCTACTTAAGTCCAAAGATCAATGAAAATAGAACTTATTGCAGCCCAATCCTCTTCCGAACCAATGAATGACAACACCAATTCAACTGATGTGTTAAGTACCATTGAATTACCTTATTTCCAAAAAACCAAATCACTCTGAATTTTACTAAAAGTAATTTGATCTCACTATAAGCCGAATATTTCTCTTTCAAAGATTATTTAAGAAAAATAAACACTCTGAAAATTTGTTAACATAAAATCTAACCTATTGTTTAGACACAAATTTTTGAAACACATTTAACGACACTACAGAACAGATTGTAACAACACACCTTATTATTTATGTATACTCAGAGTAAGGTAACGTAATTTTATTGTAATCATAGGAATTCTTTGCCTTGTAATCAAAAGAATCCACGATTTTGGAACGAAAATATTATAATTACTGAACACTTCAACGGCCATGCTGTAGTACGTACCTCGTTCCTTAATCGATTCGTCATCCTGAGTAAAATTGTTTCATGTAAAAAGTCGGTGCAAAGTTGTTAATCAACTAATATATTTTAATTGTCAAAATTGAAAATATTAATTATCAAACATTAAAATCACTATTACAGGGAGTAACCGTTGTTATTATTTCATAGGGAGTGCATTATATTACTTGTGTTCATTTACGAAAGCTAGATTTGACAATCAGCGCTCAAGTTGCAATTAGTACCACTAACTACACGATACAGAAGGCGGAATGAGCGGGATATATTTGAATGCCCCGACCGTCACAGCTGAGAACACCCTAGTAAGATACAGATTAACAAATTTAATTGTTTTAACAAACAATTTGGCGCCACCCGGGATTAACACACCCCTATATAAGAACAGGTAAGGTTACTGCCATGTTATACTGGTAACTACCGCAACACTACGGACATCGATAGCGCAAAATAGATGTAACGACCAGGTGCGAGACGAATGCACTAACACATATAAAACTGGTATACATTTATCAGAGACGACTCAAACTACGCGTTACAGATTGGCTTCCATCGCGGGGCTTAAACGAAGACGGACGTCCCCGAACAGTAGTTACAATATGCAATGGATGGGGGTGGGTTGTTGTTTAAGGGTTTTCTGTTATCCGTCTATTCGATTAACCGTCACGGTCCCGGTCCCGACCCTGAAGGTTAATCGAAGTTTCACTGTAATGTTTATAATTTTGATTGAATAATAATTGACATTACTAAATTTTTATTATGTAATTAAATTGGTTTGAAATAGTTTAAGATGTGAATTTTGTTAAAAATAAATTCAAAAAATTTAGATTTGAATTTTGTAATAAATTATAAATGGTCAAAATTTGATAATTGAAATGTGAAATTCAAATTTGAGATGGTTATTTTAATGTGATGTATTTGTGAGTAGTTATAAAACATGTGTTATATGGTTTGTAATGAAACAGTGTAGTGGATAGGGGGTAGCTACAACATGAGTTACGTATAAAATGTAAAATGTAGGTATGGTATCTAGTATGACCTGACTGGAACAAATTTTGATAACTATCGGTATCGTAATATTAATTAACCAGCACTGAGTTATCATGTTCAGACACTGAGTGTTATGTCGCAAATTTAAATCTGTAACAGTTTATTAATACCTTGTGAGATTTTGTTAACGAAATTGTTGTGAACATGTAAAAATGTATGAAGTTATGATTTAGAATTGGGGTTTGCAGTATGTTTTGCATAATTAATTGCACCATCTAACTGGATAGAATCTTTATTTGATATATGTCACATGCGTATTTCATTTGAAATTGTATTTATGAGTTTGATGTAATTGTTCAGTTGAGTAAGGTATATAATGTGTTGAGGGGGGTTAAATGTGTATAGAACAGTTAAGATGTTAAATGTGTTTTTTTTTCTCTTTAATATCACAAATCAGTACTTTGGTTAATGCAAATCAGTACTTCTAGGAGGAACCCAAATCAGTGCAAGGATATGGATTAGTGAAAGGCCATTTGCTAATGTTTTTGTTTTGGTTGTCGCAGAATCTGTGGAACTGTGGAGGCGAACCTGTGCTGGCCAGCGCGTCAGGACAGGGTCACCAAGTGCCTGTCTGGCTTTACGGTGTTGGGATCCTGAGGGAAGTCCAGTAAAGTCATGCAGGTGCGGCCACAGCCACTGGATTAGGGGGGTAAGTACCCAAATTTTAATCAGGAAATAAGGGGGGTCGTGGCGCCATATCCTCACTGATCCGCCTAGGTTTAGGCAATGAGAGTTTTTATGTTTAATGATATAAAACCTCTCACTTGGGGGGGTCTTGTAACGGGACAAAATTTTAGTGATAAGTTTTATATACAAAGTTTTACGGGACATATAATATTATGTAACAAGTTATATTTTTAGCTGTGAAGTCATGATTAGTCACCAGTTAGGCATTTGTTTATGACAAAATAGTTCGATGTCTGGGTGTTGCCGGCCAAATGGTGTCATGCTGGTCAACGGAAAAATAAGTGACGTAAATCCACCAAGATGGGACGGGTGAAGAAAACCGACGAAAACTGGTTGCGAAGGTGTAGTTGAATGGAATAGTGGCACCGAACGAAAGTAAAGAGGGAGTCTCCAACCAACAGCCGAACAGTACGGTTGCAATAGTGCCCTCGGGCAGTCGAGGTAGGTCTACCGAAAATTATGTTAAAAAAATGTGATGGAGGAGTAATAAACTTCTCAATTAATAAACAAGCAAAATGTGAATAAGATATGAGTTTTGAAACGTTCATTTTGGTGTTTTCTCGGAAAAGTGTCTCACAACAAATGGTGTAACCAACAGGAGACTCGTCTACATAAGCCAGATAAGTTCAAAATTGACTTTCTAAAATTGAAACCAAGTTAAATCAGAACCAGTTTAAAGTTACAAAAAACTAAATTAGAATAAAATGAGAGAGAGAGAGAGAGAGAGAGAGAGAGAGAGAGAGAGAGAGAGAGAGAGAGAGAGAGAGAGAGAGAGAGAGAGAGAGAGAGAGTGTGAGTATAGAGAAACAAAGGGGAGGGGATATAAAGTACTGATCTGCGCATTTAGCAATATTTGGTATTATTGGGTAGTAAATAGTTTTATACAAGGTTGCAATGAAACCAATACATTTTTATTTTATTGAAATACAAACCATAAGATTTTGTCATACTAATGTGTTAGTTTAATTAGTATGCCACTCTACCCATAACCCTATCTCTGTGTCAATATGTTTGTCTAGATGGCCCTGGATTTTGGTTAAGTTGTTTTATTTACTAAATTGTTTCTTTGGGGAGTGTAAATGGTTTCCACATTTCCTCCACAAAAATGTGGTGGCGACTCGGGACTTTTGGGATCTTCTGAATATTAAGGGGTAAGTAACAATAAAGTAATAATAGGGTAAATCATTTCATCTTCTTTTTATCTCGTAAAGTTACACTCTCTATTATAACAGTTTATCACAATTACTGAAGTTGATAAATAAGAGATCTTTGTCAATTTCCCTCTCTGAAAAAAGAATGTGAAACAGAATGTCATTTCCATCTTTTTCAGCTACATTAGTGTAGTGCTTACAACATTCCACAGTGCTGAGAACATTAATGTGCAAATGTGTCTGCTCAAACAGAACAAAAAGTCAGTTGCCACGTTACTACAGATAAAAGTTTATGCACCATACAGTATTGGAGATAAGATATAATGTGTTTCTGGAATGTGTGTCTACTGTACTCTCAAATCTTGTCTTAATAGAATTAAATCTTAAGAACTGTGTAGAAATTAATGCAATATAATTTTGAGATGTTTTCCTACACACCTGTTGAAATAAGAAGAATTATACTACACTGTACTTTAAATTCTCTATTAACAATAACTTTCTACAGCAAATATTTCTTCTACTTTGTGCCATAGCTTTGTGTGATTATTGTATCTGATTGTAAAATTTAAATTCTTTAAGAGTTTAATTACCTGACATATAATGAGTTCTTGTTTCTCTTTCAGTCTGTTTCAGGTATGACAAATCCGGTTCAGTACAAACATCTGCTTCAATGCTAACTCTACCATTGCTTCCACACTCTGTTACCTAGCAAAGTTGAAATCACTTCTATGATGATAGTCTTATATGCAAATGTGAAAATTACAGTTTAGTATACAATTCTTATAATTACTTCTATTTGATGATTCTACTATAAGAAATATTAATAATACTGAATTATCAACCAACCCTCAAAGCCAACTGTTATCAAACCACATAATCTTGCTTGGCAATGGTTTGAATTACATGATCACACCAGAATAAGTACCTACACAACAAATAATGCCTGCTTTAGATTTGGCCATGAAAGGTCTATGCAAGATATTGTAAAGAGATGTAGCAGGTGCTTACTGTTGTACTGACAAAAG
Source organism: Magicicada septendecula (assembly GCA_034769895.1). Lineage (NCBI taxonomy): Eukaryota > Metazoa > Arthropoda > Insecta > Hemiptera > Cicadidae > Magicicada > Magicicada septendecula. Next base: position 181,205,068 of record CM068367.1, on the reverse strand, counting down.
TGAGCATCTTATCATAACTGCAAGAAGGGCTTAAGGAAGTCTCAGCTCTTATTGATCATTTGCTTTTAGATAGTTTATGATTATTACTTTTATGACTCTCTAAAAATATACTCTGAATATTCATATTTGCTCCATAATTCTTGTATATATTTATTACATTATTATTAATAATTAAAAAACTTTTGTACAAGAATATTCATTATTTTAGTGGTGTTGGTATGTTTAAATATATTAAATTATATTAAACTCTGAATATTGTACAGTTTTCTGTAAATCTGTTCGAAATAATACACAAAAATCCACTTTATATAAACAAACCTTCCAGGTTTTGTATGCTCCTTCAGTTTGGGCTCTAACCACAGAATGTGGAAGAGAAAATATTTACAAAACACACACGCACTTTCCAAATTCGGCAATAATTTTTAATCTAAAAGTATTCTATACACTTAAGTAAATAATAAATCTTTTCATGATGAAATTACAACTTTTGTAGCTGACTAACATTCAACTTAAAAAACCAGACATATATTTTGTTCTTAACTGGGACGGTAATAAATTAACTGATCTGGTAATAAAGAGTTTAACCAAAAACATTTGATGCCACAAAAGAAATTAAACTTCTGTCATCAAACAAACAGCATAAACACTTGTATCTACAATTATTTATCTAGGAGTAATATGAGTTAAAAATTAAAAAAAATTAGTTTCCTCTTGTCTGTCTCTCCCCTTGCGACACACAGACAAATTCTAGTTACATCAATCAATATATGTAGCAGTGTTGACTACGCTTACCTTCCCCATAGTTCCGTAAAGTGGTGGACCCAGCATAAAGCAAATAGTATTCACTGGAAATACTTCTTCTAGTGTACGATACTGAACAAATGTTGGGTCATTAACTGTAATATCCTTGACTGTTGTCTGGAATGCATATGCTGATGGAGTTTTACACCACTGAAATCAACAGAGAATAATGAACACTTTCTGACCCTCTTGTAATAAATTATAAAAGTATTTAGATCTTTATTTAGAATACAATCGCGTTACTTTACGGTGGCGCTTCATAGCTGTGCAAAAAGTGAGGGTAGTGGGGAGAGTAAGTGTGCTCAATCGTAACCCTTTATTTCAAAAACATCCGTGTTACTGTTGCTATAGCTGGCTTTATGGGTGCCCTTAACTATTTAATTATTACAACTTGGGTTTCACACATTGTTGACATTTCCGGATTTCATTCATCTAACTGCTATTTGTAATTTTACTCAGTATTAATCGAAAATGTATCAAAGACGTATTTGTAATACCAGAACAATGTTACTTGTTACATAATATAAATAATCAATAATTACTAGTATTGGCCACTTTTCTGTCCTGAATTGTATTATTTTCTTGAGATATTCAATTCTTTTTGCCCTTATCTCTTGTCGTTCATTTAATACACTTCAATTATTTCTAATCTTCTTCCATTTAAACCCTTAAGTTTATAATAACTTTTCTTAAACATGATAAATAACTTTGAAAGTTTACACTAGACTTAAGAAGTTGAAGAAGTTTTGGTAGCGTAGGATATGTTTTTTGTGTTGAAAATAATATTTAAATGAAATACAGGCCTATACAGTCAATATTTCATGATAAATGTTTTTGAAAACCCATCAACACTTACGCACTCAGTGAGATGTGCTGTTACACAGACAAAAACAGGGTTCTGCGCATATCACTTTCATCAAGGTGATACATACACCATAAAATACACAAGTAGTACTATTAATGACTTTGATTCCCAAAATTACTATCCAGTACATGTACATGCTGCAGAGTGAACCAAACAGTTACTATTATTATTATTATATTATTTTTGAATAAGTAAGGTATAGGTTGACACATTGTTCACATGACTGATTAGGCTGAAAATGTTGACTGGAAACAGGTATTCCACAGGCCCTTCAATTATCTCTTCTAGCTGCTAACTTCTCATCTTCATACACATTTATATTACACAAATTTTAAAATTTCCTTGTACTATTCAAAAACTTTCAAAATTGCTTGTAATATATTTGTTTATTCTAATCCTGATATAAAATTTAATGATATTTGTGGAACATGTTAAGTACATAACTCAAGAGCCAGTTATTCGAATTTTATGTGAGCACAAACTTTTTAATTAATTTTAAAAACTAAACACAGTTTGCTAAACAGGATATTGATAATATCTACCACAAATAACATTTACGTAACATTTATAATAAAACGTGATGGTCGTCTGGAAAATATCCAGCCATTTCAAATATCTTGATAATGAATCATGTGACTTTACAACCTGTGTAGCCGATCGGAGGGTGGGAGAGGCAGGGGGGAGAGAGTGCACTGAATGTTAAACAAAACTATTTTACTCACTTGCTTTTCTAACGTGATTTTACCAGCGTGTCCAAATATATACTTTCTCCCTTCCATGTTACACGCGTACACCAAAATCTGTGTTTTTCCAATATCTATTCCCATCCGTGTTATATACCTACACAAAAACAGTTTCATACGCTAAAGCATTATAACACTATGGATTTAATTCAATAAGATTTTACATTAAAATATTTTGTAAAACAAACACGTAACCTTATTCATAACTGAAACAAGCTTTTAAATCTAGTTAGTCTAGTTTTATATAAACAGACACAATGCATAAAGGAAAAAACCAAATACAGTAAACTCTCGATTTAACAGACTAATTGGGGCTGAGGGCATAAAATCGGAAGTCCGTTAAATCGCAAATTTTGTTTTTTGAGGATATACTTAAATCAAATAGGCCTATAACACTTGAAATTTTAATACTATTAATATCATGCAAATACCGTATTGTTCCGAATACAAGCCGCACTTTTTCTCCTAAAAACATGGTCGCTAATTTGGCCTGCGGCTTGCATTCGCGCGCTAACGAAATTCGAAGAAGTTATACCTGACTTCTGGCGGGATGAACGCTTTGGTATCTATGAGTTGTTTACTGCCTAAGCAACAGCAGTTTGCCTGGCTGTAGTTAACTCTGGTGTTATGATTTATGACTACAAACGAATGTTTTAACAGCAAACTGAAGAAAGAATAGGAAGATAAAGTGTAAGTGCGTGCGCACGCACGTGTGCTCGCACCCTTCTGTAGGCAACAAGACAAAGGATGAGTAGAGGGGGTGTGTGTTACATGTTTCCAAATAACGGGTAAACTGTCAGTGTGGTTTTCTATTGTAACAGCGACAACATCGTTTATCTGTACTTTGTTTTCATTCGACGTTTTTGTAGTGCGTTTGCGGTATGAGTGATATTGTGGAGACTAAAGGCACGCAGTCAAATCAAATTAAACGTAACCCGTATGATGCGAATTATAAATTAATTGTGATACAAAATGTAGAAAAACATGCAATTGCGAAGCCGCAAGGAAATTCGATATTGATGAATCCTGTATTTGACGATGGAGAAAACACAAGGAAATGCAAATACTGTGCGACGAGCACTCGCGGGACCTCAAGTTGGGCATTTTGTAGCAGTAGAGTCCAGCGTCTGTGAATACGTACGGCTTTTAAGAAGGCAAGGACTCCCTGTCACTAGACATGTTTTAAAATTAAAAGCTTTAGAAATCGCAGAAGAATTAAAAGTCTCCAGTTTCAAAGTCAGCTTCGGGTGTATAAGACGAATGATGCAGCAAAATGGATTTGCGCTTAAATTACGTACATCACTCGCGCTAAAACTACCGAGTGACTACGAAGAAAAACTCCTACAGTATCAGCGGTTTGTCATTCATTCACGCAAGAAGCATAATTATTCACTTGAACACATGGGAAATGCCAATGAAAAGCCCATATTTTTTATTTTGTATTTACGTATATTGTAACGATTCTTATGACGTCCGCCTTGTTTAAGCCCCGCGATGGAAGCCAATCTATATTCTTATGTATTCTGAAAATGTGTAAGTGTTGTGTGTTCGCCTCACAAGAGTGGTCGTTACTTATATGTTGCGCTGATGATGTCCGTCGTGATCTCACGAATTACCAGTACACACAAGTGGAAACCTTACCTGTTCTTCAGTATGTGTGCATAAATCCCGGGTGGCACCAAATTGTTTATACTGAAAACAATTAAAATACAAAATAGGTCGATTGAGCGTTCATGGCTATGACGGTCTGGTGAATTCAATTATTCCCGCCTGTATGGGTTTATAAATCTCGTTGATAGTTCTCCGAGTTTCCGACATGAGCGCTTACCGTAATCTTTGCTCTTTGCTAAATAATACACAAAATATATAATGCACTTCCCTATGAAATAAAAAACAGTGGTTACAACTCTGTACTAGTTTATTTAATTGCGATTTGGATTTATTCAGTAATATATAAAATTATTTTTTTGTTATTAAACAAATTTGCACCGGCAATTATTATAAGACAAAAATCTCAAGGTTGGCGAATTGACTTTGAACGAATCATTCAGTCAGACATGGCGCTTGAAACCATTTGTTTACAGTTTATTTCGTTCAGATCCTGGATTCTTGTGATTACGAAAAAAAATATTAATAATGATTACAATAAAGTACACTACCTTACATTAATTGTACTTAAATAATATAATGTGCAATTATCATTTGTTCCTGAAGTGTGGTGAAGTGTGTTTCAAACGTTCGTAATTTTCATACAGGTTATTTTTCTAGTTAACATACATTTAGTGTTTTAATTTTCATTAATCCTTGAAAGAAATAATATCATCAGTTTATAGTGAGAGTTCAGATTACTGTGAGAAAAATTTAAAGAGATTTAATTCAGAAATTCGGGTAAATTAGCAATACTTATCAACTCAGTCGACTAGATGTGTACTTGTCACTCAGTTGAAATGGGTTGGGGTCTTCAATAGTCATCAATCTTCAATAATCTTGGGACTTAAGTATGTCTGGCATCTTTTTCCTTTTACTTGGTGAAATTTATTAATTTAGAATTCGTTAAATTGGTCCTGGGCATCAGTTGAATGTTCTAGTCCTTCATCGGTGTCTTACTTCTTCATCTTTTCGAATTTAGATTTCTTTTCAAACGTTTTATATTAAAATTTTGGTCATTCACGGCCTGGCGTCTATTCCTGTTGAGCGTCAAAATTGGAATAATGGTTCTAATGGAAAATTCATAAATAAAATTTCAGTTGTCATGGTAACTGAAAGATCCTGATTGGCTGAACTTGACTTAAGACCATTGTTATCATATTTGAATTTTTATTCAAAATTACTGTATATCTTCTGGTTGCTATTATTCTTCCGTCTTCCTCTCTATGTATTAAATATTATCACTACTGTTCGTATTTTCTTTCAAAGATCATTTTGACATCCCACAATGTTGGGTTTTCTTATGTATTATTGTTTGAACAATTATTTTGATATTATTTAATTACATTTCTTTCTTATTTTATGCCCTTAAATTAACATTTATCCTTTAATATGATTCACTAATTATCCTTGACTAGTTATTTGCCTTGGATTTGCTAATTTCCTTGTTGATTTTTTACAATTTGTAGTTATTGGTTTTTTACAGTTAGGCATTTCATAGGCCTAAGTAGTAATTGGCCTTATTTACTTATTTTATACTAATTACTTATTAATTTACTCTCATACATGTTTTGTTTTGGTATTATAATTGATTTGTTTACTTGTTGATTTGTTCTGGATCTGTTTTATAGTTTTCATTAGTTTCTACATTATGGTTTGTTTATTATTTTCTAACTGCCCTTCAGTATTATTATTTGGCAATTATTTACTATTCTCTATAAAATATAATATAACATTTAGGTTTATGGTCTGTATAATCCCTTCAGCCATATTCCTATTCATAGATTTAATCGAACAATTCTTTAATAGCTATTATGCAACGTTTGTTTACAATTTTGTTTCATTCTTAATTATTTTTGGGTGATAAACATCATCACACCATTCAAATTTCCTTAACTGACTATCCCTTAGAATATAGAGTGTTTATTGATTTTGCTTTTATTTTCTTTACTATATTTTTCTTATATTAACTTTACTCTCTAGCCATGGTAACACTAACTTTTGACATTCTATAGGATTCCTTTCCTGAATACTATGGTATCCCTCATTTATAATTAATCTTAATACTATCATTAACAAAATTCTTATTTAATAATAATGTTCACCCTTAAACCTTTAGTGTTCATCACAGATTATTGAGTGTTTATACCTATCAATAGGGTTTCTAATTATTTTGGGGTTTTACACTGTCACTTTGCACTTCTTATATTTTATTTTAAGTGTTATTAGTGGGTAATCCCTAACATTACATTCTCTTTGTCACTTATTTACGTTTACTATCTTTCTATCTCACTATCTCTCCATCTCTCTCTTTACAAAGGTTAGTTATACTATTAATAAGTTCCTGTCATTACAGAGTTCTTTATTACATTTAAACTCTATTTCTTTGGTTAGTGTACTTTGTTTGTCATTACTTTATCGGGTTTTATCAATTATCATTTACATTGATTATTTAGTTGATACTAATAATTATCTTTTACATTTGTTATTTATTGGTTTCTTTTTCATTATTAAATTTGAGTGTAACTTTTCTCCTTTTTTGTTCTATATCATTCATTTGTGTTTTTCCTCTGATTTCATTTTATTTCCTTTACCTTCGTTTGTATCACTTTCTTTTACCTTCTTCTTGGATTGCATTTTATTTCATTTTAATTCATTTTATTTTGGTTTTCCCCTTCTCATTTGGTTTCATTTTATTTGGTCAATCACTTGGGTTGGGTCATTGTAGTCATTTGTTGCGTCATCGTCATTTTATTTTCTTTAGTTTACACATTTTATATAGTTGATTCATCGTTTTTTCCCTGGTATTGGGGTGGCTTATTTGTGTTGTAACAATATTTACGGTGGACCAAAAGGGAACCAAATCTGTAACAATAAAGATTACGGGAAATGAAAAATTACGTGCCACTGTAATGCTTGCTGTATTAGTCGATGGATGAATATTTCACGGTGAAATAAGATGTATATCAGTGTATATTGTTCAGTGTTAGTCGTCGTGATGTCTTCCACTGAACGTGTGCGACGCCCGCATCAACGACAACGCAAAGACAGATCTCGTGAAGAATTAAATGAATTCTTGATGAATACTCCGTTCTCATCAAATACAATTGAAGATGAGAAAATTTGCGTGTTTCAAAACAAGAAACAAGAAGAAAAGAAACGAAAGAATGCTGTGATAGCCAAGCTTTATCGCCAGAACAGGAGAGCCTGCAGTTTATGCACATTATACATTTCAAAAGCCTAAAAACAATATCATGCATTTTTTTTTTTTCTGAAGTCCGTTAAATCGAGGGTTTACTGTAGGGTTTCCTCACAATACAATGGGCTCACTATATTGTTACGATGGTCTCACTGATCATTGTATGTACAGTGGAAACCAAAATACAGACAGCAATGAAGTCACTAATTACAGCTTCAATTAATCACAATTAACAATCTGTAATCAACTCATACAATAATTCAAGTTAAATTTGTCCACATGCAATAATAATGTTAACTATTTGAGTTCACATTAATTATAACACAATAATCACTTTGCCACAATACTTCGAAACACACTTGAATAAAATGCCACTTATAACTGATTGACAAAGCCAGATGCTGTTGTTTAAATAGGTAGAACAAGTGTTCCAGAATAATCCATAATAATAAGGCATATAAACGGCTACTAAACAAAAACATAATTCGAGTCTGTTAAAAGACAAACTATAAGTTTTACGACGTTTGGATAATGGGGAAAGTGCATCAAAATTAACTACTGAATTTGGTATTGGAAATGCAACCATTATGGACTGGAAGAAAAATCAAGCTAAGATCGAGCAGATTTGTGCATCATCTTCAACTGGTTATACTGAAAAACTAAAAAGTTTCACAATTTAACAAGGTCAATGAGGCAATTTTTTATGGTTTTCCCTGGAGATAGAAAAAGGTACTCTGTTAAGTGGGCCACTTCAACTTAGTAAGCTAATGAATGGGGACGTGTCATTCAACGCCAGCACACGATGGCTAGATCGATAGAAAAAATGGCAAGGCATGCATGAGTTATCCATTATGGGTGAACGATTATCTGCTGGTTGTGCTGCAGCGGAAGTGAATTTGCTTACATGGTTTCAGCAGGAAACTATTCGCTCCAGAATGCCGACAAGACTGGCCTAAATTTTAAGGCACTTCCAAAGAAAATCCTAGCCTCAAAAATGAAAAAAGTGGACCTGGCTTCAAAACGAGTATGCATGGTGTAACTGTTTTGAAGTGTAGTAATGATGTGGGGACACATATTACCCCTTATGGTTATTGCAAATCGGCAAAACAAAAGGTGTTCAAAAACCTAAACATAAAGTCTCTCCCAGTGAACCAGAGGAGCCAGACAAGAGCATGGATGAATGCAACACTTTTTAAGGAGTGGTTTGAAACACAATCTGTTCCTGCAGTGGAGCATTTCAGTCATGCAAATGACTTGCCACCATGGGCGCTACTCATTATTGACAGTGCTACTTGTTATCCTTCTGATGGGAAGTTAGTTTGTGATGACATAAAAGCAATTTTCCCACCAACAAATGTCACTCCTTTACTGCAGCCTATGGACCAAAATGTGTTGCAAAACGTTAAACCCTCTTAGAAGAAAATGCTCCTAAGAACACTTATTGAAGACAAAAATAATTTTCTTCTTCTAAAACTGAAGAAAGTGACCATTAAGGAAGTTATTTACTGGGTGGCGGAGTCATGGGATCATTTGAAGCAACAACTTTTAAGAAACTCTTCCCAAAAACCTTTGTTAACAGCCCTGATCAGGAAAATTAAAGAAACAATGTTCTTGAGCATGTACAACGCAGTCCCAGTTGTGAAGAAGCAAATGTTAATGATGTTGATAAGTGGCATTAGAAGACGACTAAGTGTTCACAGACCAAGATAAGTAAAAATGGTGACTCAAGAGTCTGGCATTACTGACGCAGACAGCACCACTGAGCAGTCAGTATCACCACTGCCTTTAAACTGGCCCTACGGTACATTGAGCAGCATGCTGCTACTACTCCAGGAGACAACATCTTTTTAAGATGCTGGCACAATAGCGGATCAACTTGTAGGTATTCGTCACTTCACTAGAAAAATATAACAGCCTTTTTTAAAAAGTAAAAGCTGCAAGATTAACACAGTAATTGTGACAAAAGTGCAGAATTGCGTACATACTAATTTACACAATGATTTTCAGCTGTTCTATTATTAGTCTGTAAAAAATACAGTCAGGTTTTTGTTATAAAGTTTGTTTTTCCTTTTCAGAACTTTTCATTTCACCGAATATGGGTTTCGGATTAGCGGAACTCTACTGTACTTTGTTAGCAACATGAAATATAATAATTAATAGATTACACAGAAATTCATAAATATAATACAAACCTTTCTTCGATGCCTTGTTTCGAAGAAATCCACTGTACTTGTAAAGTCCGTGTCATGTCTTCAACGTTAATGTCATACCCATTATCCTTCTGATTTAAAACATATCTTGTGGACTCATTTGCTACTGCAACTACTCTAAAATATGAAAATGTACATATTATTATCACATTCGAATTAGTGCATGCATGTAAAGATTAATATGTATGACTGATCTTCTTTCAGTAATATAGAATGTCACATTCTAGCTGATTCCTTAATTCAGTTTTCATATTTTAAATATGCTATGAATGAGTAAAGGCATATTTAATATTTGCAGATCCTATTGTGTACAGGTTTAATGCCTTTATAACAACGAAATATGTATTTTGTTTTTATTAACAATACGTGTTTATACAAATTTTTATTTTTCACAAAACACTGACTTGTAAACAATACATCCACAATTCAGCCAAATTTATAGAAAAGTACACATTATTTTAAATAAGACATTCAAGTCTGCATAACAATATAGGTAAGATGTAGTTTTATAGTGTAGTTTACATACAGTATTTTTTTTTAACCTGACACAGGAAAGAATAATACTTTACTGTAGTATTAGAAGTTACATACAAATGAACAGAATGGAGCCTTCATATAAAGCTCTATAATGGATAGAGGGAAAGGAGTTTCATGTCAAGGGTAGCTTTTGTGCCGGGGTTTGAATTTTCCCGGCGTGATTTGAACGTTCAGTGCCGCCAAAGCTCGTAGCAGCTGTGCGTCACAGCTAACTCGATTATTAAGGCCATGTCTGCACCATGGCGACGCAATCTAGAAGGCCTATTCAAATGTATCACGTGTACGGTTAGGAAACCGCTTACCAAAGGTTATGATCGGCAATTCGAAACAAGTCGATTTCATGTAGCATTGTGGGACTGAAGAATTCAGGCATCACTCTCATTTCTTCGTCAACCTTCCAATAGAGTGTTCGATGGTCTAGTTGAGAGTACTTAGTTGATCTCTCAATATGACTTCGTAAAGCAGTAAAGCGTTTTCAGGTGAGGCTCAACTATTTTATTCTATGTTCATTTAATGATGGGTTATGTGTTATATTTGTGTATGTGTGTGTGTGATCTAGACGTCTGTAAAGCCTATTTCATTGTGATACCTTGATAATATAAAACTGATTTACACGTTACTTCTGGTCTGGAAACACGTGGTCACATTGTATTTAATTGTATATTTAATTTAATCAAATTGTAAATTGAATCAAAAGTAATAACTATAACTGGATAAAATAAACCATGCTAAATTAATAAGAGCAGATAGAATGTTGATAGAACTTGTGACAGTGAGTGTAGTGCGTATGTTCCAAGGCGAGAGAGTGTAGGGGTGGGTGTATTTTCTGACGGCCAATCTACAAATAAAAAATGTTATAGGGTCCCCATACCAGCCGGGAGAAAGGGGAAGCGGGGGTGGTAACATCAACATCTGTCACCATCCGCAGAGCAGTGCACCAGGATGCTCCCTGAAGCCGTCATGACCAGAAATACTTCTGCTACAGAACACCGAAGGATCTGCAGCACACTCATGGCACACTGGTCACCATGGTACCATTTGAGCTCTTCACCAAAAGTACAGGTGGGAGCGTTATAATTATTAAACTTCAGTCAACAACAACTCCATAGACTGGCCCCCTGGTATTCAGGGTAAACATCTCCTTAATGCTCTTACAGAAAATGGTACCAGAACTCCAGCTGTTTCAAATAAAAATTGTACTTAAATATTTTATGATAATTTAAATTGATGTTCTTAAAGAAAATGATATTAGAATCCAAATGTTTAAAAGACTTGTAACTAAATATTTTGTGGTAACTTAAATTGATTTTCTCAAAGAAAATGGCATTAATAAAAAATTGTTACTGGTTACAAGAGTATTTTATTGCAAGTCCTGTCACTCTGGGCTCCAGCACACTTTTCGCTTCCGCTAGGCCAAGTAGTCTAGTTTTAAAATTTTGCACAACAGCCTAAGTGGCCGTTACAAATGGTAGCAGAGCGTGGTTATAACATCTATGTGTGCTGACCTGAAGGTGGCAGGATTTGCAATGGGAAGTAAGAGTTTAACATATGTTCTGGGTCTGAAAGGAAGGTTGAGTAGTTATACATTTAAGATTTATGAAATGAAATGAGTTGAAATGTATTTTTTTATTAGTGTTGGTGAACATTAATTATTGGATAAATCCATGAAATGTGTGATATTTTATTGAAAGATGTGTTATTACCATTATTATAGTTAGTGCAGTATATGTCCTTAAATGTTATACTTAATTGCTTCATTATTTTAAATGTTATTATTATTAAACTGTAAACCAGAGGTAACTTTATATAATTCTGTCGGGTCACACACATTCATTTCTATGTTTGTTTGTCATGTATTTTATTCAAGTTTGCTTATGGGGGGAGTGTTGAGCCTAGTTCCCGGTTTGGCCTTTAATTTACCGTGTATGAATTAAACCGGGTACTTTCCATTTAAGGTTTTATGTATGTTTTGTGTTAGCCATAAAAATTTTCTGCATGTCCCTGGTTCTGTCAGACCTTGTCAGAGTTTGGTTATAACTTGTTCAGCCCTGTTAGGGCTTGAGCTAAATTCTTGAATGATACCACCATATGATCTAATGATATCTCAGCTCTGAAGTGATTGTCCTGGCGGTTTTATTTCTAATTATTGAGTTATTGGGTCGTGCGATTGGAGTTAAGACTGATTAACATAGGTTGATTTTTTTTTGAGAATGCGATTATGGTCGGACCCTGGACCCTCGTTGTTGACATTAATTTTTGGATTTCGAATTATCCTTGAGTATTTTTAAAATTCTCTAGAATGAGAATTGATTGGTTAATATTTTAAGGGGTTGTACTTGTTTATTGGGTGTTGTGTAATATATTTATTCTCCAGATTTCGTTGTCCATGACGTGTCCGTTACTTAACTAAATACAACTATTATATTAACGACTCGGAACACAAAGTTTTTTATAAGTAAAAACAAAGTTTTACCTTACAACCTTGTAACGGTACGAAATTGTAGGGCCAAGCTAACAATTTAAAAAATTATATTCCCCATGCAGTTTGATGCGGGTTCTGCCATTAACGGAGTATCAGAAGAATGGTTTAACAGAAATAAACAACGCCTGCGTCCATACGAAGAACTCCGCATGAACAACACGTTAATTGTAAGTGCCGTCGGCGGAAGGTCTAAATTAATTAGAAAACAAATTATGTGTGAGATTTATATTGATGATGTTAGGTTAGATTGTGTTTTCCTAGTAATACCAAATTTAATTAGGGACTGCATATTAGGAATCAGCTTTTTAAAAGAAGAGGGATGCGTAATCGATATGAAGAAGGGAACCATCGAATTCGAAGGGAGGACTGGTGAACAGGAACTGCGGATACCAATCATACATATGGAACTGTTAGAAGAGGACTGGGACGGAATCGAGAGGAGGATTGATGAGAAGGTCGACAGTGTGACATGTGAAGACGAAACAACGAGGGAGGAACTAAGAAGGATTTTAGTAAAGTATCAGAATGTATTCCGGGAATGTCCAGGACGGATGGATTGCTACGAACATGAGTTTCGAGTGACGGATAAAACACCATATTTCCAACGCGGGTGGCCAATCCCAATAGCGTATAAGGAAAAGGTGGACGCCGAAATCAGCAAGATGCTAAGATATGGCGTGATTGAAAGGTGCAGTAGTCCATACGTCAACCAAATGGTCACCGTAATAAAGAAAGATGGCAATGTACGTTTGTGTTTAGATGCGAGGAGGATAAATAGTGTCACTGTTCCAGACTACGAAGGACCGACTCCGATTCAAGAAATCCTGGCGAGATGCAGTAACATGAAATACTTATCAACAATAGATTTAACGAGTAGTTTTTGGCAGGTTCCGTTGAAACAACAATGCCGAGATTACACCGCATTTCTGTACGAAGGAAAGTGTTACAGATATACCGTAACTCCATTTGGACTTAGTACCAGTTCCGCAGCCCTGACGAGAGGTTTAGATATGGCATTATCCGAGGAGGTGAAAGAGAATACAATCATCTACGTCGACGATTGTCTTTGTTATTCGTCTAACGTAAGCACACATTTGGAGAATATTGAAGCATTACTTAAAAATTTATTGGCAGCCAACCTAACAATAAATTTGGAAATATCACAATTTTTTCGCAAGGAGATCGCATACCTTGGGTATCAGCTTACTACAAATGGTATACGAGCATCCGAAGAGAAAGTAGCGGCAATCAGGAAGTTCCCGACCCCGAAGAATCAAAAGCAGTTAAAGGGATTCCTGGGACTTACAAATTTTTACAACAAATTTACAAGCAAATATGCAGAAGTCACACAACCTTTATTAAGTCTACTTAAAAAGGGTCAGAAATTTAATTGGACGCCCGATCTTGACCAGTGTTTCCAACAGGTCAAGGACTTGTTTATCAATACTGTTATCTTAAGTTTTCCGCAGGTAAATAAGAGGTAGTTCTTATAATGTGATGCTAGTAATTTCGCATACGGAGGACAATTATACCAGTTGGACGACGATAAAAACATCTGCGTGGTAGCGTATACTAGCAAAACATTCAAAGGTGCAGAACTAAACTACTTTACGACGGAAAAGGAGCTTCTAAGCATAGTTCGATGTCTGGAAAAATTCCGAATTTACGTTTTAGGACAACCATTGACCATAATAACAGATAACAAGGCGTTGATCTTCATGAGTAAGTGTCACCTAAAAAACTCAAGGATCACACGTTGGATACTGTGTATTCAAGAGTATAACTTTGATATCATTCATTGTAAGGGAAAGGAGAATATTGTGGCCGACATCTTGAGTCGTTACCCAGAGGATATGACGAAGGAAGATCCAGTCGATGACAGTTATGAGTATCAAATGAACCATACAATAATTAAAATGAGTAAAGAAATGAACATGATGTTAAAGAACTGCGCGACGTACCAGTTAAAAGATAAGAAGCTACAGCAAATAATGAAGGATTTGACGACGGATGATAAGAATGAATTATGTAAATTTTATAAGTGTAGTAATGATAAGTTATATAGGAAAAGTAAGGGTCGATGGAAACTCTACGTACCGGAAAGCGTTACAGGGAGACTCATCGAAGAAATACACACAATGTACGGTCATGTTGGCAGTAAGAAATGTATAAAGTTACTGCAGGAACATTTCACTTTCGACCGAATGTCGAAGCGCGTACAGGCGTACGTAAGGACGTGCGATAAGTGCCAAAAATGTAAGGATTCGAACAATCGTAACTTATTCGGTGGCACGAAGCCAATTATACCGACGAGTAAAGGTGAATTGATTAGTGGCGATTTTTATGGACCGCTTCCAACAGCAGCAGCAGGAGTAAAGTATATCCTTGTCATTATAGATAACTTTACCAAGTATGTAAAATTATACACACTTAGAAGAGCCACAACAGTAGCTACGCTTCGTAGACTCCGGCAGTATGTAAATGAGTGTGGAAGACCGAAAGCAATACTCACTGATAACGGTACGCAGTTTACGTCCAAACAATGGGTTAGAGGACTAGAGGAACTTGGAATTATACCTAAATACACGGCGATAAGAAACCCGCAAACAAACCTTGCCGAACGCGTAAGTAGGCAACTGGGTAACCTATTTAGGATATTTGTAGGGGACCAGCACACAAAATGGTCAAAGTTCATAAATACCATAGAATGTTGCATAAATGAGGTCTACCATGAAACAATAGAAGTTACACCGTATGAAGCACATCACGGAAAAAAGCCGAGTCGTGTATGGGAGAAATTCATAAAGGAAGGCTGCGATACGAAAGAAGAGACAGTGGATAACCACCAGATATTCGTTAGGATTAAACGGAAAAGAGAGCGACACGCAAAACGCGTGAATGAAGCGAACAAAATGACGAGATTTCAGGTAGGAGACTTGGTGTTAGTGCGGACACATTACCAATCTGATGCGATGCAGAGAAGAATCGAAAAATTTTGTGAGTTATACACAGGACCTTTTAAGATTAAAGATATTGTAGGCGAATCTACATATATATTAGTAGATAACTGCGACGAAACTAAAATACGTGGCAAATTCAATGTAAGACTATTGAAACCATATTATGTAAGGGGAGAGTAACTGTGGCGGAACACGGCATCAGCATGCGTGCGAGGCAAAAGTGTTTGTTGAAAGGCGAAGTAGTAAATAAACAGAGAGGGAGGTGTGAAGTGACGTAAGCCCAGCTGGCGAGGCTGACGACAACAGGTAGAGTTGTAGTTAGTAAGGACACTCTCCATGCGAGACAATGTTATAGTCGGACTATACGTACTTCACTAATAGACAGCAGAAAGAGAAATGAGCTAAGCGTCAGAATAGGAGGAGAAAAGACCGATCTAGATGATAAAGAATAACGGTAGTAGGCGCGAATGCAATCTACTAGTTAATTCATTCAGAATTGTCTAGATGAAACCTTAAACTTGTAATAAATTTAAAATGTCAGATTTTATATATGGTATGGATTGTAAATTAATTAACAGACATACTTGTTATACTATTAAAATTTGTTTATTGAAGGACAGATATAAGCAACTGAGTTGCATAACAGAATTAAATATTGTAATAAGTTATTAGAATCAATTATTGAACTTAAGATTGTATTAGAAGCATAGAAAGAAGGGATATAAAATATGTTTATTTGACCTGTAGAATTATACAAATTCGATTTATTTTGTTGTAAATAATTATACGTGTGTTTAACAGAAATGTAGATTCAAAGTACCACAGGGTAGGAAGTACGATGATGTTTGTAAGTAAGTATATGATGTCTTGAAAAAGAATGTTTTTAATCGCAAATTAATTTTGAAGGTAATAATAAAATTGTTTGAAGTATCCATAAGCAATAAATTACTGCTAGTATTTATATAGTTTCTAGTGTATACGTAAGTAAAAAGATGGCTTGTAAACAAAATAAGTACCATTTGTTTATGTAATGTATGTGTATAGACAGATCTAGGAGCGCACTAGAGCGTATAGTTTGTAAATGGATTCGTATTTATATTTGGTGAACAATAAATTAAACACTCAGGTGAATGAAAAAAAAAGGGAGAGAAAAACGGTTCTAAACAACAGTAGGTCAGTCGAGAGGAAGATATAGGTCGGCTATACTCGTTCCAATGGGTGATGGCCAATGTACTTAGTGATCGTACGCGAGTAAGTTCGAAATATGAATTAGTTGTTCCGATTAATCTGCTCGACGAATCATATTTGGGGACACTGTGATATAATTAATATTTCATATATTTTTTTTAATTTTTTTTGGGTTATTGCGAGGGAAGTACGCCAGCAATTAGAGCCCGTTAAAAGTGACACTTGTTAGCGTTGTTCGAGGGTGGGCGGCCAAAGGGAACAAACCTTTCCTTTCCATTAAGACGTCGTAAAAACTATTCTCGAACAATGAGCTGTACGGCACATGTTGCAGCCAGCTGGACCATGCGTGGGAATGCCCGACTCCACAATTAGGACAAAAGGAGGCTACCGTTACATCTGTCCAGTAGCGAGAAAAACACAGAACCAACGGCGAGAGTATTGTTCAAAACCATGTGTGCGACTTCTCAAAGACAATGGTTTATGCAAGGACAATAGGACAGGCGACTAAGTGACGCTAAGGGAGAGCACAGATGTTATGCCACCCGCAAGTCGATGGAGGAAATCGTCAACGTACCAACAATAAGAGAATTCGACACGCTACACCAGAAGTAGCAGATGTGATTTTGAAACAGAGCCTTGACAATGATTCCAGGAACGGAACAACGTACGTAAGACAGCGACTCATCTAGTCCACGTGGACTATGTCAAATTCAAGTCGAAAAAGCCAACCAGCCAATGAGGAACGAGAATTCCGGAGGGAACTTCCGTAGGGGATGGTTCAGAGATAAGCTTGAGACCAGAGAGCGAATCTCGTGTATGAACATCCCTCTCCAAACGGCACTGGGTGGAGAATTCGTTGGAAATACAGACTGGAGACGAAGAGACACAAGGAGGTCCATGGAATGAACCTATCAAACATGAATTGGTGGGAAGTTTGAGTGTTCATCAGAGTCCCAAGAGTGGGAACAGCAGAAGAAATAAAAACCATTTACACGGGGAGACGCGAGCCCAGTTCATTCAATTTTTAACCTCAGTTTACTACAAATTTTGTCTCAGTTTATTGCAAATTGTATTATAATTCTTAACTCGGTTTACTCAGAGTCTCGAACAGTCTATTAAACTTGTATTTCATTTTATAATGATTCAGTTATAAGAACTTAAAGCAGTGCGTAAGTTAAAATGCATTTCGGTGGAGACGATTAAGACATTATTACGAATAAATGGAAGTGCGTGAATAAAACTCAGAGCGTAAACGGAACAGTAGTTTTCGTGATGAAACGCGAGTAACAATCTATATAATTTCTATGTAATTCATCGTCATAAAGACATGGACATTGTGAAGCGATATTCTTGAACAATTACAGAAAAAGTAGTGATACTACAATGTTTAGTAATTAACTCAAATAAATAGAATTGTGAAAAGTGCCTAATGAACTTGAAAACGACCTAGGCGCCGAAAAGAATTGTCGTGCGGCATAGGACAGTTATTAGAAGCATACGGTAGCGAGCTGTGTACCGCGAAATCGACACATACGCGCGTAGAACTTAACCGACCGATTACGAGTACAATGCCACTACTTGTATTATATTAAACTCAAAGCTCGAAGTGCCTGTCGCGGAGTGCGGGAGTGTTTACGATCAAGTGTCCTATGGATTTACTTCACTCATCAATGCAGGGAGACAGCACGGCAGAACGAGTAAAGTACAAAACTAATCTCTTCTTATAATTAGTAATTTATCAAACACCGCTGACCTGACACTTAGAACCAAAACCACCTGAGAAAGTTATATAAATATGAGTCAGATAGATACGAATCCATAAGTAGGGAATATTATGTTCTAGAATATTATACATGTCTTCTTGTTAATATATTTTGTACTATGTATGTATTTTGATGTGTTTGTTGCAGGAGCAGGATTTTACCTATGTATATGATTGATATGTGTATTATTAATTATGATTATTTCATGCATATAAATGTTCAATGTGTTTTAACGTAAATACTAAATATGAATTATGAGCACACCACATTTTAGTTAGTAACATCATTGCAGACGAAGAAGCGTCAATATTTGATCGCTCACCTAATTGTTTAAATTTGTTCATAGACTTGTTAAATGTGGAATAGAATTTTATTGTTTTGTTGAAGAATTGTAAGTGCTCTTAAATTGATGTTCTGACATGAAGAAGAATGAATATGATTTAATAAATATAAGTTAGAATGGATTCGTTAGTATTCTATTGATTTATGTAACAAACCTGACTCACAACTTAACCTTTCATTAAACAGTATCTATATTAATAATTCAAGGTAAAGATTATCAATTCAACTAATCAGAAAGATGCACAAAATAGAAGTTTCGAAGACAGTTAAAGTCAAAAGTAAATTCATATGTAGCAAGTTGGAGTGTGAATAAATAATTAACTCTAACTCAATTCATACAATTATTCGTTATTTAAAGAAATGAATCTGTTAACATTACATATGGGAGATCAACACATGATATTAATTACATCGTATATGCTAACCCAAGCCAAGAGTTAGATACATGTAAGTACGACAAAGTTCGTACCGGCAACAATTTCGTAATTACAGATCAATAAATTTATAATTAATAATTTATCAATTTATGCAAATAATTCGCATAAAAATTAGCATTGTATATGGCGTCCAACTGCGGGGCTATATGAACTGAGAGATATGATAAATTTCGTACCCATATCACCTTCATAAACACAAATTAAATTTATAATTGAATAATTAAATTATGCAACAAATTTGCATAATTAATAACGTTGTATATGGCAGCCCAACGCGTGGCACGACAAGAATTGTGCTATTAAACTATTGTAATAACGAGAAAATTCACTATCAATAATAGGCATAATAATTTATGTACTTAATTAATCAGGCATAAATTATTATCATTGTAGGGGACTAAATTTGGAGGTTATTTTGGGGAATGATTTTTTGATAAAGAACAAGGCGGTAATTGATTTCCAGAAGCGGTTGTTAGTACTTAATAACGAAGGGAAACCAGTTGAAATTAGTTTTGAGCGGGTAGTAGACAAAGTTAGAATTTCGGGAGTTAAGATGATACTAAATCGGGCTAGTAAAATAGAAACCGAAATTAATGCATGGGTATGTAGAACGGAAGAGTTAGGGGGTAATATAAATAAACGAATTTGGGAGGATAGAGCGGTGAAATTTTGTAGTGAGAGGGGTGACGTAGGGATTTCTCAACGTAAAGCGTTGTGGCAGGTAATAGAGTGTTTTCGAGAAGTGTTTGCCGATGTACCAGGGAGGGCAAGAGATTATGAATGTGAATTAAAAGTAAGGGAACACGCACCCTATGTACAAAGAAGCTATCCGGTACCCTATTCAAAAAGAAGGGCGGTTCAGGCGGAGTTAGATAAAATGTTAGAGGGGAATATAATAGAGAAATCAGTGTCACCGTACTCTAACCCGTTAGTAGTAGTCATTAAGCAAGATGGCCACGTTAGATTATGTTTAGATGCCCGTAAGATTAATCAAATAATTATCCCGGACCGGGAGTCAATAAATGAAATATTTCAAAAATTCAGTGGAGTTAAATATATGACCTCATTAGATTTAACCGCGGGGTATTGGCAAGTCCCGTTAGCATGTGAAAGTAGGAAATACACAGCATTCCTGTTTAATGGAAAGAATTACCAATTTAAACGATTACCTTTTGGGTTGAACACCAGTGTGGCCAGCTTTATAAAATGCCTAGATGAAATACTACAGCCACAGAATTTAGATTTTTTAACGATTTATGTAGACGATATATTGATAGCATCACGAACATTTTCCGAACATGTGGAATATTTAGAATATGTATTAGATAGACTTCGTACAGGGGGATTGACTGTCAATTGGGAGAAATCTAAATTCTTACAGAAAGAAATACATTTTTTAGGGTTCATAATTACACCAGATGGGATAAAAGCTAACCCAGAGAAAGTAGAATCAATTTTAAAATTCCCAGAACCTAGAAATATTAAGCAGTTACAAAGGTTTTTAGGGCTATGTAATTTTTATAGAAAATTCCAGAAAAACTATGCCCATATAACTTCAAAGTTGAGCGCAGTGTTACAAAAGAACAAACAGTGGAAATGGGGGGAAAGAGAAAGAGAGGTGTTTATCGAAATAAAGGACCATTTTATGAACATGATCATGATGAACCATCCTAATTTTGAACGCACATTTTATTTACAGACGGACGCCAGTAATATTGCTTTAGGTGCGGAACTGTACCAGGAAGATGACAGCAAAGAGCATCATACTATCGCTTTCGCCAGCAGGACGCTGTTAGCTGCTGAAAGAAACTACACAACAACGGAGAAGGAACTATTAAGCATTGTTTTTGCGGTGAAGAAGTTTTGGACATATCTACTGGGAAATTCCACTATCATCCGGACTGACCACAAGGCATTATCTTTTTTAAACACCTGTAAGTTGACACACAGCAGGATAACCAGGTGGGTGCTAGCTTTACAAGAGTACAATTTTAGTTGGGAGTATATAAAAGGGGTAGAAAACAAAATACCTGACACTTTATCTAGGGTAGATACAGAGGGAATGAGAACAGGGAGGGATTTAAAAGAAATAGAAATTTTCAGACTTGGTAGGAAAGATAGATTGTTTGGGGAAGAATTGAGAGATATTAATAGCATGCAAAGGATAGATCCTAAATTGAACAAAATAATAACTAGCTTAGAGTCTGATTCAGATGAGTTAGGGTATAGCCGTTATTTTCAAATTTATCAAGGGAGTTTGTTTAAGAAAGTAGAGGGGGGAGAGCGTGATTGGAGGTTAGTTATACCGGAAGGGTTGGTAGATAAGATATGGGATTACTGTCATTTTCAATATGGGAATTTCGGTGCTAGGAAGTGTGTAAATGTATTAAAAGAATCGTGTTTATTTAAAAATATGGAACGGAGGGTTAGAACTTTACTCCGGGGGTGCGATTTATGCCAAAAGTCAAAAGTAGTCAATTACCGGTTAGAGGGAGGGATGAGGTGCATTAAAGTCGAAAAGCCTTTTGATTTAGTTGCGGTGGATTTATTTGGCCCTCTACCAAAGGGAAGGGGAGGCGTAATGTACATTTTTGTGGTACTAGATACATTCACGAAATTCGTAAGATTATATAGTGTACAAAGGGCAACTAGCAAAGTATTAAGTGAGAAAATAACAAAGGACTATATGATTAAAACCGGAAAACCCAAAATAATACTATCTGACCATGGACCCCAATTTATTAGTGGAAGATGGCGACAAACTTTGGGTTGGGAAGGCATCATACCTAAACACACGGCGGTATATCATCCTCAGTCGAACCAAGCCGAAAGAGTCATGCGAGAATTGGGGAGAATTTTCCGGGCATATTGCCATGCTAACACAGTGAATGGCCAGCCTATGTGGGAAGAATTGTAGAATGGTTAAACTGTACCACCCATGAATCAACGGGGTTCACACCATACGAGCTAGTCAAGGGAAAACGTCCACCTAGGATCCTGGAACAGCTGTTCAACTTTCCACCGGAGAGCAACCCACGAGATCTGGGAGTAAAACTCAAACTCGCCAATGAAAACTTATTAACAAAGGGAGAAAGAAGAAAACAGCTTCATGATGCCAAAGGTAAGTGGATTAAGTATGAGACAGGTCAGCTGGTATTAGTGAGAAGACACGATTTATCAAGTGCCCAAGATAAAGAGATTAAGAAATTCTTTTTGTTGTATGAAGGACCGTATGAAGTAGTTGAAATTAAAATGGATAATGCCTATGTTCTACGAAATCAAATGACGGGGGAAATAGTGGGTACCCATAATGCCACCAATTTAAAAAAGTATTGGTCAAAATAAAATAATAATAAATAAAATAATACATTAAATCTTGCAATTGAATATAAACTAAATAACTATAAAATTATGAATTTAACATAAAAAACAGTAAGTGGTAGCGGATAGATGTTCCCCACTTGTCCCAGTGTGGTTCGTCTATTTCAGGGACGCGCCCCTGCCCACGCGAGCCTTGGTTTTCTCCATTTATCCCTATTTTCGGAGGAAGCTTTGTCCTTACCTTTAGTCCTAGTTCTTGACCTTTTAATGATCCTTACCCTTTTTATCTTCCCGATTTCCTTAACCCTCCCCTTTAGAGAAAACATAACAATAGTTACACAAATTGGCACACTTTTTTGAACCATTTGATTGCCTTAATTCTAAACAATACATTAGGGTAATCCTCAAAATTAAA
Source organism: Magicicada septendecula (assembly GCA_034769895.1). Classification (NCBI taxonomy): domain Eukaryota; kingdom Metazoa; phylum Arthropoda; class Insecta; order Hemiptera; family Cicadidae; genus Magicicada; species Magicicada septendecula. The sequence goes on along the minus strand of CM068367.1, from coordinate 181,182,158 downwards.
AACTGGTGTTATTTACGAATTGTAAACTCATCCCTTAATTAGGCAGGTAGTGGAGAAGTTTTGTGGCTGAGCAAACAAAATGAGATAACAAATTTTCTGTATAATTTAATAGAATTATGGCCTACCGTGATAAGGTCACAGATTAGTGGTTGTGGTTTGGTTATTATTTTTGGGAAAAGGGGTCAGATAAGAATTCCGAGCCCGCAGAAGGGTAGTTACTAATGTAGGGGTTCTGTTCGTTTTCAATCACATCTCTGTAGACCATAATTCTGTACAGATAAAGTATAACCTATTTACAGGTAATTAAGGAAAAAATAATTTTTGAAAATATTCTAAAGTAAAAGCTATGTAACCAAAAGGTTTAATTATTATTTTGTGGTACCTGCTATGTTAGGTTATGAGTAGGGGATAATGGTATTTAGAATGTGATGGTGGAGGATTTTAAAGAGAGATTTGTAACAAATGATGGAATGTTTGTAAAATTTATTGAAATATTAAGAAAAACTGAAATATTAGACCAATTAGAATCTTTTTGATAAATGTAATTAAAGTAATTGAAATTGTTTTGAATGTATGAAGAGACTAAATTAAATTGGAGTTGTCCCTGGAGTAACTTAATAATATGAAGGTTAGTGATGTGTAACTTCATTTTTATTCAAATTGAACTGTAATTTTATATATTTTATACGTTAACTTCATATAGCTGTAATCAAGGTTAAACTGTTTTGAGTGGAGGTTATTAAATAATTTTCAAGGTAAACAAATAATTTAAAAGGGTCAATTTTATTAATGAAGCAAAATTAACTCTGCTTTGAATTGTAACAAGCAATGTGATAAATATGTTAACTAAAGATTTATAGAAATTGCAAATTAAAAGTACAGGTATGAGGGGTGAGGTAACCAGAACGTTTAGACTATGTGAGTGTTTATAACAGTGCTTATAAAACAAGTCTTGCAGACAACTGTTGATGCAAACAGGTGTGTTGTATGTTGTGACTAATGTCTACAGTCATGCTTGGTGACAAAAATAAAATTGCTGTAGTCTGCTGAATCATTGCCAGCAGTAAAATCTTATTGTGAAACAAAAGAAATGAAGTTAATTTTTTACAGATAAAATAGTTTTGAGGCAATTACTACTGTACCTTAGAGTTTGTGGAATTAAATATAATTAAATTAATTGGAAAGATGATTTTAATAATAAATTTAAATTTATTCTGATTCAAATTTCAAAGGTAATTGTAAAATAAATGAAATATGTACTTTACTTAAATTGGAAACTGAAGGAAATTTTGTGCGAATGCTATAAAAAATGTTTGGGAAACTTAGCGGCGTATATTACTGTTCATGTACATTTTTGTCAATGTCAATTTTATGTTTAACTGTAGATTCCCCACCTAAGTGCGGTCGTGACCTCACCGGATCATGACCGTGAAAGTAGTTAATTGTGACAAATCATAAATTTTACTTGATATAACCGGCTTGTGGTTTGTTTTATTTTGTTAACCCGGTGGTTTGTTAGATTTAGTAGGGGGGTTATTTTTTGGGGAATCTACCAAATTTTGGAACAGGTCTATTTTCATCCAGATAGGGGTGGTAGTCCATTAGGGGCGTATCAATCAAGAATAGTAAGTGTAACACTGAATTTTATTGTAACGCCGAAGCAAGGATGGGGGTGGAATAAAAGAAAAAAATGTCCACCCCTTCCGCATCAGTCCTTGTGAAAGCAACTGGGCGCTACAGTCCAGGGGGGGAAATAGTGAGTGTGGATGGGGGGTGACCCAGTTACAGGTCACGAGGGAGATGTGGCTTACGGCTAGGATGAGGCCGGCAATGGCCAAGAAGCCTAGCGCAGAACACATTAATATGTAATGGGTATCAGGGGTTAAGGGATTAAAAGGGGGGTAGTATATAAAAAAAAAATAAAAAAAAAGTTTTTTTTATATGATTGAACTGTAAGTTTATATTATTATTTTTAAACCAAACCAGTACTTTGTATAAGCAGAACTAGTACTTTGCAAAGAATGAGCCTGTATGGCTAAGAGGAAACAAATCAGTTGTGGGATATAGAGTGATGGAAGGCCGTTTATTAAATTTTAATTGAATGTTATAAAGTCAGGCGATACTGTGGCGGGTATCTGTCCGAGCTAATGGTGTTGGGATCTCGAACAGAGAAGTCCAGTAAGTTCGGATGGGCGCTGCCGCAGTCGCCAGACCAGGGGGGTAAGAACCCATGATTTTAGTAGAGTTCAGGGGGGTTGCGGCGCCATATCCTCACTGATCCTCTTAGGTTTTAGGCAATAAGAGTTAGAACGCTTCGGCCTTCAACCTCTTATTGGGGGGGTATTGTAACGGTACGAAATTGTAGGGCAAAGCTAACAATTTAAAAAATTATATTCCCCATGCAGTTATTGTTCACCTTTATAGAACCTCAAGTTAGTCGACCAAGTACGCAGGTTTATTACAAAACAAAACGCCTATGTTTTGTCTCCGCACTCGAGCAGAGTAGACAGGTTGTGAAATAACACCTAACTTTGCATCAGCCGTGAATCACGGAAGAAAGTAATGCAATTCCATATTGCACCAGGCGGCAAAATATTGCTAAATCTTACGCCTACGTTAAGGCGTTCTTTTAACAGCACCAATGGGAGCGCATACTCACGATCACGTGACCAGAAAACTCTGTGTGCTCAACTTTAGCGAACTAACGCCAGTTCAACTGTAACTCTGACCGCGCGGTCATCACCTACGTGCTCGAGCAAAATAAAGTCGGCCGACAAAATGTTACAAAAGTGTAATTTAAAACCATGTTAAACTAAATAAGGCGGAGTATACCGTGATAGTAAATAAATTTATAAATTGTTGAAATAACAGTTCGGAGTGAGGAGTGATACCGTGAGTAACACGTGACGGTGGTGAAGCTGTCCGGAACGCCGTGGATTGGTTAAGTACAATTCAGAAACAACCAAATCAATTTTATAAATATACAAAATACTTACAGATACAGAGCTCTATTAACAGGGGTTAGAAAATAAAAATGTAAAAAAGGATGAAAGAGTGAGTGCGACAAAGTACTGGGTCATTATTAAGATTAAGAAAATTGTTATAGCCATTTAAGAATAATAATCCTAAGAATTGTTTCATTATTGTTTGATATACCGGTACTGACAACTTTATATGTTTACGCTCAACAAAACAAAAAACAAAACTTTTAATCAATGTAGTAATCAACCAGCATAAAATTTGATTCGTTATTGCATAACTGTAAAACATTACATTAAATAAAATCCAAATAAGTTGTTTTAGCCAGAATAAACTGTGTTATTATATTTCGTAACTCCAACCCAAGTAACCTGTCTGCAGCTGTTTTCGTCTGTACGACTCTGGACCCGAACCCGAAGGTAAGAGTATTTTAGTAGGTGAACAAATTAATATTGTTACAACCTGAACTGGTTTTCACCTTTAAAAGGCTTCTTCAGAGGCTGCCGCTGGTAGCGCTGTCCGTCCTGTTGTGGGCGACGGAATCGAATTTTGAAAGATCGATGCTGTGTGTGTGGGGTGAGATATGTTGGAATAATGCGTGCGATTTGAATTGTGTCTGTTCGTTTAGGATGTCGTTTTTATTTGTTTTCGTGTGTTTGTATATTTCCAGTTGTTCTAGAGTGTCTAGTTTTCGGCCTTTTGTGTGTACGTGTAGAATGTTCATGTCATTGTCGATGTTTTTATATGTGTGGTTTGCTTCAATGAGATGGTTTGCAAAGGTGGATTCTGTAGTGGAGTGGAGTGCCTTTGTGTGTTCAATGTATCTCTGTTTGAAGCTACGTCCTGTCTGACCTATGTAGAATTTGTTGCAATTTGAGCAATTTAGCTTGTAAACACCGGGTAGATCGAATTTGTTTTGTGCTTTGTGTGTGTGTTTTGATAGTGTGTGTTCTGTTTTGTTAGTAGTTTTGTAAGCGATTCTGTATCCTGCGTTTTTGAATTTATGGGCTATTTTTTCAGTTTGTTTGTTGATGTATGTTAGTGTTATGAATTTGTTGTTTTCTGTCTTTGTCCGTTGTTTGTTTTGTGTTTTGTGTAGGAGTTTACTGACTATTGTTCTGTCATATCCGTTAGATTCTGCTAGATATTTTATCGTGTTTAGTTCGTCTTTGTAGTCTGTTTCATCTAAGGGGATGTTGTTAAGTCTATGTATCATGGTTCTGAAGGCAGCTAGTTTGTGTTGTATTGGGTGATTGGAGGAGTTGTGTATTAGTGTGTCAGTTGTAGTTGGTTTTCTGTATATACTGAATTTGTGCCTGTGTTCTAGTTTTGTGATGGAGAGGTCTAAGAAGTTTATGGTATTGTTGTGTTCGTATTCGGCAGTAAAGGTTATGTTTTTATGTATTTTGTTTATGTGCGTTAGTAACTGTTCACATTGTCTTCTGTTTCCCCTGTATAGTATTAGAATGTCATCAACGTATCTGTGCCAATATAGTATTTGATGAGAGTGTCTGTCATCGTTTGTGAGTATTTTTGTTTTTTCTAAGTGTTGGAGGAAGACTTTGCTAGAATGCTGGATATGGGGGAGCCCATGGGTAGACCATCATTCTGTGTGTAATATTTATTGTTATAAGTAAAGTAGTTTTGTTTTGTGATAATGTTCAGAGTTTCTGTTATTTCGTTGATAAGTTCGTCTGGTGTGTTGTTCTGTTTGAGTTTGTTTTGTAGGATGGTGATTGTTTCAGAGATGGGGATGTTTGTGTACATGTTTTTAACGTCAAAGGAGGCTAATGTGGCATTATGGGGGATGTGTATGTCTTTTATTTTTGTTACTAGGTCTGTGTTGTTTTTTACTGCAATGTTGTTGTCTAGTTGTGTGTGTTGTCTGATAATTTTGTCTAGATATTTTGCGAGTTTGTGTGCAGGGGCATTACGGTAGTTGATAATGGGGCGGATCGGAATATCTTCTTTATGGATTTTGGGAAGTGCTTGGAGGGTAGGGGCTGATGGTCGGATTTGTTTCATGTACGGCTTTTGTTTGTGTGTCATTATGTATTTGGCTTTGTTGACTAGTTGTTTTACTGTGTTTTGGTATCTGTCGGTGGGGTCAAGTTTTAGTTCTGTGATGTTGTTCTGTTCCATGAAGTTTTGTATTTTTTTGTGTAGGTTGTCTGTGGAGATGATTACAGTCGTGTTGCCTTTGTCTGCTTTTACAAATGTGATGTTGTGTTTGTGTGCCTTTTCCCTCAGTTTGATGGCTGTGTGTATTTCTGAGTTGTGGTTCTTGTTGTCTGCTGTCTTATGTGCTCCTATTATATTGTTTATATTACGTCTTAGTGTGTCTTGATGTTCTGGTGCTGTGTTTTGTATATTTGTTTCAGTGTCAACTATGAGTTTTGTTAGTGTTTGGTTGTTTTGTTTGTAAGGTATATTATGTTTTAGGCCTTTATCAAGGAGTGTTTGTTCGTTTTTAGTGAGTGTGATGTTCATGAGGTTTACCGTACGTGGATAGAATTTGTGTGAGGGAATTATATTTGTGTTGATTGGTGTCAAGTTTTTTATTATTCTCTCGTGTTTTGTCTGTATGTTATGTATTTGTTTATTTGTCCATACATAACCCTACACAAATACATACACAATTCCCTCACACAAATTCTACCCATGTACGGTAAACCTCATGAACATCACACTCACTAAAAGGAACAAACACTCCTTGATAAAGGCCTAAAACATAACATACCTTACAAACAAAACAACCAAACACTAACAAAACTCATAGTTGACACTGAAACAAATATACAAAACACAGCACCAGAACATCAAGACACACTAAGACGTAATATAAACAATATAATAGGAGCACATAAGACACCAGACAACAAGAACCACAACTCAGAAATACATACAGCCATCAAACTGAGGGAAAAGGCACACAAACACAACATCACATTTGTAAAAGCAGACAAAGGCAACACGACTGTAATCATCTCCACAGACAACCTACACAAAAAAGTACACAACTTCATGGAACAGAACAACATCACAGAACTAAAACACGACCCCACCGACAGATACCAAAACACAGTAAAACAACTAGTCAACAAAGCCAAATACATAATGACACACAAACAAAAGCCGTACATGAAACAAATCCGACCATCAGCCCCTACCCGCCAAGCGCTTCCCAAAATCCATAAAGAAGATATTCCGATCCGCCCCATTATCAACTACCATAATGCCCCTGCACACAAACTCGCATAATATCTAGACAAAATTATCAGACAACACACACAACTAGACAACAACATTGCAGTAAAAAACAACACAGACCTAGTAACAAAAATAAAAGACATACACATCCCCCATAATGCCACATTAGCCTCCTTTGACGTTAAAAACATGTACACAAACATCCCCATCTCTGAAACAATCACCATCCTACAAAACAAACTCAAACAGAACAACACACCAGACGAACTTATCAACGAAATAACAGAAACTCTGAACATTATCACAAAACAAAACTACTTTACTTATAACAATAAATATTACACACAGAATGATGGTCTACCCATGGGCTCCCCCATATCCAGCATTCTAGCAAAGTCTTCCTCCAACACTTAGAAAAAACAAAAATACTCACAAACGATGACAGACACTCACATCAAATACTATATTGGCACAGATACGTTGATGACATTCTAATACTATACAGGGGAAACAGAAGACAATGTGAACAGTTACTAACGCACATAAACAAAATACATAAAAACATAACCTTTACTGCCGAATACGAACACAACAATACCATAAACTTCTTAGACCTCTCCATCACAAAACTAGAACACAGGCACAAATTCAGTATATACAGAAAACCAACTACAACTGACACACTAATACACAACTCCTCCAATCACCCAATACAACACAAACTAGCTGCCTTCAGAACCATGATACATAGACTTAACAACATCCCCTTAGATGAAAAAGACTACAAAGACGAACTAAACACGATAAAATATCTAGCAGAATCTAACGGATATGACAGAACAATAGTCAGTAAACTCCTATACAAAACACAAAACAAACAACGGACAAAGACAGAAAACAACAAATTCATAACACTAACATACATCAACAAACAAACTGAAAAAATAGCCCATAAATTCAAAAACGCAGGATACAGAATCGCTTACAAAACTACTAACAAAACAGAACACACACTATCAAAACACACACACAAAGCACAAAACAAATTCGATCTACCCGGTGTTTACAAGCTAAATTGCTCAAATTGCAACAAATTCTACATAGGTCAGACAGGACGTAGCTTCAAACAGAGATACATTGAACACACAAAGGCACTCCACTCCACTACAGAATCCACCTTTGCAAACCATCTCATTGAAGCAAACCACACATATAAAAACATCGACAATGACATGAACATTCTACACGTACACACAAAAGGCCGAAAACTAGACACTCTAGAACAACTGGAAATATACAAACACACGAAAACAAATAAAAACGACATCCTAAACGAACAGACACAATTCAAATCGCACGCATTATTCCAACATATCTCACCCCACACACACAGCATCGATCTTTCAAAATTCGATTCCGTCGCCCACAACAGGACGGACAGCGCTACCAGTGGCAGCCTCTGAAGAGCCTTTTAAAGGTGAAAACTGGTTCAGGTTGTAAGGTAAAACTTTGTTTTTACTTATAAAAACCTTTGTGTTCCGAGTCGTTAATATAATAGTTGTATTCATATTTATTCTAGTGTTATTGTTGTTGTGTGTTGTTTGTTTGGTGAATTCGGGGAGCTGGCTCTGCCTTTCGTCTTCACCCCTTTCTCTTGCTTCACTATGGGACCCTGAAAGCCACTTTTACGATGTCAAGTTCAGTTTCGTATTCAATTATATAGACGATTTGCTTGTGTACAGTGAGAACTTTGAGGAGCATATGGGTCATCTTCACGAGGTGATGTGCAGGTTGAGGAGTGCCAGACTTACTGTCAACCTGAAAAGGTCAAGTTTGCCCAAATTCTAATGTCTTTTCTGGGGCACCTTATTTCACATAAGGGTGTCACTGTGGACCCAGAGAGAACACAGGGCATCAGGGATTTTCCCCCACCTAAGGATGCCAAAGGCATTGGGAGATTTGTGGGCATGGTAAATTTTTATCGACGCTTCATCCTGAATGCTGCAGAAATCGCTACCCCACTTAATGAATTACGTAAAAAAGGGGCTAAATTCGAATGGGGAGATAAGCAACAGAAAGCTTTTGAAGCGCTTAAGGAGGCCATCATGTCTCCGCCGGTGTTAAGAATGCCCGATTTTTCTAAGCCGTTTGTCCTGCAGACGGACGCTAGTTCAGTTGCGCTTGGGGCTGTTCTTTCCCAGGTTGTTGATGGTGCTAGGCAGCCAGTGGCTTTTATATCTCGGACCTTGACCCAACAAGAAAAAAGTTTTCTGTCTATGAACTAGTGTTTGGCAGTGTTATACGCTCTAGATAAGTTCAGGCGTTTCTTGGAACAGGCTGAGTTCCTACTCGAGACCGATAATCAGGCCCTCTCTTGGCTTCTTGCTCATCCCTGGCAACTGGGTAAAATTGGAAGATGGGTAGTAAAAATTTCATCCTTCAAGTTCAAGGTGCAACACATTAAGGGAACTCAGAATGTGGTTGCTGATGCTTTGTCCCGCATGTTTTCTCTACCCAGTGAAGTTCAATCTGAGCAACCCTGTGCCTTATTAAAAAACTTTCTGCTAGCCTTTACTGATGTGTTACCCGATCAGTTAAGTGACGAAGAGTTGGGTCCCATCATCAATAAGTTAAAAGAGGGTAATGTACAGGTCCCATATTTCTTGTCCAAGGGCGTCCTGTGTTGGAAAGAAAGAAAAGGACGAGTCCCTAAAATCGTGCTGCCTAGCAAGTTAGTGCCCGTGGTCTTCAGCTACTATCATAATTCCTCAGTAGGTGGACACAAGGGGATTTCAAAGACCATTTCCAGCATTTTATCTGGAAGGGCATGGATAGGGATATTGCTGCTAGGGTTAAGGCGTGTCATCTTTGTGGGTTAAGCAAGCCTGCCCAAAACACTAAGTTAGGTTTCTTGTCATCGGACATGGCAAGCAGACCAATGGAGAAGTTATTAATCGACTACGTGGAACCTCTACCACGTAGCAAGTCAGGTAATTCTTTCCTGCTTATTAGTGTGGATGCTTTGTCTAAGTTTGTCTGGCTATTGCCCTTACGGCAGGCAAACGCTAGGTTAACCATTCTAGCACTCCAGACCAATATCTTTCAGCATTTCGGACTTCCAGCCATCATTGTCTCGGACAATGGTCCACAATTCATTTCGGGCAAATTCCGGCGAATGTGCTTCGCAAACGGTATCCAACATGTAACCACTTCCCCTTACTACCCTCAGCCATCTCACGCGGAAAGATACACAGGAATCTTAGGTCTGCTCTGATTGCTTACCACACAGAGCAACAGAATTGTTGGGATCAGAATCTCAAGTGGTTACCTTTAGCCTTCAATACAGCCCTCCACGAGAGTCATAAGGCCGTTCCCTTTGAGATCATGTTTGGATTCTCGCCCACACTTCCATTGGCCAACTTGTGGTAATTGAAGATCTTCTGCCTAATACTCCCGACATTAGGACAGCAGACAGGTGGAAAAAGGCCCGGGAGAATCTGCTTCGTGCGCACGAGCGTGTCCATGTTCGTTACAATCAGGGGCGAACTCTTAATCCCTTTAATGTTGGGAATTTAGTCTACTGCCAGAGCCACCTGATCAGCTCAGCTGTGGACAAAAGAGCCGCCAAGTTGTGTTATAGTTGGTCCGGTCCATACCGCATTCTGAGGTTTGTGTCACCAGTAACAGTGAAGTTGGGAGATACCAACAGTGAATATAGAGACGTTAACCACTCACATATCCAAGTTGAAGTTTTGCCATAGGTAGATAGGTGAGTGGTGGTAGAAAGGTTGTCCTTGATAAAGTATTGATTTGGCTCTTAGGTTCTCAGTTTGTGAGTTTGGGAGGCCTTAGGAGGTCAGAGCTTTAGTGGCCACGAATTCTTGCCTTTCTTCTTCTTCTGTCTCTCGTCTCTGCATGCTGACCCTGATCAAGTCAGCATGTAGTTAACGCACACTTACACACCCAGATACACATGCACTCCCACAGTACATTTCTTCCTTCATCTTGTTTCGCTTTCCCCTCTGAGTCTCTGTCTTCCTGAGAGCGATCTATTTTCCTGGGACTCCCTAAGCAGCCAAGAGAACTATGATTGTCATGGTGATGTAGCCCGGAGGCTGTGGATTGAATTTTTTTTTTGGGGGGGCAACCATGTTGCCCTTTTGGGGTGAGGGTGTGCCGGGTTTGAATTTTCCTGGCATGATTTGAACATTCAGTGCCGCCAAAGCTCGTAGCAGCTGTGCGTCACAGCTAACTCGATTATTAAGGCCATGTCTGCACCATGGCGACGCAATCTAGAAGGCCTATTCAAATGTATCACGTGTACGGTTAGGAAACCGCTTACCAAAGGTTATGATCGGCAATTCGAAACAAGTCAATTTCATGTAGCATAGTGGGACTGAAGAATTCAGGCATCACTCTTATTTCTTCGTCAACCTTCCAATAGAGTGTTCGATGGTCTAGTTGAGAGTACTTAGTTGATCTCTCAATATGACTTCGTAAGCCAGTAAAGTGTTTTCAGGTGAGGCTCAACTATTTTATTCTATGTTCATTTAATGATGGGTTATGTGTTATATTTGTGTATGTGTGTGTGTGATCTAGACGTCTGTAAAGCCTATTTCATTGTGATACCTTGGTAATATAAAACTGACTTACACGTTACTTCCGGTCTGGAAACACGTGGTGACATTGTATTTAATTGTATATTTAATTTAATCAAATTGTAAATTGAATCAAAAGTAATAACTATAACTGGATAAAATAAACCATGCTAAATTAATAGGAGTAGATAGAAGGTTGATAGAAATTGTGACAGTGAGTGTAGTGTGTGTGTTCCAAGGCGAGAGAGTGTAGGGGTGGGTGTATTTTCTGACGGCCAAACTACAAATAAAAAATGTTATAGGGTCCCCGTACCAGCCGAGAGAAAGGGGAAGCAGGGATGATAACATCAACATCTGTCACCATCCGCAGAGCAGTGCACCAGGATGCTCCCCGAAGCCGTCATGACCAGAAATACTCCTGCTACAGAACACCGAAGGATCTACAGCACTCATGGCATACTGGTCAATATGGTACCATTTTTGCTCTTCAGCAAAAGTACAGGTGGCAGCGTTTTAATTATTAAACTTCAGTCAACAACAACTCCATAGACTGGTCCCCTGGCATTCACATTAAACATCTTAATGCTCTTACAGAAAATGGTACCAGAACTCCAGCTGTTTCAAATAAAAATTGTACTTAAATATTTTATGATAATTTAAATTGATGTTCTTAAAGAAAACGATATTAGAATCCAAATGTTTAAAAGACTTGTAACTAAATATTTTGTGGTAACTTAAATTGATGTTCTCAAAGAAAATGGCACTAATAAAAAATTGTTACTGGTTACAAGAGCATTTTACTGCAAGTCCTGTCACTCTGGGCTCCAGCACACTTTTCGCTTCCGCTAGGCCAAGTAGTCTAGTTTTAAAATTTTGCGTAAAGGCCTAAGTGGCCGTTACACTTTATAATAAGATTTTTAGTTTAACTTAAGAAGTGTAAAGGTATTCTGAAAACCATCATTTTGGTTTTTCAAGTCAAACTTGGCAATCTAATATTTCACAGAGTTATTTTGTGAAGATTATATCCAAAAACTCTCAAAATTGTGCTTCTAGTAAACCATTTTTTGTGTGTGTTCCAAACTATGGAGGTTCAGGAGTTACAAACATCCAACAAGAGGCTGGAAAATTTGAAAATGACAGCTAAAACTGTTTCTGACGACTGTAGTACAACGGTGGTGACTAGCTGATGTTACTGTTAAATACATTAACTTATGCAAACTGATTACAATTTTCAATTAGGCCTACATATATATATAGTATTGAATTATTTAAATGTAGGAATTTAGTAAATTTTCTGGAATAAATTGATACAACCAATCTATTGAACTTTCATAAACTGAGCAATCTGTTGGTGATTTACAAATCTTTTCTTTGTAAAAATAAAATCGAATATTCCTCAAAGCTATAACAACAAATTTTCCTACAAGGTAAAAAATTACCATATTTATTTGTGTACTTTCGCACTTGTTTAGGGAAAAATCCTAATGTTTTTAAAATTAGGAATGGTCCATACAGTATGCAAAGCACTTCATTTTTATGTGTTTTGCCAGGAAAACATACTTCTGAAGCACCAAATTCCCTCTACACAGCTTGGTTCCCATTTTTCTCTCACATGACATTATGTGAACTCTGTACCATGAGGTCAGGGTACTGACATACTTAACTTTTGACATTTTCATTGCAACTCAAAAACTCACACTAAACAGTGATGAACTCTGTAACGGGGCATTTTTGGGCCTATTTCGGGGTAATAAGGAAATTTGTATTTTTTTATTAAAGTAAATAACATTTTTTACAATGATAGGGACAAACGTAAACAAAGGTAAATTCAGTGGTAGCGACGATAGCGACGGTGGTAGCACTGCTGTTGACATTATATACGTGAAAATTATTGAAGCGACAGACTTAACAAGCTGGAATTGTGCCAAGGTCAACCAATGACACACAAAACTGTCAACAAGTTATGTAACGGAGCGTCAGGCGATGTTACGTCAGCGCCTTACATAACGAAGAATGTAGGTGTGTCAACGCCAGCCGCTTTGTCACACTCAGAGAACAAAGCAGTCGGCTAATAACATCTACAAGTGACGGACGCGAGCTGTATTGTGCGTCCGCCGGCTCGCCGGTTTTGGGCGAAGTTTTACGTCGCCCGCAACATATAAAATGTAAAAAATTTTGATATTTGATCATCTAAAACAGTATTTTTGAAACAGAGTAGATACAGTGAGAAAATAATAAGTAAATAATCATATAACAGTTCGGCGATAAATCAGTGCGGGTATACGAGAAGACAGTGTAGGAGGGTACTTTCAGCGTAATAACAGGAAAGTAAACTAACAAATTTTATTATTTTCATACAGTACAAGAACAGAGGGGGAAAATTAATTTGAAATATGAGCTCTAATGGGAATATAACTTGTCTAATGTGAAAGCGTGTGAGTGTGTATGGGTGAGTTTGAATTACGTAATTACAAAGGCACTGGTTTACGTTAAGAGAAGTTAGTTTAGTATTATTTCTTTATAGCATTTGTTTTAGTGTTCAACAGTTTAATTATCAATATCTTGAAAGTTGTGGTCAGAATAATGCATGTACACTGTCAATGTTAAAATAGTAAAAGTGTAAAAGATGAGAGGAGTAATTTTGTCATTGTCGTTAATATGCAACAGTAAAACTAAATCATGAATAAACACAAGTTTGTTTGAATATAGTAGATCGAAGTAGTCATTTTAAACAACCAATTCTGGTCTCCTGTGTTCGCCGAAAAGGACCCGTAAAATGGTAAGTACATATATTTTTTCATACGTACTTGGTAATACAAGATGGCGCCCGACAAAGTTAGACATTAAAGATTGAAGTCAATCATATTTTATTTATTTTATTAAATTATCAATAAACAGATATATTACATTTGGCTTTCGAACAGGGACATTTATATAAAACATATTTTTTTTATATAAATATAGGCCTACTTGGGAGAGCAGAATGGTTGTTTAAGGTAACTAAAAAATGTGTAAACATAAGTAGTAAGGTTATAATATGATTGATAGATGTGTATTATAAATAAGTAAGAATTAAATAAAAATGATGAATACTAATGAAAATATTAACAATGAAGTCAGTTTCACTGATAGTCAAACTGAAAGTCAAATAAATAGCAATTTAAGCGAGACTGAATCGAGAATAATGGAAGGCGTAACGAGTCAGTCGACGCCGACCTCAGTTAAGAAAGAGAATAATAGTGATATGATGAGTATGATGCAGTTATTGTTGAATAAATTTGATATGAACAATAGTGATTTCAATATTAAATTCAATGAACAGAAAAACGAGATGCAAGAATTTAAAAGCAGTATAAATGTGAAATTAGATATACAGAATACTGAATTAAACAAACGTTTTGATGTATTAACTAATTCACTATGTAGTCTGGAGAGTAAGTTGAGCGAAATATGTAGTGAAGTAAAAAGAGCAGCAAATGAGTCAAGAAAGTGTGTATGTACAGAGAAAAATAAAACAAATGAAAATTGTAGTGACAAATGTAAAAATACGATACCAGATAAAGAATTAATAAATAATAATGATGTTGTTGAAAATAATGAGAATAATAATATAATTGAAAATGTCATATCAGAGAGTACTGATGAGTTTGTGGAGTGTGATTATGAGATGTTAAGGTGTATTGATGAAGTAGAGAGAGAGAGTGGAAAAATAATATAGTAGTTGAATGTGGGCAGAGGGTAAATTTTCCCACTAATTTTTCTGAACCAGAGTGTTCACAAATGTTGTTTTTGAAGGGCGAGAGACCCATATTGGTAGATGAATTGAAGTGTATATTGATGTTGTATAATGTTGTACCCTCTGTCTGTAATAATTATGAGAGTGTGATGTGGTGTTATGAAGAGAGAGAGTTGTGTATTGAAAGAGAGATAGAATTGTATAAGTTAAAAAGAAATTATGATGAATTAAGAAAAAGATTAGAAGGGGTGAAGATGAACCATAGAAAATACTTACCTGTTGAAAGAGAGATACAGAATTATTTTGAGAATATTTTTATAAACGATAATGACTTACCTGACGTAATAGTAGAGGAATATAAAAATGATAAAACAACTTACCTGACGTTGACCAATAATACTGATGGAGACTGGACAATAATAACTTATGTTGACAAGGTTTATGAAACATTAATAGGGAATAACACTATAAATTATAATGGCATAATGAATGAAATAAAGTTAAGGGATTATAATAATAATAATAATAATAATAATAAATGGTATGTGGATAACAAAGATGCATGTTATAAATATATTCGATATATATACGATGATGGAGGTTGAAATAAAAAATCAGTGAATGGACAATTTTAATATTGCAATTTATGGTAATGACCTTGCAGATTTGGACATATGAAGTGTGAAACAATTGAACAGTTTTTGACGAATAATTTGTAAATAATGTAGTGTATTCAATTGTGTGTATTATGAAATGTTAGGTAAATAAGGTGTATATGTAGTAAAAAATGTTGTGATAATAATAATAATATTATTAATAGTTTGCAGTCTAAATAAATAATAAAAATAATTAATGATTTGTAAATTTATGGTAATAATTGAAATATGTTGTGTTTTAATAATCAATTGAAATAAATAATTTGAGACGTTTCAATATTGTGATTGAAGGTTATATGTTTGAATTTTTATAAGGAATTTAAATTATGTTATGAGATTTCAATTTAATAATAATTAATGAATAAATAAATAAATGTTAAATGGTTTATTTTGTGGAATAACATAATTGTTGAAATAAATAGATTAATAATAAATTTGGAAATTTTGAAAATCTAATTGCAGCACAGGATAAATAATGAAATGATGATATATAAAAGAGTTAATAAAGATTTCAAATAATAATGTTTATAAGTTTTTATATAAATGATTTAAAAGAGAATTGTTTGTTTAATTTTAACAATGCTAATAATCAAGGTTAATGTCTATTTGTTTATATGTTTGGTAATGTATTATACAAGATGTGGGGGTAATTTTGGGGGGTAGGTTGGTGCTCAAAGAAGTGATAGAACAGTGGAGTGTGGAACTGCAATGGTAGAAAGTTTAGTTATCATTCTAATTAATTAGTTATTAAGTTGCTGTTGCTGGGGTGGCATGTGCCCCAGTAGATAGCGGAAAGTGTTGGGGGTAACAGAGAGTGTTACCTCCATCGGAGGCCAACATGGCGAAAATGCACGGCACACCCTTTTGTACAATTTTATATTGTAACTTGATAAATTGCCGTGCCGTGCATATTAATGATGACGAATACATGCCTGAAGGAAGAGATGATTTCCCCGACTTTTCGGGCGATTACTGCCTTACCAGCACTAATCGTGGTTTTGGCTAGCGGTCAGCTATGGCCATATCAAGTCCCTTGACCATAGCTGGCTTGAAATTGGTCTATATTAGAAATTAATGGGGGGTGAAACTAGGGGAAATCCCGGAAACTATGGAACAGCGGCTGCCACTCTGTTCGAGGAAGAACAGCAAAGCCAGGTGGTAGACCCGCATTAAGGGCGCATAACTATAGAACAAAGATATGTTGATATCTAAACCTTTAAAATGTATGCAGAAGCAAGGACACGGAGATGTCAAATTCCTCCAAAACTTCAGTCCTTGTGGACGCAACTGGACGCCACAGTCCAGGGGGGGTCATAGTGTGTGTGGCAGGGAGGTTATCCAGGGGGGTAACGTATTAGAAATTTGTTGTATTTTAATAATGATGATTCGCTACTCAATAATTTTGTTTTGATTTGAAAAAATAGATGCACTAGATACTTCCTATATTGTGTTTATTATGTCTTATTGTGTTAATTGCATGTAGTATGCTAGGAATAAGGATTATAAAAATATAATAAAATGTTTTCAATGTGTTTATAGATTTTAAATTAAAATGAAATAAAGGTGTGATAGTTAAAATTTTCAATGGGTTGCAAAAGATAGAAGTGGGTGATAGTAATTGTTTGAGTAAAACGTTTAAGTCAGTCCGAGTTGAAAAATATTGAGGTATTAAAGAGAATGAGAGATGAAAATAATGTAATGTTGTTTTGAGTTAATGTATGTTATAGAATTTTGAGAAGTATTGATGTTGACACAGTAGTAAGGGAGAATAATTGTAGAGTTTTGAGTGATATATTGTTGTTTATAATTGATGTTGTTATTTTGTTGTAGTTGTAGTAAGGTAATGAGATTGAGATTTTGAGGATGGCAATTTTGTAGTAGGGGGTAGTGTAATGTGGGAGTCCGCAACATAATGATAAGTTGGGACGGGATTGGTATCGATTTAGTGGGGAAGGGGTTGCCTTAGGTAGAATCCAGGGACCAGATAAGGGAAATGAGCTTTTTTGGGGGGGGAAACACTTATCCTATGTACAAAGGGTTAGAGAGTATTTTTTTTTATATATAGAGAGTGTGGCGAATTGAGTTAAAGTAGTAAGTAGTTAGAGGTAGAGAAGGGTTAGTAGATTTTTTGATAGAGAGGGGTGTCATACTAGTTAAAGATTTTGTAAGGGAGCGTTAGAGTAATAAAAGGGGTAAGATTATGAGTAAATGCCAAGTTGATAAAGTGAATTATGATGAATAACTGAGAATCACCCAAATTAATGAAAGGGAATAATAAATGAAATGATGTGTAAAAAAAAAAAAAAATTTGAGAAACGAATTAATAAAAGTAAAGTGAGTTTAAAAGGTAATTTTATGATTTTATATGCAAATTTAATGATGTAAAGTGTGTAAGTTTTTAAGATAAAATTGATAATAATAATAATGTGAATTATGAATGTACTATGTTTTCTTGTGTTATATTGTGTTGTTAGGTGTTCTGATATATGTTAGAAGTGAGTGAAAAAACAAAACCAGTGCTTCTTAGCGCAAACCAGCACCGCTAGGGGGAAACAGATCAGTTGGGGATATGGTGTTGTATAAAGCCACTATTTGATATTTGATTTGTTGTTTCAGTGTTTGGTGATGCTGTGGCGGCGGACCTGAGCTGGCCAGCGCGTCAGAGCAGGGGCGTTAAGTATCTGTCTGACTCTACGGTGTTGGGATCTCGAGAGAGAAGTCCAGTATTGTCATTCAGGTGCGGTCACAGTCACCGGACCAAGGGTGAGTTAATTATAATTTTTTTGTAAACCATACAGGGGGTTGTGGCGACATATCCTGGCTGATCCCTTTAGCAAGTATGAATGTGTCAATGAGATTTTTTATGCTTCGGCATAAAATATGTCATTGAGGGGGTATTGTAACGGGGCATTTTTGGGCCTATTTCGGGGAAATAAGGAAATTTGTATTTTTTTATTAAAGTAAATAACATTTTTTACAATGATAGGGACAAACGTAAACAAAGGTAAATTCAGTGGTAGCGACGATAGCGACGGTGGTAGCACTGCGGTTGACATTATATACGTGAAAATTATTGAAGCGACAGACTTAACAAGCTGGAATTGTGCCAAGGTCAACCAATGACACACAAAACTGTCAACAAGTTATGTAACGGAGCGTCAGGCGATGTTACGTCAGCGCCTTACATAATGAAGAATGTAGGTGTGTCAACGCCAGCCGCTTTGTCACACTCAGAGAACAAAGCCAGTCGGCTAATAACATCTACAAGTGACGGCCGCGAGCTGTATTGTGCGTCCGCCGGCTCGCCGGTTTTGGGCGAAGTTTTACGTCGCCCGCAACATATAAAATGTAAAAAATTTTGATATTTGATCATCTAAAACAGTATTTTTGAAACAGAGTAGATAGTGAGAAAATAATAAGTAAATAATCATATAACAGTTCGGCGATAAATCAGTGCGGGTATACGAGAAGACAGTGTAGGAGGGTACTTTCAGCGTAATAACAGGAAAGTAAACTAACAAATTTTATTATTTTCATACAGTACAAGAACAGAGGGGGAAAATTAATTTGAAATATGAGCTCTAATGGGAATATAACTTGTCTAATGTGAAAGCGTGTGAGTGTGTATGGGTGAGTTTGAATTACGTAATTACAAAGGCACTGGTTTACGTTAAGAGAAGTTAGTTTAGTATTATTTCTTTACAGCATTTGTTTTAGTGTTCAACAGTTTAATTATCAATAATATCTTGAAAGTTGTGGTCAGAATAAAGCATGTACACTGTCAATGTTAAAATAATAAAAGTGTAAAAGATGAGAGGAGTAATTTTGTCATTGTCGTTAATATGCAACAGTAAAACTAAATCATGAATAAACACAAGTTTGTTTGAATATAGTAGATCGAAGTAGTCATTTTAAACAACCAATTCTGGTCTCCTGTGTTCGCCGAAAAGGACCCGTAAAATGGTAAGTACATATATTTTTTCATACGTACTTGGTAATACAAGATGGCGCCCGACAAAGTTAGACATTAAAGATTGAAGTCAATATTTTATTTATTTAATTAAATTATCAATAAACAGATATAGTACAACTCATAATTGAAGTTCTACTTTATTTATTAATACATTTTGACTTGAAGATTGTGAGATTTATGCTTGTAAACACTGTAAAACTAAATGGATGTTACAGTGGTATATGCATGTATAAGTTGACATATACTACTTGCTTGTGACAACTTTTCAAGGCTGGCTCTCAATGGAAAGTGAAACACATTGCAGGATAAAAAAGATACAAAGTAGGGGCTGAAATGTAGAAGTGCAAAAATTATTTTAAAAAATTTCATGAGTAAATACAATGGTTAAATTCGTGAGAAAACATAAATGAAGATATAGAAATTGTTGCCATTTATCGACAGTCTCTATTTAATGAATTACAAAAATAATTAAAGTATGCCACACTTAACAATAAAAATAATATATGCCTTTCCTTTTTCCAAGAATATAAAATATTCGAACTGCACAAACCAATCCAAAACAACATGTACACAATGAATGACTACCAAACAAAAAATATTTATGTGCCTTCCAAGGCCAGAGTATACCTACAGTTATCCCTTGTAACAGTTATCCCACTTCCAATCACTGTCACTATTTGTAATAGAAGTATCCATCCCCAAACATGTCCATAAAATTTTAAAGTTTTCATGGTATTATTCAATAACCTAATAACAGACATTATGACTTTGGAAAATCCTTTCCAAAAAGTACCATTACATCCAGGATCTGGTACCTCTATTTGTGCATAAAATGAAGGTTTATTATTTATAGAGAAATTTATTGAGACTGGGAAAAATAAGCAGTGCATCAAAGTGTGTTACATCAAAGGACCATTAAATCAAGGTTTCCACTGTATGGATAATCTGATCAAAAAATAGTGGAGTTTATGGGTGTAAAAAGTACGTTTGTAATAGGTCTAAATTTACTTAAATATTATTGTGTAATTTCATAAATTCTATAACATGTAAAGATGAGGCCCCTCTGAGGTGACACAAGAGCCAGTAAATTTCCATGGCCTTATATGGTTATGTGGTTATTAACGAAAATCTATTTATAGCCAGTGACCAATACATCAAGTATTTGTTAACGAAAAACAACTCGCAACGAGGTTGAAGAGGTGAAACTCAACCCAACGGAACGTTATAATAACTGAGGACCAGACGTACGGCGGGGAGCGGGGTGAAGCAGTTTTGAGACGCCCCAAACGGAAAATTTGTAACACTGAACGTCAGTCGACATTCATCTTTCGCTGTCTGCAGCAGCAATCGCAGGTGCCCGCATACAACAGAAAATGTGAATTTATATATATGTTTTAAAATACAATGTGAAATTCTAACTAATATTACAAATCATCATAATAACAATCAGTGACTAATTGCAGTAAAGTGACAGTTTCGGCCATAAAAATTGTAATATATCTGTTTATTGATAATTTAATAAAATAAATAAAATATGATTGACTTCAATCTTTAATGTCTAACTTTGTCGGGCGCCATCTTGTATTACCAAGTACGTATGAAAAAATATATGTACTTACCATTTTACGGGTCCTTTTTGGCGAACACAGGAGACCAGAATTGGTTGTTTAAAATGACTACTTCGATCTACTATATTCAAACAAACTTGTGTTTATTCATGATTTAGTTTTACTGTTGCATATTAACGACAATGACAAAATTACTCCTCTCATCTTTTACACTTTTACTATTTTAACATTGACAGTGTACATGCTTTATTCTGACCACAACTTTCAAGATATTATTGATAATTAAACTGTTGAACACTAAAACAAATGCTGTAAAGAAATAATACTAAACTAACTTCTCTTAACGTAAACCAGTGCCTTTGTAATTACGTAATTCAAACTCACCCATACACACTCACACGCTTTCACATTAGACAAGTTATATTCCCATTAGAGCTCATATTTCAAATTAATTTTCCCCCTGTTCTTGTACTGTATGAAAATAATAAAATTTGTTAGTTTACTTTCCTGTTATTACGCTGAAAGTACCCTCCTACACTGTCTTCTCGTATACCCGCACTGATTTATCACCGAACTGTTATATGATTATTTACTTATTATTTTCTCACTGTATCTACTCTGTTTCAAAATTACTGTTTTAGATGATCAAATATCAAAATTTTTTACATTTTATATGTTGCGGGCGACGTAAAACTTCGCCCAAAACCGGCGAGCCGGCGGACGCACAATACAGCTCGCGTCCGTCACTTGTAGATGTTATTAGCCGACTGGCTTTGTTCTCTGAGTGTGACAAAGCGGCTGGCGTTGACACACCCTACATTCTTCGTTATGTAAGGCGCTGACGTAACATCGCCTGACGCTCCGTTACATAACTTGTTGACAGTTTTGTGTGTCATTGGTTGACCTTGGCACAATTCCAGCTTGTTAAGTCTGTCGCTTCAATAATTTTCACGTATATAATGTCAACAGCAGTGCTACCACCGTCGCTATCGTCACTACCACTGACTTTACCTTTGTTTACGTTTGTCCCTATCATTGTAAAAAATGTTATTTACTTTAATAAAAAAATACAAATTTCCTTATTACCCCGAAATAGGCCCAAAAATGCCCCGTTACAATACCCCCTCAATGACATATTTTATGCCGAAGCATAAAAAATCTCATTGACACATTCATACTTGCTAAAGGGATCAGCCAGGATATGTCGCCACAACCCCCTGTATGGTTTACAAAAAAATTATAATTAACTCACCCTTGGTCCGGTGACTGTGACCGCACCTGAATGACAATACTGGACTTCTCTCTCGAGATCCCAACACCGTAGAGTCAGACAGATACTTAACGCCCCTGCTCTGACGCGCTGGCCAGCTCAGGTCCGCCACCACAGCATCACCAAACACTGAAACAACAAATCAAATATCAAATAGTGGCCTTATGCAACACCATATCCCCAACTGATCTGTTTCCCCCTAGCGGTGCTGGTTTGCGCTAAGAAGCACTGGTTTTGTTTTTTTCACTCACTTCTAACATACATCAGAACACCTAACAACACAATATAACACAAGAAAACATAGTACATTCATAATTCACATTATTATTATTATCAATTTTATCTTAAAAACTTACACACTTTACATCATTAAATTTGCATATAAAATCATAAAATTACCTTTTAAACTCACTTTACTTTTATTAATTCGTTTATCAAATTTTTTTTTTTTTTTTTTTTTACACATCATTTAATTTATTATTCCCTTTCATTAATTTGGGTGATTCTCAGTTATTCATCATAATTCACTTTATCAACTTGGCATTTACTCATAATCTTACCCCTTTTATTACTCTAACGCTCCCTTACAAAATCTTTAACTAGTATGACACCCCTCTCTATCAAAAAATCTACTAACCCTTCTCTACCTCTAACTACTTACTACTTTAACTCAATTCGCCACACTCTCTATATATAAAAAAAAATACTCTCTAACCCTTTGTACATAGGATAAGTGTTTCCCCCCCCAAAAAAGCTCATTTCCCTTATCTGGTCCCTGGATTCTACCTAAGGCAACCCCTTCCCCACTAAATCGATACCAATCCCGTCCCAACTTATCATTATGTTGCGGACTCCCACATTACACTACCCCCTACTACAAAATTGCCATCCTCAAAATCTCAATCTCATTACCTTACTACAACTACAACAAAATAACAACATCAATTATAAACAACAATATATCACTCAAAACTCTACAATTATTCTCCCTTACTACTGTGTCAACATCAATACTTCTCAAAATTCTATAACATACATTAACTCAAAACAACATTACATTATTTTCATCTGTCATTCTCTTTAATACCTCAATATTTTTCAACTCGGACTGACTTAAACGTTTTACTCAAACAATTACTATCACCCACTTCTATCTTTTGCAACCCATTGAAAATTTTAACTATCACACCTTTATTTCATTTTAATTTAAAATCTATAAACACATTGAAAACATTTTATTATATTTTTATAATTTTTATTCCTAGCATACTACATGCAATTAACACAATAAGACATAATAAACACAATATAGGAAGTATCTAGTGCATCTATTTTTTCAAATCAAAACAAAATTATTGAGTAGCGAATCATCATTATTAAAATACAACAAATTTCTAATACGTTACCCCCCTGGATAACCTCCCTGCCACACACACTATGACCCCCCCTGGACTGTGGCGTCCAGTTGCGTCCACAAGGACTGAAGTTTTGGAGGAATTTGACATCTCCGTGTCCTTGCTTCTGCATACATTTTAAAGGTTTAGATATCAACATATCTTTGTTCTATAGTTATGCGCCCTTAATGCGGGTCTACCACCTGGCTTTGCTGTTCTTCCTCGAACAGAGTGGCAGCCGCTGTTCCATAGTTTCCGGGATTTCCCCTAGTTTCACCCCCCATTAATTTCTAATATAGACCAATTTCAAGCCAGCTATGGTCAAGGGACTTGATATGGCCATAGCTGACCGCTAGCCAAAACCACGATTAGTGCTGGTAAGGCAGTAATCGCCCGAAAAGTCGGGGAAATCATCTCTTCCTTCAGGCATGTATTCGTCATCATTAATATGCACGGCACGGCAATTTATCAAGTTACAATATAAAATTGTACAAAAGGGTGTGCCGTGCATTTTCGCCATGTTGGCCTCCGATGGAGGTAACACTCTCTGTTACCCCCAACACTTTCCGCTATCTACTGGGGCACATGCCACCCCAGCAACAGCAACTTAATAACTAATTAATTAGAATGATAACTAAACTTTCTACCATTGCAGTTCCACACTCCACTGTTCTATCACTTCTTTGAGCACCAACCTACCCCCCAAAATTACCCCCACATCTTGTATAATACATTACCTAACATAATAAACAAATAGACATTAACCTTGATTATTAGCATTGTTAAAATTAAACAAACAATTCTCTTTTAAATCATTTATATAAAAACTTATAAACATTATTATTTGAAATCTTTATTAACTCTTTTATATATCATCATTTCATTATTTATCCTGTGCTGCAATTAGATTTTCAAAATTTCCAAATTTATTATTAATCTATTTATTTCAACAATTATGTTATTCCACAAAATAAACCATTTAACATTTATTTATTTATTCATTAATTATTATTAAATTGAAATCTCATAACATAATTTAAATTCCTTATAAAAATTCAAACATATAACCTTCAATCACAATATTGAAACGTCTCAAATTATTTATTTCAATTGATTATTAAAACACAACATATTTCAATTATTACCATAAATTTACAAATCATTAATTATTTTTATTTATTTAGACTGCAAACTATTAATAATACAGGGTGAGTCAGCGTTACCTGACGTTTTTGGCTCGAGTAGTAGTGAGGCTGTACATGTAGTAGAGGGGCACGGTTGGTCTCACAGTTTTGCCCTAGAGCAGCAGTTTAGTTACAATGGAGAGGTGGACCGCGTAACACCGTGCGTTCGTCGTAGAGACATTCTTTAAAAATGCAGAATCTGTGACCACCACTCAGAGGAAGTTCCGTCTCCAATTCAACATTCCACGCAATGGTGCAATTCCAACCCGCAATACCATTCTGCTATGGGTTCAGAACCTTAGTGAGACCGGTTCTGCATTGAAAAAAAAAAACTGGGAGGCAGTGCGAAGACGGCCACGTCACCTGAAAACGTTGAAGTTGTGCGTCATGCAATTCAACAGAGCCCCAGCCGATCTGCAAGACGACACGCTCAGTCTCTTGGGTTATCAAATTCTTCCGTCCGACGCATTTTACACAATCTAAACTTTCATCCCTACAAAATTGCGATTGTCCAGGAGTTGAAGCCTCAAGATTTTGTGAGAAGGAGACGTTTTGCTGACATAATGAGAGAGATGTTGGAAGAAGAACCTGGGATTGTGATTTTAACGTCAGATGAGGTTCATTTTCACCTAAACGGCAGTGTTAATAAACAAAACTGTCGTTATTGGTCCCCAAATAACCCTCAACAACTGCAACAGTGCCTATTGCATTGTGACAGAGTTACAGTGTGGGCTGGATTGGGGACATTTGGTGTCATAGGGCCTTATTTTTTCGAAGAAAATGGGAGAGCCGTCACCGTGAACTCTGAGCGTTATTTGACCCTGTTGCGAGAATTTCTCCTCCCGGAACTTCGTCGCCGTCGTATAAATCGTCGAAATGTGTGGTTTCAACAAGACGGAGCGACAGCTCACACTTCGAATGTGTGTATGGCCGAAGTAAGGAGGTTGTTTCCAGGGAAAGTTATATCCCACAGAGGAGATATTGACTGGCCGCCACCCTCTCCTGATCTTAGTCCATGTGACTTTTTCTTGTGAGGCTACCTCAAAACAAAGTGTACATCAATAAGCCACGTACTGTGGTTGAATTAAAGGATGCCATTGAACGAGATATTCGTGCTATACCCCGTAACATGGTGGAGAGAGTGATGACAAACTTCGCGCAGAGGGTCGACGAGTGTGCCAAAAAAGAGGGCCAGCACTTAAAGGACATTAAAGGGTCCTTTTCGGCGAACACAGGAGACCAGAATTGGTTGTTTAAAATGACTACTTCGATCTACTATATTCAAACAAACTTGTGTTTATTCATGATTTAGTTTTACTGTTGCATATTAACGACAATGACAAAATTACTCCTCTCATCTTTTACACTTTTACTATTTTAACATTGACAGTGTACATGCTTTATTCTGACCACAACTTTCAAGATATTATTGATAATTAAACTGTTGAACACTAAAACAAATGCTGTAAAGAAATAATACTAAACTAACTTCTCTTAACGTAAACCAGTGCCTTTGTAATTACGTAATTCAAACTCACCCATACACACTCGCACGCTTTCACATTAGACAAGTTATATTCCCATTAGAGCTCATATTTCAAATTAATTTTCCCCCTCTGTTCTTGTACTGTATGAAAATAATAAAATTTGTTAGTTTACTTTCCTGTTATTACGCTGAAAGTACCCTCCTACACTGTCTTCTCGTATACTCGCACTGATTTATCGCCGAACTGTTATATGATTATTTACTTATTATTTTCTCACTGTATCTACTCTGTTTCAAAAATACTGTTTTAGATGATCAAATATCAAAATTTTTTACATTTTATATGTTGCGGGCGACGTAAAACTTCGCCCAAAACCGGCGAGCCGGCGGACGCACAATACAGCTCGCGTCCGTCACTTGTAGATGTTATTAGCCGACTGCTTTGTTCTCTGAGTGTGACAAAGCGGCTGGCGTTGACACACCTACATTCTTCGTTATGTAAGGCGCTGACGTAACATCGCCTGACGCTCCGTTACATAACTTGTTGACAGTTTTGTGTGTCATTGGTTGACCTTGGCACAATTCCAGCTTGTTAAGTCTGTCGCTTCAATAATTTTCACGTATATAATGTCAACAGCAGTGCTACCACCGTCGCTATCGTCGCTACCACTGAATTTACCTTTGTTTACGTTTGTCCCTATCATTGTAAAAAATGTTATTTACTTTAATAAAAAAATACAAATTTCCTTATTACCCCGAAATAGGCCCAAAAATGCCCCGTTACAAAATGTTAAAAGTGAAAACAACAAACAGCGCACGCCACAAGGATGAAACCTACGCATCATTAAAGGAAAGTAAATACAATTAAATACTGGCATTTTTAAATTGAGCTCAATAAAATAAAAAAGAAATGTAGAAGTGTGAAAGAGTGCGTGATTGAGTGAATGAAAAATATAGGCCTAACAAGAAGTGTTGAGTTGCGTAATTTTGCTATACGTAGTAGTATTTTGAAGTCATAGTTTGTTGATAATCAGTTTCATGCCTTAAGGCAGAATAAGTGTGTTCATGATCTTTTTTATGTTCTCAAAGAAAAATAAATAATATTATATTTTACTTGATTCGCGCATTGTTATTTGTATTTGCCCACCGTTCTCTGCCTAAGTATACTAAACGTTTCCCTGGACCAAACATTACATATAGTCATATTAATTTTAATGTTACACAATTTAATAATTAATTAACCGATAACATCACATGTTACCTGAGTATCTGAAAAGCTATAGTTTTCATCAAACTAGGCCGCTTCAGAATGTATACATTTCTTCCAGTGGCTCCTTTCACTGTAGGAAATATTTTTCCAAGTTTGTTTTTGGAATATTCAACACGTGTTTCATCATATTTCTTTAGATCTCTTGTCTATTCTGAAATCTTTGAGCAGTGTCTTGACCATTGGATAGAACCAGAAAGGCTGCTGAATCTTTACAATGCCATGTTTTGCTAGAGAAGTCTGAATGATGAGTTGTGATGTATGGTTGGAGCATTGTCACAATGAATCAACCAACCACCAATTTCCCATAGCTGTGGTCACTTTTTTTTTAACAGCTGACAGCAATAAATAGACTGGCAGCCCTTCAACCACCACAAATCCAGAAACAATTGAGAACGTTTGTCAACGAGTGATGGAAGATAAAGAATAATGAGTAGACAGACTGAAAATGAAGCAATGATTTTGTTTGATTCAGTACAGTCAATTCTGACTGTTGATCTCTGCTTGTGCTGTGGTACTGCAAATTTTTTACCGAGGCTTCTCCTTCCTGACCAAAAGGAAAACTGCTTCCATGTGACATGCAGGAATGTGTCAATCCTGATTATATGAAGACAGTCATAACTGGAGATGAGGCTTGGTTCTACAGTTGTGATTCTGAGAGAAAGTCATAGTCATGACAATGGAAAACACCACAGTCTACCTGGTCAAAGAAGAATGGCAATTGTGAAACAACATCAGTCATGTGACAGTCATGTTGACTGTTTTCTTTGACAACCAATGCATAATTCAATATATGCATTGAATTCAGAGCACCTGAATGTCAGACTGTCAACAGAGAGTACTACTTGACTGTACTCCATTGCTTACAGGATGCTTTGTTTTGTGATTTAAGTTATAATATAGACTGGATTGCTGTTTAAAGTCTGTTAATATGACTGTATTTATAAATTTGTGCCTGAAGTTTAGTAGTCAGAGAATATGAGAGGTTTAACTTCAGCATCAAAATGTGTTATATTTCAATCGGCTTTGTTTTAGTTCCTACCATTGTACACATTTTAGAAAAGTACTTTGCTTGACTAGTTCTGTGTAGCCAAATACAATTTTGAATAAATGTTCAATAAAATGTAATATTCTTTATGGTAATTATGTTCTTAAAAAAGATGACTGAAAAAAAAAAAATTCTTAAAAAAAAACACATACAAGAGTAGGCTTACTTTGCTTCAATAAGGTGAGGCCAGTTAACATGAATCGGCTTTCCAATCAGTTGTGTCGCCACTTCACTGGTGTTACGTTTGTCTTGTGGTGTAATTCTCAGTATCATATTGTCACCACGGCTTTGCTGATCAAATACCTTCACTTTGGCCAGTTTCAGTGATGCCTGAAAATTATAGACACCAAATAATTTTGTTACATATTGGATTGATATAATTAAAACATCATATCTGTTATAATCTTGCCCTAAACAAATACTGAGAAATATTTTAAAACAAAATACTGAGAAATATTTTTACTGCTGAAAAACTAGTTCAATCTTATAGTTAGAAACAGTCCCCTTGTGTATTTACAATGCAATATTTGTTTATAATGCAAAATAAAACTCAAGCAGATATTGTTAATACTTTCAAGACTGGGCATGTAGTTATACTTCCGGCCCAATTATGCTTACTTACCATGCACACCCATATACATACCCCCCCCCCCACACACACACACACTACACACAAAATAAAATTCAAACCTTCGTTTACTTACTTAAGTCATTCACATTTATATCAATTCACAAATGAAATTGCAGTATTTTGAAAAAGCTAGTTTCTTCAAAATAAAAGAAGTTGAATGCCAAGTTTATATATATAATTGGTGTTTCAATTCCAGATCTATAATTGGGCAAAGGAACACTTGGACTCCATCCACTAGGCAAACTATGCTGATCAATTATACTCAGACAGGAAAATATTATGGAAAATACGTTTTAATTATTCAAACTACCTACCATCTTCTGATTTCTTTTTTATACAAAAGAGTATCAGGCCAGCAGAAGTGAAGGATATAACTATACTTCCATTGATACACTTTTGAACACAACACAAGATTTAAAATTGTAGTTTGAAGCACCAACCTGCCCTCTAGCAGCTGTGAATTTTGTAACATTTTTTATATATGTGTCTGTAAATATATAAAAAAATACAGGGCTAAATAAAGTGTTTGTGACAAATAATTTTTTTAAATATTGCCTTAGTACATCATTTATATTACTTCTTACCTTACAAAGTATATTTAATTATTCATGTTACATACTCATTCTAAGAAATAATTCTATTAAATAATGTCTACAAAAGTATCAAAATTATTGCTAGGACTAGAAAAAAGTCTTGTTGTCAATGGCTAAAATATGGCTCATGCCATTAACCCCTAGCTTCCCAATAGAGACCCTTAACATCTCTTGATTCTGTTTAGGAGGCAGGATGTCTACAGATTAAGAGATGATCTTTATTCATAACAGCATTAGCCCTGCAGATGGTACACTAGTCTGTTGATGCTAATTCAATCCTACATTGGTGTTTAATTGTTTTAAGTTACAAACTTATTTCTATAAGGTTAAAAAAAAAATCAAATACATACTCTGTGTACAGAAAAAAACAGAAAATCAAAATTATAAATAAAGGCTATGAATAAGGCTATAAATCACATAACAATAAAGGCTATGAATTAGATTTATTTCTATAAGCCAGATTTTATCAATTTCATGTGTTATTTTGGTAATTTCTAAGCCATAAATGCATGTATATTTCCAGGTTTTTTGGACCATATGAATTTGATGCCT
Organism: Magicicada septendecula; assembly: GCA_034769895.1. Taxonomy (NCBI): domain Eukaryota; kingdom Metazoa; phylum Arthropoda; class Insecta; order Hemiptera; family Cicadidae; genus Magicicada; species Magicicada septendecula. Next base: position 181,152,013 of record CM068367.1, on the reverse strand, counting down.
AATAATTACATTACTATTATTAATATTTTCTTTCAATAACTGGAAAAAATTAAACCATTTCAGTTAAACATTTTTCAGAAATTAATTTTTAATAAGTGAGTGAGTGTGTGTGTAGGAAGGGCCTGTAGTAATCACGTCTAAGTTGTCACTCCAACTTAGCATTTCAGTGTTTTCATGGATGGCTGTTCCAGTTTGAAAGCAAAAGCAGGATATGTAATGTGAAAAAAATGGTCTGATGTTGAATCACAGAAAAACTACGTTCATTAGTTTTGTAAACAATGTTTATCTGGAGTATAGATTCAGACGCGCATGGTCACACACGCACACACACACATACACACACACGCACACACGCACGCACACACACACACACACACACACACACACACACACACACACACACACAGTAACGGGGCAAAAAATTTTTTAATCATTTTAAACAGTAAACCAATCTTTGTACTATTCGGTAACAATCAGTACAAGGTACGCATTGGGAATTGTGACAAAGAATATATGGTGTATGAAGTACAGCGCCGAGATTGTCGCGGCCCGGCACAGGAATGTAAAAATTGTCAACGAGGGTGCGTATTCACCCGTGAGAGCGCTCTCAGGCAGCCAAATTCTCAGGCTTTGGGGCACGTATGAATAAATACCTCAGCGCTGTGTGCGCCGAGAACAAAGCAGTCGACTTACAGCTTCAGACCGTGCGGTCACATAAAACATTGCTCGAGTAAATCAGGGTCGGCTGACCAGTAAAGTACGCGATTAAAATACTTAAAACAATATAAAAAAGTTTAAGAATCAACAGTGAGACATTAGAATCAATCAATGACAAAAATTTAATTAATTGTGTACGAAACCGGGACAGTGTGACTAAAACAATCCAGTGCAGCAGGAGGTCGACCTGAATCATCAAAATCAAGTAACAGTATAATATGTAAACTTTTACAATCATGAAAATCATAACGAAGGGCTCTATATTCTGGGGGAAGAATTTAAATAAGGTATGAATGTGTGTAGGAGCAATTACTGGGCTGCCTTTATTTAATATAGGTACTTATTAAGCAATAATTAATAATTCAATAAGAAAAAATTAACGTGACTAGATTTTGTATAAATTCATATCATTGCAAAATTTTGTATGTTTATGTTACATGGGGTCTCGGCCTCAGAACGGAAATGTGTTGAGTTAGAGTTCTGAACATTTTTGTCAAGCGAAGTATGTGTCATAAAAAATGTTTAAAGAAAAATGTCTAATAAAAACTGAGTGAGTTAACAAGGAATGAGAGTCGATTACATTAATTTAATGTAATAGTATAATAGGGACAGTTTTTATAAATTTAATTTTGTACAAACCACACCTACGGGTGAATGTAAGCGTGATTTGGAGGTTAAGCAGTAATACGTATAAACGACGTAGCCTACATAAAATAGGTTACTTATTATTAGGTCACTGTTAGGTCAAGTGAGTGATAAAATGATTTTGAGTTAAGTGTAAGATGTTTTATATGTAAGTTAAGAGAATCATTTAAACGAAAATCAGTAAATTTATAAAAAATGGCAGGAAATAACAAAAATGATATAAATGAAATTGACGTAATTGCAGGCGACGAAGCCGAAAGTAAATCGATGTTTGAAAGTAAAGAAAATATGTCAACTGAGTCGGCTAATAGAAGTGACTCAGGAATTCAAACAAGTGAAAGTAATGTTGACGAGTCAAAAATAATGAATGAAGTGGAGATTCATTCAACACCTATTTCAAAATAATCAAAATACCTATTAATCAAAATAAGAAATCCGATGATGATAATATGTTAACACGGTTGTATAATATGATGTATAACAGTTTAGAAAAACAAGATAGCAATTTTAGTGAATTAAGAAGGGATATTAACATAAGATTTGAGGAACAAAATATTAAATTCGATGTTCAGAATAGTAAATTCAATGAAATAAATTGCAATTTTAACGAAATTAGAAACGAAATTAAACAACAGAATTTTGAGCTTAACAAACATATCAATGAGGTAAAGAATAAGCGTGAGAGTAATTTTAACGAATTAAAATACGAATTAAATGAAAAATTGAGTCATTCATTAAAAAGTATGAATAATAGAATTAATGAAATAGATAGTAGTATGTCAGAAAGAATCGATACACAAATACAGGAGGTGACTGAAAATTTTGAATGTAAAATAAATTGATGTAACGCTGGTAGTGAGTATAAGTTTAATTGTGCAGTTGATAAGATTAAGACACATGAAACTAATAATAATCTTAAAATAAATGAAATAGAAAATACTTGCAAAATAGAGATACAAGCGATACAAGATACAGTAAATGTTATGGACAAACGTAGCATATAATTTGAATGTTTAAATAATGATAAATTTGTGTCAATTGAACAAAGCATAGTTAATGTCAAAGATGAATTAAATATAGCGATAAGTAAAAAACTTAGTAGTGTTACTGAACAAGTAGTGATTACTCGAGATATGAATATTGATTTAGAATTGTTTAATTGTGACAGTAGGGGGGTACACCCCATGCAATTCTTAAATAGAGTGAAAGAATTCAATCAGTTCTGTAGTAGTAGTTGGGAGGTGCAGCTATTAAAAATAATGAAATGTTTTAAAGGGAATTCCACGGTGTGGGCGGAGGTACATAAAGTAGATTGGGTAGATTATCAAAGTTTTGAGAGGGCCTTTAGGGGTAAATATTGGTCGGAAGAAGAACAAGTAGTATTACGTAGCAAAATCATGGGATCCGGTAATTTTGGGACCCACGGGAATAACGTGACGATGTATGTAATGCGGTTATACAACGAGGCGAAATATTTAGAGCCACCGCTACCGTTCCGATCATTTGTGCAACATATAAGTAAGCATTTGCCGCGAGAGATACAGATTACGCTGATGACACGCGAAATTACAGAAATTACGGAACTTGAGACGATATTAGATATATTTCAAAACATAAAGGAACGGGAAATGAGTAGGCGTCCGAACCCTCAGCGTCACACACTAACGGGAATTATCATCAATCCAGGGGAATACCAACCTCTTATAGAGGGGCGCGTGGAGGTAATAGTGGTAATAGAGGCAAGGGTTGGCGATGTTCGGAGTGCCATGTTGAAAATTTTTCTGTAAGAACGACATGTTTTAGGTGTAATAAGGCAAGGGACTGTCAGCGTAGTGACATAGCATACAACCAGCACAGCCAGTAGCAGAGAGGAGGAGGAGGAGAGAACAACCGAGGAGCACCGACGGGAAATGAAAATGTCAACCGAAGCAGAGGAGGATACAACCAAGCCATGGCAGGTACGTCTATGGGAAACTAGAAGAGACAATGGGAAACCGGGCCCAGCCATTGTCGACGGAGGACTCTGGGGTCCAAGAAGAATGCAACTACCAGAGCAATATCATTATCAAAGACATGTCGAAGGAGTTGTTGGAGGAAGACGACGCAGAAATTATGGAAACAAAAACCGGGTTGACAGAGGTAATCGTCAACATAGAAGGTAAGAACTTTAAAACATTAATAGATACGGGAAGTGAGATATCAGTAATTTCAGAAAACGTAATGGGAGAGTTACAAGAAGTAAATAAGCATATTCCACCAGTAGCGGGGGTAACAGTAGTGGGGGTAACCGGAGTAAGGAGTAAAAGGGTTACTAAACAAGTACAATTAAATATATGCATTAATGAAACAGAATTTGAAAATACTTTTCTAGTGGTTAAGGGACTGAATTTAGATGTAATCTTGGGAAATGATTTTTTGGAAAGAAATAAAGCAGTGATAGATTTTAACAAAAGAATAGTAGAATTTAATAATGGGAGTGAACCAGTCAGGGTTAATTTTAAGAGGGTGCTAGATGAGATTAAAGTCACGGGGATAAAAATAATACATAAACGAGTAGGCGATGGAGACATAGAAACAAGAGTGAATATATTAATGTGATAGTACAAACACTTACTACTTTTAAATAATTAATAAACCATAATACACTTACTTTACAGGCCAGGAGTTCTTCACACGAACCTGTGAATATTAAGCGTGATTTAGGGTATACGTATAAATTAATGTAATCGACTCTCATTCCTTGTTAACTCACTCAGTTTTTATTAGACTTTTTTTATGACACATTATGACACATAATATAATTATTACTTCTTTATTAATGTCCCAGTGCAGCAGGAGGTCGACCTGAATCATCAAAATCAAGTAACAGTATAATATACAAACTTTTACAATCATGAAAATCATAATGAAGGGCTCTATATTTTGGGGGAAGAATTTAAATAAGGTATGAATGTGTGTACGAGCAATTACTGGGCTGCCTTTATTTAATATAGGTACTTATTAAGCAATAATTAATAATTCAATAAGAAAAAATTAACGTGACTAGATTTTGTATAAATTCATATCATTGTGAAATTTTGTATGTTTATGTTACATGGGGTCTCGGCCTCAGAACGGAAATGTGTTGAGTTAGAGTTCTGAAAATGTTTGTCATGCGAAGTATGTGTCATAAAAAAATGTTTAAAGAAAAATGTCTAATAAAAACTGAGTGAGTTAACAAGGAATGAGAGTCGATTACATTAATTTATACGTATACCCTACATCACGCTTAATATTCACAGGTTCGTGTGAAGAACTCCTGGCCTGTAAGGTAAGTTTATTATGGTTTATTAATTATTTAAAAGTAGTAAGTGTTTGTACTATCACAACACACACAGCCTGAGATTTCACTGTCAATTGTAAAAATTTATTTCCACTATCTTAAAAATCATGAAACCATACAGTATGCCTACTCTATTGCATATGGTTTAACAAATCTAATTGTTTAATATAAAAACTTTCAACATTATTACTTACTGTAAATTCAATATGTTTAAGTGTCGGAAAACCTGGAAAATAAACATCTAGCTTCACTCCAAGGCACAGTCCTTTGACTAATTTATTTTTGTCAACTTCCAGTTCTTTTCTCCATATTTCATATACTTTGGCACGGTTATGGACAAGGTTTGGAAAATAACCAGGTGAAATGTATTTTCCTACAAAAAAAGCACTGAAAACATAATTATCAAGCATATGCAAAAAGTGGAAAACATGTGCTATTGATTTGCATAAAAGTTTTTACACACAACGTAGTTTTTAAAAATAACAAACATATACAATAAATTACTGCACAAGTCCGAGTCACAAAGAGGGTGCACAACAACAAGCCTCAACTCTCATCCTTAACTAAATTTGAAACTGATAAGGTATTTAAAAACAAAATGTTGTGCGAGATAATTAGCTTCTATTTTCAGTTAGACACACAATTTACAAAACGATTCAAGGTATTGTTTATACACGTCATATTAATTAACATGGATATTGTAACGTTCTTGCTTAGGCATCCTCGTTTTCGTTTAAGCCCCACGTTGGAGTCGTCAATTTGTAACGTCCTTCTCTTGTGAGGTACTTTACCACTTACGAGTATATTGCAAGTTATATCGAGCTTCGTTAATTCCGCCCCACAGTTGTACGCCAATTCTGTAACGTGCGGTTTCTGCGAGAGGCGGGTGTTAGCGAAACGTCCTTCTCATTCAAGCCCCAAATGTTGGGTTCGCCAATTCTGTAACGTGCGCTTAATGTGAGGTGTGCACTTGCGAAAGTGTTATTATATGCCTCACGCAGTATGCGTCACTTTTGAATTATACTAACTGACGTTTTAAAAGGTATAAATAAAGGATTTTGTTTATCTTGTTTTACTCAATCTAAAAGAAATCGAGAGTGTGTGATTTGGGGTCAAGGAAGGTAATCTGTTCAGCCTTATGCAGAAGAGAGAGTAAGTATCATTATTGCCCCTCAGTTGTGACGATTTCTTCTGTATGTTGTGCTGAAATTTTCATTAACTACCCACTACAATAAATTATAACACGTTATAATTCAATATTAATTTTCAATAATATTGCTTTATTGATTATTGACTTTTGTCTCCTGCCACCAAAATATAGGTATCACAATTAATCTTATTTGAAAAAAAAAACATCATCTCGACTTTACCGAGTAAACATAGATCTGTCTAAGGAACAAAACATATATGTTGTTATTTACCCAATATTACGCTATAATAAAAAACATCAGTTATTACATAATTCTTAGTAATTCCCCAGGGTTCAGGGTGAATTCTTTGTGTTATGAGAGTGTCAGAAATGGATAATTGCTACGCTTTACAAATATCAAAAAATTAATAAATAATTTTGTTTATTTTTCAAATATTACGTAGTTTCCGGAATTGCCGTAAGAGAGCAGCATGTATTTGTTTACTTTGAAAGAAACATATGATAAAATGAATATTTTTTGTTCTATTTCACTGTTACAAAACGAGTTTTCTTCTGGACTTATTACGAAAAAATGTTTATATTACCTCGCTCCGTGTTGTCCTTACTGGATTGAAGTTTTATTCTGTGATGAGGTACGTCTTGCGTTATTATTTCCTTTTCGTTTGGAATATTTTCTAATTGTCTACTGGAAGTAGGCCGAACTATATTGGATCCTCAGAATGTTTTCATCCACTGGTTTTTAATGTATATCACCATTTAATTTGGATTCCTCAGGTATAATTAGTTAGTATTCACTTTGTTTATTACTCTTGCGTGAATTTCGCCTCCTCCAACATCCAAAAAAGGTTATTTTTTATAATTTTTGTCGCATCGTTTCTTCAACTCTTCCGTTTAGTTCAAAATTTTTATATCTTATTAACAATACTTGTTATTTTTCATCACTCTTAGTAACACATAGTATTTTTATTATGTAGGCAGTTTGTGATTATTATAAATTTATATTTTATTTATGGAAAAATAATTCCCTTCCATTCCGGTTTCTTTACTAATTTAATTTACATAATATGTTTTGGTTAATTTTTTTATGACATTGTATATAAATATTTTATCATTTTATTATCATTAAATAAATTTATATATTATTTATTTAGTCTCGAATAGTGTTCATACCCGGTACTACTTCCTGTTGCCATTTCCTTCATAGGATTATTTTAATTTTATATTATCTTTGGTAGTTAAAATTTTTATGTCTTTTAAAATTAACCCTGGGTTTTCTTACAATCTAACACAATTATTTGATACAATATAATATTAACTTGGGTATAACAAATTGTGGTTCATACACTATAAATTACAATAAATAAATAAAATTACAAAAATCAATCAGTATTATTACATACTACTTTCATAAGTTTATCCTTTCTAAAACATACAACACAGTTTGGTAATACGTTGCTTTCACTTTGGTTTTTCCACCTCAATGGGTACACTATCACTCACTTTGCACTGTATACCACTCAAATTGTTTATCATATTGAGTGATATAATTAAATTTTGAGCGAGCTTTAGTTTACCCATTTCTGACTTTTATTATCATGAGTTACTTTATTGGGACCGGATTATGTAACGTTACATAAAGCCCCCCCACTAGAACAAATTTATTTTAGTTCAACTTGTTGATAGAAATAAATTGTTGATTGGTTCAAGTCTCCTAATGGTCTTGATTTTGTTTTCATAATAGTGTTTCATTTCCGACTGATTATACTCTCTGGTAATTCCGACTGGTGGTAATTGCTATTTTCTTACTTTACTCTCTCTCTCTCTTGGAGGAAAATTCATCAATTATTCATTTCTGGGTAGTGGTACTTCCACATTTTATTTGATAAGGACTGGTCACACTAATCATATTAAACTTGTTTTAACATTCATTTCTATTTACTTTTATATACTCGCTTTATCAATTAAGCTTCTGTCTGCTATCTTCCTTCTATTTCCTTCATTTATACTTCTGGAATCTAATATCTCTCTTTTCAGCTATTTTATAATTATTATCCCTTAAATATTCAATTTCCCTAACCTGTGCGGTGGTTCCAGTCGGGTGGCCACTCTGGGTCCATACACCGCTGTCCATCCTTACACCTTCTGAGACCAGGGGAACATCATCCCTGCTCATAAAAATTATTGCCGGAACATTTCTACAGTCAATACATAAAAATAAAAAAATTATAAGTAGTAGTCAATTAGCGACTAGTACCAAACACTTTTGGGATTCTTCATACTGTAGCTGTTTGTATTTATTTATATATTTCTTCTTCTCCTTGATTCCTTCTTCTTTTCCATTGACTAATAGCATATAACATCATTGATAGGCCTTATGTTAAAATTCTTCCGACTTTACTTCTTGTGACATATTTCTCCGTATCATTTCTTCTTATAAAATCTACAATTCCGAGAAATTCTAATTATTGTATTAATTATCCTCCTTCAGTTTCATTGGAGTCATTAAATTATTCTTTATTCTTCTTATCTGAGCACATTACCATCAATTGTTATTGTTCATTTAATTTTTCTTCTGTTTGTTACCATAAAATATTATTTTTCCTATTATTTCAGTTTAAATCAGTTATTTATAATTAAATTATATAATCTGCTCTTACATACTCTTCACTTTAAATTATATGGTTTCAAAATAACTTGAGTAAGATGTCCTTACATATTTTTTATTAAATCATATCATTTCTGAATAAATATTGAGTAAGTTGTACTTACACGCTTTTTGAATTTTGGGGTTTTTTTATTTACTAGGGTTGCTTGGTCCTGTATCCATAAAATCCGTCCCTTTTTTCTGGTTTGTTTGGAGTCTGTTTAACCGTGGTCCATTATTTCAGGTACTCCATGTTCTCGGATTGCTGGGGTGTTCGTAATTAATTCTCTCCTTGATAATCTTCTTACCATCCGGCTCTCCCACTTTGCTGCTATGAAACTTTCACTTAAGTACCGGTCTTCCGTCATAACTCGTTCCTTTTTAACTAACAAGTATTGTACCTCCTCTAACATAACATAGTTGCTCATATTTAATCTCATTCCATTCCCTTTTTCCTCTGAATTATTTGCCAAATATTTGAATGTTATATTCCGTCTTGATAATCTGACTAATATCTTCTGATGCACTTCAATCATCGACACATTTAACTGGGATGTAAACTTAATTAACTCCCTCTGTTCGTTAATTGGAAGGTTGAATACATTAACTAATCCACCTGTAATCATCTCCCATTCTTCCTTGGTATTTATTATTCTCTTTCTACCTGTTTTTATTATTTCCTTGGTCTTCTTTTCCACGGTTTGAACATCCTTTTTGTTGTGGCTATTTTTATTTTCCGATGGCATTACACCTTGGTATTCTGTAATTTCTATTTCCTTCCTACTCTCTTCTGTATTCGGACTTACTTTAATACCTTCTGAAGTGCTGTCTGATGTTTCATCCAAATTATTGGGACTATGGTCCATTTGTTTATTTGTCTCCTCTTTGTATGTATCTGCTTTTTGGATACGCGTATTAACATTTTCAAACTTCTCTCCGAAAGTTTTCCATATCTCCTTATTGACATTCTCCATTTTACACTCAAATTGTTTTAAATTCCTATTATTCTCTTCAAATTTTGCATTCATCTCTTCTCTTTGTCCTTCAACAGTTTCTTTCAGTTCATTGTATTGTTCATTCATGGTTTGTTTGATATTTCCATGAATGGTTTCTATTTTTTCATTTAGTTGTTTGACTAAATTTTCCTGAATGCTATCTATTTTCTCATTGGTCTGTCTATTTTGTTCCTCCTGTTTCTTAAAATTCTCCTTATTTTGTTCATTCTGTTCCTTCAAAGTTTCCTCCTGTTTCCTAAATTTTTCGTCTATTTTATCATTGGTTTGTTTATTGCTTTCCATAATAATTCTCAACATCTCCTGCATGCTCATGTCTTCTTTTTGGGTGGATTTATCTGGTTGGTCCCCTTGGGCATCCTCTTCCACTATTTCCTTTTCCGTATCCATAACTACTTCGGTTTCTTCTGTATCACCTGTCTGTTGGTCCATTTCACTGTCCGTGACTAACTCTATTTCTTGTTCCTGTCCACCTTCTTCAATCTCCTTTTCTTCTGCCCTCTTCTTCGATTTGCCTCGGGTATTAGGCATTTCTTGTTTTCTCATAACTGCCAACGATAATTAGATTTTTTGATATATATTTTATATTAAATATCAAAATTCTTTTCTAATTACCGCCCTTTTACGTTGAGCGCCAATTTGTAACGTTCTTGCTTTTTTAGAGGCACTTTACCACTTACGAGTGTATTGCAAGTTATATCGAGCTTCGTTAATTCCGCCCCACAGTTGTACGCCAATTCTGTAACGTGCGGTTTCTGCGAGAGGCGGGTGTTAGCGAAACGTCCTTCTCATTCAAGCCCCAAATGTTGGGTTCGCCAATTCTGTAACGTGCGCTTAATGTGAGGTGTGCACTTGCGAAAGTGTTATTATATGCCTCACGCAGTATGCGTCACTTTTGAATTATACTAACTGACGTTTTAAAAGGTATAAATAAAGGATTTTGTTTATCTTGTTTTACTCAATCTAAAAGAAATCGAGAGTGTGTGATTTGGGGTCAAGGAGGTAATCTGTTCAGCCTTATGCAGAAGAGAGAGTAAGTATCATTATTGCCCCTCAGTTGTGACGATTTCTTCTGTATGTTGTGCTGAAATTTTCATTAACTACCCACTACAATAAATTATAACACGTTATAATTCAATATTAATTTTCAATAATATTGCTTTATTGATTATTGACTTTTGTCTCCTGCCACCAAAATATAGGTATCACAATTAATCTTATTTGAAAAAAAAAACATCATCTCGACTTTACCGAGTAAACATAGATCTGTCTAAGGAACAAAACATATATGTTGTTATTTACCCAATATTACGCTATAATAAAAAACATCAGTTATTACATAATTCTTAGTAATTCCCCAGGGTTCAGGGTGAATTCTTTGTGTTATGAGAGTGTCAGAAATGGATAATTGCTACGCTTTACAAATATCAAAAAATTAATAAATAATTTTGTTTATTTTTCAAATATTACGTAGTTTCCGGAATTGCCGTAAGAGAGCAGCATGTATTTGTTTACTTTGAAAGAAACATATGATAAAATGAATATTTTTTGTTCTATTTCACTGTTACAAAACGAGTTTTCTTCTGGACTTATTACGAAAAAATGTTTATATTACCTCGCTCCGTGTTGTCCTTACTGGATTGAAGTTTTATTCTGTGATGAGGTACGTCTTGCGTTATTATTTCCTTTTCGTTTGGAATATTTTCTAATTGTCTACTGGAAGTAGGCCGAACTATATTGGATCCTCAGAATGTTTTCATCCACTGGTTTTTAATGTATATCACCATTTAATTTGGATTCCTCAGGTATAATTAGTTAGTATTCACTTTGTTTATTACTCTTGCGTGAATTTCGCCTCCTCCAACGTCCAAAAAAGGTTATTTTTTATAATTTTTGTCGCATCGTTTCTTCAACTCTTCCGTTTAGTTCAAAATTTTTATATCTTATTAACAATACTTGTTATTTTTCATCACTCTTAGTAACACATAGTATTTTTATTATGTAGGCAGTTTGTGATTATTATAAATTTATATTTTATTTATGGAAAAATAATTCCCTTCCAATTCCGGTTTCTTTACTAATTTAATTTACATAATATGTTTTGGTTAATTTTTTTATGACATTGTATATAAATATTTTATCATTTTATTATCATTAAATAAATTTATATATTATTTATTTAGTCTCGAATAGTGTTCATACCCGGTACTACTTCCTGTTGCCATTTCCTTCATAGGATTATTTTAATTTTATATTATCTTTGGTAGTTAAAATTTTTATGTCTTTTAAAATTAACCCTGGGTTTTCTTACAATCTAACACAATTATTTGAAACAATATAATATTAACTTGGGTATAACAAATTGTGGTTCATACACTATAAATTACAATAAATAAATAAAATTACAAAAATCAATCAGTATTATTACATACTACTTTCATAAGTTTATCCTTTCTAAAACATACAACACAGTTTGGTAATACGTTGCTTTCACTTTGGTTTTTCCACCTCAATGGGTACACTATCACTCACTTTGCACTGTATACCACTCAAATTGTTTATCATATTGAGTGATATAATTAAATTTTGAGCGAGCTTTAGTTTACCCATTTCTGACTTTTATTATCATGAGTTACTTTATTGGGACCGGATTATGTAACGTTACATAAAGCCCCCCCACTAGAACAAATTTATTTTAGTTCAACTTGTTGATAGAAATAAATTGTTGATTGGTTCAAGTCTCCTAATGGTCTTGATTTTGTTTTCATAATAGTGTTTCATTTCCGACTGATTATACTCTCTGGTAATTCCGACTGGTGGTAATTGCTATTTTCTTACTTTACTCTCTCTCTCTCTTGGAGGAAAATTCATCAATTATTCATTTCTGGGTAGTGGTACTTCCACATTTTATTTGATAAGGACTGGTCACACTAATCATATTAAACTTGTTTTAACATTCATTTCTATTTACTTTTATATACTCGCTTTATCAATTAAGCTTCTGTCTGCTATCTTCCTTCTATTTCCTTCATTTATACTTCTGGAATCTAATATCTCTCTTTTCAGCTATTTTATAATTATTATCCCTTAAATATTCAATTTCCCTAACCTGTGCGGTGGTTCCAGTCGGGTGGCCACTCTGGGTCCATACACCGCTGTCCATCCTTACACCTTCTGAGACCAGGGGAACATCATCCCTGCTCATAAAAATTATTGCCGGAACATTTCTACAGTCAATACATAAAAATAAAAAAATTATAAGTAGTAGTCAATTAGCGACTAGTACCAAACACTTTTGGGATTCTTCATACTGTAGCTGTTTGTATTTATTTATATATTTCTTCTTCTCCTTGATTCCTTCTTCTTTTCCATTGACTAATAGCATATAACATCATTGATAGGCCTTATGTTAAAATTCTTCCGACTTTACTTCTTGTGACATATTTCTCCGTATCATTTCTTCTTATAAAATCTACAATTCCGAGAAATTCTAATTATTGTATTAATTATCCTCCTTCAGTTTCATTGGAGTCATTAAATTATTCTTTATTCTTCTTATCTGAGCACATTACCATCAATTGTTATTGTTCATTTAATTTTTCTTCTGTTTGTTACCATAAAATATTATTTTTCCTATTATTTCAGTTTAAATCAGTTATTTATAATTAAATTATATAATCTGCTCTTACATACTCTTCACTTTACATTATATGGTTTCAAAATAACTTGAGTAAGATGTCCTTACATCTTTTTTATTAAATCATATCATTTCTGAATAAATATTGAGTAAGTTGTACTTACACGCTTTTTGAATTTTGGGGTTTTTTTATTTACTAGGGTTGCTTGGTCCTGTATCCATAAAATCCGTCCCTTTTTTCTGGTTTGTTTGGAGTCTGTTTAACCGTGGTCCATTATTTCAGGTACTCCATGTTCTCGGATTGCTGGGGTGTTCGTAATTAATTCTCTCCTTGATAATCTTCTTACCATCCGGCTCTCCCACTTTGCTGCTATGAAACTTTCACTTAAGTACCGGTCTTCCGTCATAACTCGTTCCTTTTTAACTAACAAGTATTGTACCTCCTCTAACATAACATAGTTGCTCATATTTAATCTCATTCCATTCCCTTTTTCCTCTGAATTATTTGCCAAATATTTGAATGTTATATTCCGTCTTGATAATCTGACTAATATCTTCTGATGCACTTCAATCATCGACACATTTAACTGGGATGTAAACTTAATTAACTCCCTCTGTTCGTTAATTGGAAGGTTGAATACATTAACTAATCCACCTGTAATCATCTCCCATTCTTCCTTGGTATTTATTATTCTCTTTCTACCTGTTTTTATTATTTCCTTGGTCTTCTTTTCCACGGTTTGAACATCCTTTTTGTTGTGGCTATTTTTATTTTCCGATGGCATTACACCTTGGTATTCTGTAATTTCTATTTCCTTCCTACTCTCTTCTGTATTCGGACTTACTTTAATACCTTCTGAAGTGCTGTCTGATGTTTCATCCAAATTATTGGGACTATGGTCCATTTGTTTATTTGTCTCCTCTTTGTATGTATCTGCTTTTTGGATACGCGTATTAACATTTTCAAACTTCTCTCCGAAAGTTTTCCATATCTCCTTATTGACATTCTCCATTTTACACTCAAATTGTTTTAAATTCCTATTATTCTCTTCAAATTTTGCATTCATCTCTTCTCTTTGTCCTTCAACAGTTTCTTTCAGTTAATTGTATTGTTCATTCATGGTTTGTTTGATATTTCCATGAATGGTTTCTATTTTTTCATTTAGTTGTTTGACTAAATTTTCCTGAATGCTATCTATTTTCTCATTGGTCTGTCTATTTTGTTCCTCCTGTTTCTTAAAATTCTCCTTATTTTGTTCATTCTGTTCCTTCAAAGTTTCCTCCTGTTTCCTAAATTTTTCGTCTATTTTATCATTGGTTTGTTTATTGCTTTCCATAATAATTCTCAACATCTCCTGCATGCTCATGTCTTCTTTTTGGGTGGATTTATCTGGTTGGTCCCCTTGGGCATCCTCTTCCACTATTTCCTTTTCCGTATCCATAACTACTTCGGTTTCTTCTGTATCACCTGTCTGTTGGTCCATTTCACTGTCCGTGACTAACTCTATTTCTTGTTCCTGTCCACCTTCTTCAATTTCCTTTTCTTCTGCCCTCTTCTTCGATTTGCCTCGGGTATTAGGCATTTCTTGTTTTCTCATAACTGCCAACGACAATTAGATTTTTTGATATATATTTTATATTAAATATCAAAATTCTTTTCTAATTACCGCCCTTTTACGTTGAGCGCCAATTTGTAACGTTCTTGCTTTTTTAGAGGCACTTTACCACTTACGAGTGTATTGCAAGTTATATCGAGCTTCGTTAATTCCGCCCCACAGTTGTACGCCAATTCTGTAACGTGCGGTTTCTGCGAGAGGCGGGTGTTAGCGAAACGTCCTTCTCATTCAAGCCCCAAATGTTGGGTTCGCCAATTCTGTAACGTGCGCTTAATGTGAGGTGTGCACTTGCGAAAGTGTTATTATATGCCTCACGCAGTATGCGTCACTTTTGAATTATACTAACTGACGTTTTAAAAGGTATAAATAAAGGATTTTGTTTATCTTGTTTTACTCAATCTAAAAGAAATCGAGAGTGTGTGATTTGGGGTCAAGGAGGTAATCTGTTCAGCCTTATGCAGAAGAGAGAGTAAGTATCATTATTGCCCCTCAGTTGTGACGATTTCTTCTGTATGTTGTGCTGAAATTTTCATTAACTACCCACTACAATAAATTATAACACGTTATAATTCAATATTAATTTTCAATAATATTGCTTTATTGATTATTGACTTTTGTCTCCTGCCACCAAAATATAGGTATCACAATTAATCTTATTTGAAAAAAAAAAACATCATCTCGACTTTACCGAGTAAACATAGATCTGTCTAAGGAACAAAACATATATGTTGTTATTTACCCAATATTACGCTATAATAAAAAACATCAGTTATTACATAATTCTTAGTAATTCCCCAGGGTTCAGGGTGAATTCTTTGTGTTATGAGAGTGTCAGAAATGGATAATTGCTACGCTTTACAAATATCAAAAAATTAATAAATAATTTTGTTTATTTTTCAAATATTACGTAGTTTCCGGAATTGCCGTAAGAGAGCAGCATGTATTTGTTTACTTTGAAAGAAACATATGATAAAATGAATATTTTTTGTTCTATTTCACTGTTACAAAACGAGTTTTCTTCTGGACTTATTACGAAAAAATGTTTATATTACCTCGCTCCGTGTTGTCCTTACTGGATTGAAGTTTTATTCTGTGATGAGGTACGTCTTGCGTTATTATTTCCTTTTCGTTTGGAATATTTTCTAATTGTCTACTGGAAGTAGGCCGAACTATATTGGATCCTCAGAATGTTTTCATCCACTGGTTTTTAATGTATATCACCATTTAATTTGGATTCCTCAGGTATAATTAGTTAGTATTCACTTTGTTTATTACTCTTGCGTGAATTTCGCCTCCTCCAACGTCCAAAAAAGGTTATTTTTTATAATTTTTGTCGCATCGTTTCTTCAACTCTTCCGTTTAGTTCAAAATTTTTATATCTTATTAACAATACTTGTTATTTTTCATCACTCTTAGTAACACATAGTATTTTTATTATGTAGGCAGTTTGTGATTATTATAAATTTATATTTTATTTATGGAAAAATAATTCCCTTCCATTCCGGTTTCTTTACTAATTTAATTTACATAATATGTTTTGGTTAATTTTTTTATGACATTGTATATAAATATTTTATCATTTTATTATCATTAAATAAATTTATATATTATTTATTTAGTCTCGAATAGTGTTCATACCCGGTACTACTTCCTGTTGCCATTTCCTTCATAGGATTATTTTAATTTTATATTATCTTTGGTAGTTAAAATTTTTATGTCTTTTAAAATTAACCCTGGGTTTTCTTACAATCTAACACAATTATTTGAAACAATATAATATTAACTTGGGTATAACAAATTGTGGTTCATACACTATAAATTACAATAAATAAATAAAATTACAAAAATCAATCAGTATTATTACATACTACTTTCATAAGTTTATCCTTTCTAAAACATACAACACAGTTTGGTAATACGTTGCTTTCACTTTGGTTTTTCCACCTCAATGGGTACACTATCACTCACTTTGCACTGTATACCACTCAAATTGTTTATCATATTGAGTGATATAATTAAATTTTGAGCGAGCTTTAGTTTACCCATTTCTGACTTTTATTATCATGAGTTACTTTATTGGGACCGGATTATGTAACGTTACATAAAGCCCCCCCACTAGAACAAATTTATTTTAGTTCAACTTGTTGATAGAAATAAATTGTTGATTGGTTCAAGTCTCCTAATGGTCTTGATTTTGTTTTCATAATAGTGTTTCATTTCCGACTGATTATACTCTCTGGTAATTCCGACTGGTGGTAATTGCTATTTTCTTACTTTACTCTCTCTCTCTCTTGGAGGAAAATTCATCAATTATTCATTTCTGGGTAGTGGTACTTCCACATTTTATTTGATAAGGACTGGTCACACTAATCATATTAAACTTGTTTTAACATTCATTTCTATTTACTTTTATATACTCGCTTTATCAATTAAGCTTCTGTCTGCTATCTTCCTTCTATTTCCTTCATTTATACTTCTGGAATCTAATATCTCTCTTTTCAGCTATTTTATAATTATTATCCCTTAAATATTCAATTTCCCTAACCTGTGCGGTGGTTCCAGTCGGGTGGCCACTCTGGGTCCATACACCGCTGTCCATCCTTACACCTTCTGAGACCAGGGGAACATCATCCCTGCTCATAAAAATTATTGCCGGAACATTTCTACAGTCAATACATAAAAATAAAAAAATTATAAGTAGTAGTCAATTAGCGACTAGTACCAAACACTTTTGGGATTCTTCATACTGTAGCTGTTTGTATTTATTTATATATTTCTTCTTCTCCTTGATTCCTTCTTCTTTTCCATTGACTAATAGCATATAACATCATTGATAGGCCTTATGTTAAAATTCTTCCGACTTTACTTCTTGTGACATATTTCTCCGTATCATTTCTTCTTATAAAATCTACAATTCCGAGAAATTCTAATTATTGTATTAATTATCCTCCTTCAGTTTCATTGGAGTCATTAAATTATTCTTTATTCTTCTTATCTGAGCACATTACCATCAATTGTTATTGTTCATTTAATTTTTCTTCTGTTTGTTACCATAAAATATTATTTTTCCTATTATTTCAGTTTAAATCAGTTATTTATAATTAAATTATATAATCTGCTCTTACATACTCTTCACTTTAAATTATATGGTTTCAAAATAACTTGAGTAAGATGTCCTTACATCTTTTTTATTAAATCATATCATTTCTGAATAAATATTGAGTAAGTTGTACTTACACGCTTTTTGAATTTTGGGGTTTTTTTATTTACTAGGGTTGCTTGGTCCTGTATCCATAAAATCCGTCCCTTTTTTCTGGTTTGTTTGGAGTCTGTTTAACCGTGGTCCATTATTTCAGGTACTCCATGTTCTCGGATTGCTGGGGTGTTCGTAATTAATTCTCTCCTTGATAATCTTCTTACCATCCGGCTCTCCCACTTTGCTGCTATGAAACTTTCACTTAAGTACCGGTCTTCCGTCATAACTAGTTCCTTTTTAACTAACAAGTATTGTACCTCCTCTAACATAACATAGTTGCTCATATTTAATCTCATTCCATTCCCTTTTTCCTCTGAATTATTTACCAAATATTTGAATGTTATATTCCGTCTTGATAATCTGACTAATATCTTCTGATGCACTTCAATCATCGACACATTTAACTGGGATGTAAACTTAATTAACTCCCTCTGTTCGTTAATTGGAAGGTTGAATACATTAACTAATCCACCTGTAATCATCTCCCATTCTTCCTTGGTATTTATTATTCTCTTTCTACCTGTTTTTATTATTTCCTTGGTCTTCTTTTCCACGGTTTGAACATCCTTTTTGTTGTGGCTATTTTTATTTTCCGATGGCATTACACCTTGGTATTCTGTAATTTCTATTTCCTTCCTACTCTCTTCTGTATTCGGACTTACTTTAATACCTTCTGAAGTGCTGTCTGATGTTTCATCCAAATTATTGGGACTATGGTCCATTTGTTTATTTGTCTCCTCTTTGTATGTATCTGCTTTTTGGATACGCGTATTAACATTTTCAAACTTCTCTCCGAAAGTTTTCCATATCTCCTTATTGACATTCTCCATTTTACACTCAAATTGTTTTAAATTCCTATTATTCTCTTCAAATTTTGCATTCATCTCTTCTCTTTGTCCTTCAACAGTTTCTTTCAGTTCATTGTATTGTTCATTCATGGTTTGTTTGATATTTCCATGAATGGTTTCTATTTTTTCATTTAGTTGTTTGACTAAATTTTCCTGAATGCTATCTATTTTCTCATTGGTCTGTCTATTTTGTTCCTCCTGTTTCTTAAAATTCTCCTTATTTTGTTCATTCTGTTCCTTCAAAGTTTCCTCCTGTTTCCTAAATTTTTCGTCTATTTTATCATTGGTTTGTTTATTGCTTTCCATAATAATTCTCAACATCTCCTGCATGCTCATGTCTTCTTTTTGGGTGGATTTATCTGGTTGGTCCCCTTGGGCATCCTCTTCCACTATTTCCTTTTCCGTATCCATAACTACTTCGGTTTCTTCTGTATCACCTGTCTGTTGGTCCATTTCACTGTCCGTGACTAACTCTATTTCTTGTTCCTGTCCACCTTCTTCAATTTCCTTTTCTTCTGCCCTCTTCTTCGATTTGCCTCGGGTATTAGGCATTTCTTGTTTTCTCATAACTGCCAACGATAATTAGATTTTTTGATATATATTTTATATTAAATATCAAAATTCTTTTCTAATTACCGCCCTTTTACGTTGAGCGCCAATTTGTAACGTTCTTGCTTTTTTAGAGGCACTTTACCACTTACGAGTGTATTGCAAGTTATATCGAGCTTCGTTAATTCCGCCCCACAGTTGTACGCCAATTCTGTAACGTGCGGTTTCTGCGAGAGGCGGGTGTTAGCGAAACGTCCTTCTCATTCAAGCCCCAAATGTTGGGTTCGCCAATTCTGTAACGTGCGCTTAATGTGAGGTGTGCACTTGCGAAAGTGTTATTATATGCCTCACGCAGTATGCGTCACTTTTGAATTATACTAACTGACGTTTTAAAAGGTATAAATAAAGGATTTTGTTTATCTTGTTTTACTCAATCTAAAAGAAATCGAGAGTGTGTGATTTGGGGTCAAGGAGGTAATCTGTTCAGCCTTATGCAGAAGAGAGAGTAAGTATCATTATTGCCCCTCAGTTGTGACGATTTCTTCTGTATGTTGTGCTGAAATTTTCATTAACTACCCACTACAATAAATTATAACACGTTATAATTCAATATTAATTTTCAATAATATTGCTTTATTGATTATTGACTTTTGTCTCCTGCCACCAAAATATAGGTATCACAATTAATCTTATTTGAAAAAAAAAAACATCATCTCGACTTTACCGAGTAAACATAGATCTGTCTAAGGAACAAAACATATATGTTGTTATTTACCCAATATTACGCTATAATAAAAAACATCAGTTATTACATAATTCTTAGTAATTCCCCAGGGTTCAGGGTGAATTCTTTGTGTTATGAGAGTGTCAGAAATGGATAATTGCTACGCTTTACAAATATCAAAAAATTAATAAATAATTTTGTTTATTTTTCAAATATTACGTAGTTTCCGGAATTGCCGTAAGAGAGCAGCATGTATTTGTTTACTTTGAAAGAAACATATGATAAAATGAATATTTTTTGTTCTATTTCACTGTTACAAAACGAGTTTTCTTCTGGACTTATTACGAAAAAATGTTTATATTACCTCGCTCCGTGTTGTCCTTACTGGATTGAAGTTTTATTCTGTGATGAGGTACGTCTTGCGTTATTATTTCCTTTTCGTTTGGAATATTTTCTAATTGTCTACTGGAAGTAGGCCGAACTATATTGGATCCTCAGAATGTTTTCATCCACTGGTTTTTAATGTATATCACCATTTAATTTGGATTCCTCAGGTATAATTAGTTAGTATTCACTTTGTTTATTACTCTTGCATGAATTTCGCCTCCTCCAACGTCCAAAAAAGGTTATTTTTTATAATTTTTGTCGCATCGTTTCTTCAACTCTTCCGTTTAGTTCAAAATGTTTATATCTTATTAACAATACTTGTTATTTTTCATCACTCTTAGTAACACATAGTATTTTTATTATGTAGGCAGTTTGTGATTATTATAAATTTATATTTTATTTATGGAAAAATAATTCCCTTCCATTCCGGTTTCTTTACTAATTTAATTTACATAATATGTTTTGGTTAATTTTTTTATGACATTGTATATAAATATTTTATCATTTTATTATCATTAAATAAATTTATATATTATTTATTTAGGCTCGAATAGTGTTCATACCCGGTACTACTTCCTGTTGCCATTTCCTTCATAGGATTATTTTAATTTTATATTATCTTTGGTAGTTAAAATTTTTATGTCTTTTAAAATTAACCCTGGGTTTTCTTACAATCTAACACAATTATTTGAAACAATATAATATTAACTTGGGTATAACAAATTGTGGTTCATACACTATAAATTACAATAAATAAATAAAATTACAAAAATCAATCAGTATTATTACATACTACTTTCATAAGTTTATCCTTTCTAAAACATACAACACAGTTCGGTAATACGTTGCTTTCACTTTGGTTTTTCCACCTCAATGGGTACACTATCACTCACTTTGCACTGTATACCACTCAAATTGTTTATCATATTGAGTGATATAATTAAATTTTGAGCGAGCTTTAGTTTACCCATTTCTGACTTTTATTATCATGAGTTACTTTATTGGGACCGGATTATGTAACGTTACAATATACGTTAAAGAAGAAATGATCACATGGAAAATTGAAGACAAAAATACCACCAAAAACACTTAGTTTCATAACAAACGTTTTTCTTTCAATCTTGAATTTTCTTACTCGAACTACGGCTGTAACAGGTTATGTAACTACTGCTACAGATAAGTATACATAACACTTAGTAGAATGACAATAAATGATACATAACAAAACTAATAAAAAACTGTAACAAGTATTTGTATAAACTACATAAAACAACTAGAGTTGGTTAAAATCATGAAAAGGGTACGTAAAATTGAGTGTTAGTGATTATATTATGACAAAAATGTATGTAATGTATAAAAACTCAGTGTATATACAATTTAAAATGCAGAAGTTGATTAATGTCTGAGTTTTGTGTAACATGAAAACTTGTCCAATCAGAAAAAATGTTGGTTCCTTGCAATTCTGGTGTAAACAATTTTACTGCACCTTCATTTCTTCAATACTTTACGCCTGACTATCTGAAGTAGATGATCATCACTTACATGATAACCCATGCCTCATTTCTATAATGTAATACAGATTTTATTAAAATCTTTTACATGATCATTATAGTACACTACACTCTCGTTTATTCGGCCTTCGTTTATCCGGAATAAGTTTTCAAAATATATATTTTTTTTAACGAGTTTACTGGTGAATTTTAAGATACGATTTGTACTAAAAACAACCTGTTTTGTTCTAAATTCAACGTTATACCAATTCAGAGCTCATCAACATAAACATAATTAATCTAAACTGTAAGGGTAAAAATAATACAGTGCAGTGCATAGTTCCCTCGGCGATCTGGTTAACGTCGGTATTCAAAGAGAATCTTATCAGTCCAACCTTTCTGGAAATAAAGAGATTATTGAATTGTTAAAAAGATATTGAAGGTTGTGAAAATGTTCAAGAGGAAGAAATATCCTAGTGGTAAAATGTAGGTGTAGACCAATAAGATCCCCAGGCATCAATTCCTTTCTGAAGACGAGATCGTCACTGAGTGTTCTAAAAAATAAAACAACGAAGATTCAAGTTCCGATGATGATGGTGATGCGGATGACTTAGCAATGGCAATCAACCATTCAGAGATTACTTCAATGCTGGACAAATTATTAATTATTTTGAACAACCCCAGCAGAACTGTTACTTCTAAAAAGACTCCGTAACCGTACAGCTAAAAAGAGAGAAACATCGCTAAAGCAGAAAAAATAAGGGACTTTTTTAAAAACTAAAGACTTTGATCATTCATTTATGTGTGTTTATTATTGTTTTTTCTCGCTAAATTAAACTTGTTAATTTTTGGAAATGCTACTACTGTACTGTACTGATTTTAATATTATGTATGTATAATGTCTAATGCTAAATAAATTTTTTTCTTGTTTATACAGTATAATATTCTGAAATATATTTTGTTTTTCCTTAAGATTTACTCGTAAAATACAGTACACTAGGATATTAGTTTGAATAAAGTCTTCAAAATAAAAAAAAACGCAACTTTCCTATATAGCGGTAGGTAAATATTGCTAATACCGGCATTTTCGCCATTAGTTTGGTTTATCCGGAAAGGGTCCGGTTCCATCAATTCCGGATAAAAGAAAGTGTAGTGTATTTCAATCAATAAGTTTTCAAGTCATTAAGTTATTATCCATAACAGCAAATGATTTTCACTTTGTATAAGTGGTTCGATTAAAACTGCCATTACCCACAGGTTTTGTTGTTATAATAGGATAATCCAATAATACAAAGGTTTTTAAAAATATATAAACACTTGGTACATTTCACAGACTTTATTTAACTCTGTGATTATTAGAGTTAAATAAAATCTGTGAAACCTACCAAGTGTTTATATATTTTTAAAAACCTTTGTATTAATATGTTTCACCAAGTGCCCAACGAGTCATCAATTAATATTGTAATCCAATAATGTTGTTATGATTATGAGTTAAGTCTGTTTATTAGTTTAATTAACTGACCCGTGTCTGATACTATATAGTTATTGGCAGAAAGAAAAACTTGGGTAACAAGTGTCAAAGTTATCACCAGGAAGCACACCTAACCCTAAATTATTTTGGAAACATCACTGCTCATACTTACTGATACATTATTTAACATTAATTACAACCTAGAATATATAAGTGTACTGACTAAAAAACACCTAAACAACATACGTTCATACACTACTCACAGACTTTCATATGACTTCCAGCTTTAACAAAGTTAATAAAATTAATGCAAGACAAACTGGGAGTACTATCTTTCACTATATCTTTATTGCATAATGACAAGTCTAACAAATATTCAATGTGAATTGCCTATATGTTTTAGACTTTTTGCATGAGTAATTATATTGTTCACATAAACATAGAGCATCACAGTAAAAATTGAAGATGTATAGCAAAATTGAAAGCTAAAGGCACATGTGCAGAAACCAGTTTCTTCATGGACGAGTCCATTTTGAAATTGTGAATGGCGGGAGAGTAACGGAGAATCAGCTGCTATGCAAGCGAAGGTGTTGCCAACATGTGTGTTACGTTGTTGATTACTGTGTTACTACCTCAGTCTATATATTATTACCTCAGTTTTATTATTATGTCGTTGTTTTACAGTTCATTTTAATTGTTTAAATGGAACTATTCACGCTAGCTTTAGCACATACTTGAGTGAGTCTGAAGGTTTTTTAATAATGTCTTGCTTATCTTTGCAATAAAAATAAATAAGTATAAAACAAACAATACAGAAATAATAGTAGAATATTAGTTTTTTCATTTTGAGTAATAATAATAAAAAGAAGTAGAATATGGAAATGACAAAATTATTAAGGTTTTGATTATCGCATGTTATAACTTTAACTTTTCACTTTATTTACAACAAAAGGTTGTTTTGCCAGCTGGTAAAACATAAATGATCTCTCTCCGCTCATCTGTTACTTTTACAAGTTGTAATATTTATGGGGCTAAAAGATGTTCTTAAAAGACATTATTTACCTAAAATACTGTATTAAAATAACATGATTTTTCTTCTTCTTGAAACAGATTTTTGTTGTCTAGGATTAAAAGATTCTTGCAAGTAAGCTAATACCGGTACAAAGAAGTCATCCCTTTATGATAAACTGCAGAGATAGTCGAGTGAAATTAAGGAGTGGAAGCGAAACATAGATTACTAACAAAACTTGCAAGCGAGTTTTGGTTACTATTCGAACTATACATTGGCTACACTGATGCTCATAACAACAATTCTCTTCTCACATCTCAAAGCAACTCCCATCGCGTCACCATTCCCCTCTGACCATAAGCA
Source organism: Magicicada septendecula (assembly GCA_034769895.1). NCBI lineage: Eukaryota > Metazoa > Arthropoda > Insecta > Hemiptera > Cicadidae > Magicicada > Magicicada septendecula. Next base: position 181,127,172 of record CM068367.1, on the reverse strand, counting down.
TTTCGCACAAATTTGGCTATACATACAGGAATGGTGGTAGTGTTGTACTAACCAATAAGTACCATTTTATTACAATGAAAAATACAAACAGAAACAATCTGCATGAAGAAACATGATTTACTAATAATTACTAATACAAAACCATTGGATAATACCTAGATCTTCAGATGAATATGTATACACTTGCATTGGCCCATGGGTGTTACGTATTACTTCTTCATCCGTCAGCCTGTGTGATTTTGTTTCCATTGCATTTATCAGACTGTCCTAAACATTCAATGAAAAAAGAGATAATTGAAATTTACACATAAAAACTTAATTACAATCATATTACATATAAGTGACAAAGATACATGCACATGCATGAACATCTCTAGTTTTTCTGAAATTATAAGTCGATATGGAATAGAAATGGAATTAGACCCTCCATCAACAGATACAATTTCCAACTTGACCTGTAGGTTTGTTGGCTTCCTCAATGTGTCTGCTTATGCTCTATCACAAAGCCCTGAGTGCTGGGAGATATTTATAACTTTAATCTTATAGCTCCATTACACACTCAAGACCTTATAATCAGAGACCCAACACAGCCTGTTATGGTTTAGATACTCAATACAATCTGTAAACTAATTCACTAGTATTATACAGTATCTGTTTTGCAATTAAATCATTACGCATATTAATTTATATGTAGTGGGTCCAACACATTAAAAATAAAAGTATAAACAACTTATAGCTATAAATTATTCATTTTTTTCAAACACATCTATTTAAGAGTGCATTCCTTTTCCAAGTTTTGAGTTCCACATCATTTATAAATCCTTCAAACCGTGACTGTAGTGGTTTTCTCCATCTTTCAGGTATCAACTAAAAATCTTTTTTGACCAGTAACCTTCTGACATTCTCAATATATGTTTAAACCACTGTAATCATGCTTCTCACTTCATTCTAGTATAGCTTCTCCTAAACCCACCATAATCACTCTCACTAATCCCTACATTTAAAATCATTTTAACACATGAATGTTATACATTAATTACCGTACTGACCTGAATATATAAGACGAAGATTTTTTTCCTTAAAATGTCCTTCTGAAAACTGTACCCGTCTTATATGTGCAACCTCACATATAAAAATTTTCGCGTTTAAACCTGCAAAAGTGTATCATATATTTACGGTGACTATACGTCCCGGTGTCCTGAAAAATCGTTAAATAGTCCCAATTTAGACTTCAAAATATTTCAATGAGTTATGTGTAGTGAACTCTTATCTTACAGACGACCGTTTAGCAGAATGGGCTGAACAGAAGTTAACAAGAGAAGAGATATGGTTATCTGTTTTCAAGGACCAATGGAAAAAAGAGAACCATTCTTAAATTAAAGAAGATGTGTGAGTTTGTACTAGCTCTTCCAGGAACCAATACCTCCACAGAAAGAGTGTTTTCTATAGTTAATAATTTATGGCTCACAGAGAAAGCATTGATGACCATCGAATGTGTTAAATCTCTCAAATGAACTACTCAGAGACATGCACTGAAATGTACGAAAAAATAAAGAACAAAACTCTGACAAACAAGTTATCTTCAATGGAGAAATATGACTGGAGTAAACCGTCAACCAGCTTCATGAATTAATAAAACTAATTACAAATGCCGAACAGATGTGTTTACGCTGCATTGGCATGGACTTTAACTAATGTTTATTATTATATCTGAGTGTCTTTAACTAGTGTTGTTATTACTATTATTCAATATTCAATATACTGAACATGAAACACTGTAAGTGTTTATGAAATGTGTGTACTTTTTAAAAATTTTGTATTGGCCTAATTTTGTTTTTACTAGTTTTTTATCCATTTTATTTAAAAACTGACATGACTATATAATATACTAGCTGTATACCCGTGCTTCGCTACAGTTTTTACTGAATAAACACATTGGTTCGGTGGTTTTATTTTTTTTAACCTTGGGTAACCAAGCACACTATATAAATGTAATATTTACAAATTTTTAAAAGCATAAATGGGTGCTAATACTAAGTCTACTGAAATCGTTTTGTGAAATGAAATATGGCACTTATAAAACTTCCTTGTAGACAACGTTCTTTGTTTGACCCTGTGGCTGAAGGATAGTTAAACTCTCAGAAGAGCTAACTCGTGAGCAAGCAACATACAACTGGCCATGGGAGAAGCAGTCTTCCCTCAGATCAACACCGGCCATTTTCAAAGACTGCCCTTGTGATTTACTTATTGTCATAGCAAAGCAGAGCTTGACAGGGAACTGGAGTCTTTTAAACTGAAAATGGTAATCCGATGGAATTAAGGGAATGCGTGGAATGAAGACTGCTTCCCCCTGACCACATCCAGTGAATATTGTTGCTTCTATGACGTTGTTGTGCAAAGATTTAATCTGCAGCCTAGTACTGTTACAAAGCTTAGGCGGTACCAGGTTTCGTAGCAGCATTATTGGAGCTCCAACTTTAAGGCAAAGATTGTGCGGTGGAATGGCTGGAGGATTAAGCGTGTGCAAGAACTCTACTGGGTAATGGACCGCATCTTCTCTACTTCCACCACAGAGTCCACGGATTGGTACTGGACAATCTCAGTTGGCAGTTTTTCCAATAATGTGTTATTGATATTTGCAGCAGTGTCATTCTTTGGAGTAAGGATAGCTCTTTCTTTCAGCCAAGATACATCTTTCAAGTAAAAATTAGTTCAATCTGGGTAAATTTTTTCAGCCAACATTGTAGCGTGTCAATTTTGGGTCATTTTATTTTTTACCGTGTGGGATTTACATTTTTATTTATTTCGTTTTTGTGTGGGATTTATAAAATTATTGTGCAACGTTATTTCATTACAAGAGAACTCATGGTAAGCTGAACTGTTTGGGACAAAGGCAAGGCGTAGTAGTGTTGGGCAATTAGTAAGCGAAGAATTTACCACCCTAGTTTTTCCAAGAACTATGCGAGAGTGTGGCAGTGCGCACCTATGCGTCCACCAAGCATGGGCGCCGACCCACGCGTTGGTGAAACTCAAAATGGCTAAAAGCAAGAAACTCTACGAGCACATGGTCGTGGAACAGCAGGAAATAATGTCTTAAGTCCGGCCCCTTTTATGACGTCAGCCAATGCCTAGCTGAAATCGTTCGCTACCTTAATTTACAAGACTACATGCTTAGCATAGGACTAAGCTACGGCGACGAAGATCAAGGCAGTGATTTCCGTACCAAGTATGAGATCACAACAGTAATACCTGTTACGTTATCGTCCCCAGTCTACAGTAAGCAGAGACGCTAAGCGGTCTACGGAAAACAGCGTACCGCTACAGACATCTAAAGTTTCGGTTTGGGCCCGGTTGGTCGAGTTTTCGTAAATGTATTTAATTCAATAAGACCGGCCGGGACCCCAGAAAGTAATAAACATAGCGCAGTGAGAAATCAGGACAGTGATGTGGAAGAATTAAAGTGATAAAACAGATATTGAAGTTACGGGACTAAGCACGTGTTCGGCCGGCATCGTGTTCGTGGACGGTTATCGCGGATAACAATCGGAATGTTTAAAATTGAATAAATAAAGGGTAAGGTATAAAAAATGTATGGAAGCGTGCGTGAGCAGAGTGGGCTGCCTTAGTTGTAAGTATAGTTCAACGTAATTAAAATTTGGTTGTGTAACATTCTCATTCTGGTAATTATAACAAGTAATTATATCTAATTCTTTTGTACTAATAACCATGAAAATTGACTTAATTCAGTAAAGTGATTTAGTTTACTTTGAAAATGTGTTAGACTAAGTTATTTCGCCATTACCACGTTCTCATTTTTGTGCTGACAGCTCGTCTAACGAAATCGGGGGTTTTCTGAAATTTTATTACAGTCAGATAGCGGGATTTTTTTATAAGGGCAAGAGTGTAAAAGGTTTCGATATTTAACCTTTAGAAAAAATATCGTGGCGACCTGGGCAGTTTCAAAAGGCAAGTTTTACGGGGACCTTGACGGTAAGTGAAATTCTGGCAGCGGTAAGTATTATTTCATGATGCGTGTAATTCAGTAAATATAAGTGCAGAAGGTGAGTAACATCACAGTGGCGACCCTGCCAGGATGTTCGTATATAAATTTTATAGGAACTAGACCTGTTTTAATGCACAGAAAATAGGATGTGGTAATGACGAATTTATAAATATGATTTATCGTATATAATTACGCACGTAGGTTAGGTTTGTGTTATGAGTTAAGTACCAGATAAAAAATGGCAAAAAATAACGAAGTCGGCTTCGCTGACGACAAAATAGAAAGTCGAGCGACACCTATCCAAAATAAAAAGTCTGACGATAATTACGAAATGTTTAAAATGATACAAACAATGTTAGAGTTAAAATTCAGTGAACAGAGGAGTGATTCTGACGCTAAATTCAATGTATTAAAAAATCAGAATAATGAGTTGAAAAATGAGATTCAAGAATTAAATAAATGTTTAGAAAGTACTAATGAAACAATGAGAACCAGCTTGAATAAGTTAGAACAGAGTGTTGAGCGAATGGGAGTACATGTGATGAGTACAGAAAAAAATAAAATAAATGAAGATTGTAATGACAAATGTAAAAATATGATACCAGAGAAAGAGTTAATAAATGATAACAATAATGTTGAAAATAATGAGAATAATAGTAATGTATTTGAAGAATTAGTATCGGAGACTGATACGGTAAAAATAAAGAATGAGAGTACTGATGGGTTGGTAGAATGTGATTATGAGATGTTAATGTGTGTGTATGAGTTAGAGAGAGAGAGAGAGAGAGAGGAAAAATAATGTTGTAGTAGAGTGGGGACAGAGGGCAAATTTTCCCTTTATTATTTATGATGTTTATTTAATGAGTTCGCAAGTGTTGTTGGGCAAGAGTCCCGTATTGATAGATGAATTGAGGGGTTTATTTTTGTTGAGTAATTGTGTACCCTCTGTCGGTGATAATAATGTTGAAAGTGTGATTTGGTATGGTGATGAAAGAGATTTAAACAGAGAATTGTGCATGGAGAAAGTAACAGAATTATATAACTTAAATAGAAAGTATGATGAATGGAAGGACAGTTTAATAGTATATTTGAGTAACAATGATTATAAGGATTTGACTAAAGTAATTGACCCGATCACGAATGTATTTACCAACGGAGACTTAACAAAAATACCTAACGTAGACTGGTTTCATGAGTATTTGAGTATGATGAACGAGTTTAGTTTGTATGGTTACAACACACAAAACAGTCATTTGTGTGGGGATAAAAATGAACAATGCTACATAAAACCAAGACTTATTTGGGACGATGGAGGTTAAACTATTAAAACAATAAAAGACAGTATAAACATTGTGTTTAATGGTTTTCGACATGGCAAATTTGGACAATGAAGTATGGGAAAACTGACCAGTTAATAACAAGAGTTTGTAAATAAAAATATAGTGAATTTATTTGTGTGCATTGTGGAATATTAAGTAAAGAATGTGTGTACGTAAGATGCTTGTTGTAATAATAATAGTGAAATATTTGGAAGTTAAAAAAATATCAGAATTAATTTTGAAAACAGTAATTGACTAATGGTAATTGTTTCGATAACTATATAATTTATATTTTTGGTAATTAATGTAATTAAAACAATTTGATACATGTTAATATTTTGATTGCTTATTTAAATATTAATTAATTAAATTTTTTTAATGAATTTGATTTATTTTACGAGATTTGGAAATTTGGTAATGAATGATAAATTATTTGATGTAAACTAATATTTTTGTGTTAAATGTTACAGAGATGAGGTGAAAAGTATTGTGATATGGTGATTATGTTTTGGGTGTATATCATGTTAAATGGATTGTAAGTAGAAAAATTTTATAATCATGTGTAATAAAATGTGTACAGGTGTGATTGAGATGTTAATTCAATGGGGAGAGTATTTGAAAGAATTGTGTTCAATAAAAAATGATAATTAAAAAATTTTAATAATAACTGAAAGATATATGATAATTATTAATAATAAATTTGGAAATAGTGTGTGTGGATCAGGGGGTGGCTCAGAGGAGTCACGAATTTAAATTTTACAACATATAAAAAAAAAAAAATTTTTTTGCTAATTCAAATTTTGATATAATAAAACTGCTTGCGCTCTGTTAAACAACTGGCTGCTCAGGCACTCAATACAAGGTGTTCATGCTATAATTTTAAGTGTATTATTTTATCGTTGTACGTTGATGATAATACGTGTTTTCATAAGGTGTGTATATTTTAAACTAAGCCAATAATTAAACTATCTGGCAGGCGGGTAACACAAAATGATCAGAATCAGAAAAAGGGGAATCAATGGGGGTAGAAGTGAGTATTGGTAAAGGTATATTCCATGTAATTGGTTCAATTCTGAAATGTGTTCATGGTGTTAGGAGATCAGCTGATCAGCAATAACATGTCACTGGTATATTAGTTATAAATGTTCCAAGTAATTAATGTTTGATGTAATGTTTTTAATGTATTACAGATGTGTTAAAGTAATGATAAAAATAATTGATAAAATGAAAAGTACAGTAATGATTTATGCAAGTTAACAAGAGATAGTTTTTGTGTGATACATATTTTATGGGACATATAGATCTGTCCAAGTTGAAGTCAAAGTTAAAGAAATAGTAGAAATGAAGAATGTAATGTTGTTTTGAACTAATGTATGTTACAGAATTTTGAGAAGTATTGATGTTGACACAGTAGTTGTGGAGAATTTATATGGAGTTTTGAGTGATATATTGTTGTTTATAATTAATGATGTTATTTTGTTGTAGTTGTAGTAAGGTAATGAGAGTGAGATTTTGGGGATGGCAATTTTGTAGTAGAGGGTAGTGTAATGTGGGAGTTCGCAACAAAATGATATGTTGGGACGGGATTAGAATCGATTTAGTGAGGAGGGGCCGCCTTAGGTGGAATCCAGGGGCCAAATAAGGGATTTGAGTTTTGGGGGGCGGGGAAACACATATCCTGAGTACAAAGGGTTAGAGAATATTTTTTTATATGTAGAGAGAAGGTGGCGAATTGAGTTTAATAGTAAGTTGGGGTTAGAGTGTTTTGGGAGATGTTTTAATAGAGAGGGGTGTCATGTTAATAAAGGTTGTTAGAGGTTAGAGTCAGAGGGAGAAAGTTGATATATGTACACAGATCTAGTACAGTCAATGAGACAAATAATTTAAATCACCCACAGTAAAGTAGAGTGAGATTGTTAAATGAAGAGTAAGATTGTTAAGCAAAAAGAGAGATTTATAATAAAGATATAATTTTTTATTTTTTAAACCAGTGACAGAATTTTGAGATAATTTGATAATGTAGAGACGTATGGTGTTTATTTTAAATAACTTAAATGTCAATTTGCTTACTATTTATAATAATATTGTGTTAATTTTAAACATTTTATTTTATTATATTCTGTGTTTCTAGTTAGGAGGTTACAGATGTTAAATGTATTTTCAGATAGAAAGTCTACATAACATATGTAGGTCAAGGGTTTTAGACTTGACCTAGTTTCGATCAGCTGATGAGGTCATACACATAATAAGCTTGTATAGTAGGAAGTCAATTTGATTTGTTTGTTTAATCAATTTAAACCAAATTTTAAATAATGTTTAAATATAAAAGAGGCATCTTCATAAATTTAAATATTTTTTTATTTTAAAATTTTTTCGGAAATCTTAATTTTTGAGAAAAAAAAAATCTTGATTTTTCGCCTGCCAGCGAATGAATATTTTGAGTAATGATTATTTTATTTGTGTGCTACCTATGTTTATTTTATTGATTTATTGTGTATTGCATTGTATTGTTAGCCTCTAAGTGATTACATGTTAGGTTAAGGATGTGTTTTGAAATGTTTAACTTAAGTCATTTTGAAGAAAACAGAAAACCAGGAAGAGAATTTTTGAGTATATTATTTTGAATTTTGAACTTTTTTAAATTTTTCATAAATTTTAAAAGAATTTTTTAATTTTACGATGCGTTATGTCAACATGTAATGTGAGTGTGTGTGAGCCCAGTATCTGCTAAAGGCAGCCCAGCTTGCATAAAAGGGGAACCATATCGGCTGAGGATCTGGAGTAATTTAAGCCAGGGATTGAGGATATTTGGGGATAGCATGTTAGAAGGTGAGGTGCGCTGGGGTATTTGTCGGCTCGAGTTCTCGGTGTTGGGATCTCTTACGGAGAAGTCCAGTGATCTCGTTCAGATGAGTCCATGGTCACCAAGCCAGGGGGGTAGTGTACCCATGAGTCGTAAGAACAAGAGGGGGTTGTTGGCACCAGTTCCTCACCGGTCCTCTTCGGGGTTTATCGATGAGGTTTCTTCTGTTGTGAACAGCAGAATTCTCATCGAGGGGGTATTGTAGCGTGTCAATTTTGGGTCATTTTATTTTTTACCGTGTGGGATTTACATTTTTATTTATTTCGTTTTTGTGTGGGATTTATAAAATTATTGTGCAACGTTATTTCATTACAAGAGAACTCATGGTAAGCTGAACTGTTTGGGACAAAGGCAAGGCGTAGTAGTGTTGGGCAATTAGTAAGCGAAGAATTTACCACCCTAGTTTTTCCAAGAACTATGCGAGAGTGTGGCAGTGCGCACCTATGCGTCCACCAAGCATGGGCGCCGACCCACGCGTTGGTGAAACTCAAAATGGCTAAAAGCAAGAAACTCTACGAGCACATGGTCGTGGAACAGCAGAAAATAATGTCTTAAGTCCGGCCCCTTTTATGACGTCAGCCAATGCCTAGCTGAAATCGTTCGCTACCTTAATTTACAAGACTACATGCTTAGCATAGGACTAAGCTACGGCGACAAAGATCAAGGCAGTGATTTCCGTACCAAGTATGAGATCACAACAGTAATACCTGTTACGTTATCGTCCCCAGTCTACAGTAAGCAGAGACGCTAAGCGGTCTACGGAAAACAGCGTACCGCTACAGACATCTAAAGTTTCGGTTTGGGCCCGGTTGGTCGAGTTTTCGTAAATGTATTTAATTCAATAAGACCGGCCGGGACCCCAGAAAGTAATAAACATAGCGCAGTGAGAAATCAGGACAGTGATGTGGAAGAATTAAAGTGATAAAACAGATATTGAAGTTACGGGACTAAGCACGTGTTCGGCCGGCATCGTGTTCGTGGATGGGTATCGCGGATAACAATCGGAATGTTTAAAATTGAATAAATAAAGGGTAAGGTATAAAAAATGTATGGAAGCGTGCGTGAGCAGAGTGGGCTGCCTTAGTTGTAAGTATAGTTCAACGTAATTAAAATTTGGTTGTGTAACATTCTCATTCTGGTAATTATAACAAGTAATTATATCTAATTCTTTTGTACTAATAACCATGAAAATTGACTTAATTCAGTAAAGTGATTTAGTTTACTTTGAAAATGTGTTAGACTAAGTTATTTCGCCATTACCACGTTCTCATTTTTGTGCTGACAGCTCGTCTAACGAAATCGGGGGTTTTCTGAAATTTTATTACAGTCAGATAGCGAGATTTTTTTATAAGGGCAAGAGTGTAAAAGGTTTCGATATTTAACCTTTAGAAAAAATATCGTGGCGACCTGGGCAGTTTCAAAAGGCAAGTTTTACGGGGACCTTGACGGTAAGTGAAATTCTGGCAGCGGTAAGTATTATTTCATGATGCGTGTAATTCAGTAAATATAAGTGCAGAAGGTGAGTAACATCACAACGTTGTCAAGTCGCATACAACTTCACATAAGTCTCTTGTAATATTGACTTTGCCATTTTCTTCAGGTAGATTTCCATTACCGATCTGTAAAAGTAAACTTGAAAACTTGTCTGCCTTTAAGATGCACCCGCATGTTGACTCTCAAGGAACGAACTTGGACTTTAGGCCACAGGACAGAACTCTTTAGACAGGCTTTAACTTCATCTGCTCGAGTTCCCCTAGGTACAACAGGTAAAGTCTGTCTGAAGTCTCCGGCCATTAGAAGTGTGACTCCACCCATCAGGTTTTTATTGCTTCTAATGTCCTGCAGAGTTCTATCCAAAGCTTCAATTCCTCCCTTGTGAGCCATGGTGCACTCGTCCCAAATTATCAACTTACAATCCTTAAGTACTGTATCTTCGCTGTGTCGCTTTGTTTTGATATGTTGCAAAATGGGGTCTCAGAGTGGTTTAAGTTGAGAGGCAGTTTGAAGGCAGAATGAGCTGTCCTCCCTTCATCCAACAACGTTGCTGCTATACCTGACGAAGCCACAGATATAGCAATTTTCCTATCTTGTCTTACTGTGGCTAATATTAAATTAATCAAAAAGGTTTTCCCTGTACCACCTGGTGCGTCAAGGAAAAATAGTCGTCCAGCCTCTGATTCAATGCTCGCAATTACTTCATTGTAGACATTTTTCTGCTCGTCGTTCAGTTTAGGCATGTTTTCAGCAACCAATTAAGATAGATGGACCGTGTTGTAAGAAAGTTCTTTCAAGTACTCGCGGTTGACTGCAGAACTGTTGGGCTCTTGACTTGGAGAAGGAAGACCGAGTTGTTGGAGGGATTGATTGGACACTGAAGAGACTAAGTTTTCTAATGAATGTAGGCATTTGTTGTAAATAATGTTGTTCTGTAGTTCAAGCTCTAAGCCCGGACATTCATACTCCATCTGTCTCTTGAAGTCCTCTGACATACTGTCTCTGTGTTTCTCCCACAGCACTAAGGGATCCGCTGCTTGACAAAACACCAAAATGACAGCGAACAGTTGTCTGATTTTCTGTGGTGACTCCGACAGAGCAGCTTCCTCCAAGGTAATGTCCCAATGATTGTCATCTTGAAGTAAACCCAACGCTCTGCCGACAGACTGATAAGTGGAGTGAACTATGCCAGATACTCTCTTAAGATCATTAAAACTCGTAGGCCCTTTAACTTCATGAAGGAGAAGACGTAGGTAGTAACATTCTGCATTGTTAGGGTGTACAGTATAAACCCGACTGAGCACTTGATCTTTTTTCACTCCTGGATGTCCGGGAACGGCTTTGCCTTGTTTCTGCCGACTAAACTTATTGTTTTTCCAGGTGTAGTAAGCAGGGACTTCACTGTAGATTATGGTTCTGGCAAAATTGTCTGATTTGCGTAGTTCAAAGAATGCCAGTAGAGTGGTTTTGGGTGGATTTTGAACTTTGTCTTGAACGTTTCCGGGATTAAAATAAATTCTCTGGCCATTTTCAAGGTGTACAGCCAAATATATTACGGGAGGATATCTTTCATGGATTGGGAAGCAAAATATATGCCATGCCGTTTCGGAACTACTTATGTAACGGCCTCCTTCATATTTGGACACTTCGTCCCACTCATTTTCCAACACAAAAGCTGCTTGATTACTGCCCTTGTTCACGTATTTGCAAATATACTTTATCGATTTGACAGAGTTACACAACTCGACATTGATATGTGCCAAAAAGGTATGTGACAGAACAGGATTGTACGGTACCACCCACCGACTGTCTAGGTCTACTTCCATTGATGTTGACTGTAAAACCACCATCAGCAGGAGACCTTCGACGGTACTGGGGGTAGCCATTGTCAGCAGTTTGGGTTTCTTTAGATAAGGGACGTGGATATCTTTTGGAGCATGAGCCGTTAACCATGCAGGGCGAGTTGCTGTTTAAGCTTCCGCAAGGGCCATGAATCATTGTCGACTTAATAATTTCATGAAGTTCAGGGTCCGTTTCAGGGTCAGGTACCTCTGCGCTTATGACACTGTCAGTTTGGTCGGCCATGATCCCGTCCTGCAGCCATAGCAAGATGTGTGCGTGAGGCAAGCCACGCTTCTGCCACTCCACAGTATACATGTAACACCTACTTTGACCAAAAATGGAACCTTTAGTTAAAAGATGAATAAGTTTTTTAACTTTCAAACAAAACACTCGAGCTATGATGTCATGTCTGTCTTGAGGCTTTTGTCTGTCTCTTAAGGCAGCTCCAATTTCAGACCATTTTGGGTTACATGTAAATGTGATAAACAAATCAGGACGACCATAGTGACGAACATATGTCATGGCGTCCTGAGTTCTCTCGTGCATATAGCGGTGCCCACCAGTAAAACTGGATGGTAACACGACTCTCTTTCCCATATCTGAAACATTAGCATCCCCCTTACATATGGCGTCTTTACGATGAACACAGTTTTCCGCTCGCAGCTTACTCTGGTTGAATCTTATAAAGTTAAGCCTTTCTGTCTCTATCTTGGCATACATATCAACCAAAAACTGGCTGAAAAGACTACGATACAGCAATAGGTAACTTTCTTCACCTTGTCTTTCCATTATTCTGTAAGCGTAGAAGTCTGAAGCGGAAACTGTTTTCTTGAGAGATGCTTTAGATATTGGATCATATTGTGGAATATTGATAGAGTAGCCGTCTTCTCCACGGCAGAACATAAGAGGGTACTGGAGAGCGTCGTATGCACGATGAGTTTCACTGGTCCGTACCAACTTTGTGTCTCTGCTGTGAAGAATTATGTCTCTCTTTTCAAACTCCTGTCCCACAATAACCAAAGCTACCTCGCTTGTTGCTGGCGCGTTGTAACGAGCCCTATGTTCAACTGCAGGCTTCCTGTCTGCATGAATAACAACTTTGAACTCCTGCCCCTCCGGAACATTTTCCATTGCGGTTTTAAAATCTCGTATGTAGGGATTGTGTGACGATTTAAATTGTAACAGTAATCGTAAAATAAAAGAAAATTAAAAATTAAGTTTGCGAGCGATTAACCAATTTTAAATCTCACTATAATACTTAAAACCCCTGTACGTACTCAGTATGAGAATAAGTAGTAATTAAGAAGTTCAAAGAAACTTTAATAAAAAGGCAAATTGTAAATAGTTATTATTGTCATATTTAACCCTTTGCTTGTTGTCAGGCGGTGACCTGTTAATTCCGGACTCGACATGTCTTCCGAGTCGTCTGTAATTTAGGATAAGATAAAAATCATAATGTTAATAATTAAAAAATCTGAAGACACAGATAGTCGTTAAAATAACTCATTAAAATTATATATGTTTATTAAGGTATAGTTTTTGTAATTAAAAATGTTAACTTAAATACAGATAGGGACTATATTCTCGCGGAGTAGTTGCCCCTCTCCCTTTTGTGAAGTACCAGTCGAAGCGGGCAGAAAAACGCTCTCTCGCTATGTTGACCTCACAGAGTGCAGACGTACGAGCGAAAGCTCTGATAAAATGTTGTTAGTTTGTTTGTTTAATTTAAATGTAGTTTAGTAACTACTACTACAAAAAGCGTGTGGCATGTACCATTAACTATTAATATGTGGTAAGAAGAAGAAATAATATGTAACAACAAAAAGTAAGAGTGTTAAGCAAGAAGACAACTCCCTTCAAGAAGTAACTCACATTTCAACATCATTCCTGAAGATGTGATCTGCAGGAACTGTTTAAAGACACGTATACCCGGCAGAAGATGCTGTTTAGGACATCAGAGAATCTACATATACTTACACCGAAGAAGCTTCAATCTCCTCTGTGAACTTTCGACACATTATTGACGAAGACCCGACTCAGATGATGACGGCGCGTACAAGGATTCCCAAGACGGACACCCCAGGACGAGGTTTCTACATTCCATTCTAAAGGTGACTCGATAGCCTGTCTATCGAGAGTTAATAATATTTGTTACACTACACACTTCCAAAAGAGACTTTTCAAAGACAATTAATTTTATGTAAACATTAAAAGAGTAAATCTAAGAGTTTACTGTAAAAAACTCAAACATCATACGTTGTAACGCTTTATATATTGATGTATATTATTATTATTCCAAGTAATAGTACCATTCTTCAAATGGTTAAAGAAGTCTTGCAAGCTAAGATAATGAATTGAAAATAATTAAAAGTCTTTACTATCAAATACAGAAAGTTAACCCGGATCCGAGGTATAGCAAAATAGAGTCAATTTGATCCCAAAGTTTTATAAAAGAATTTAAATACTTTAGTTTAATTAGTGATGTCATGGGATCTGTCAGTAACAGTTGTTAAATAAAGAGAAGTCGTCTTGTTACACACATAAAATGAGTGCGTAAATCAGTACAATACCTTACCTTGTTTCCTTACACAGTTAGTAAGTAATTTGTTCAGTTAATTGGATTTGAATACAGTTCGTTACAACGTAGGCAGCCCATGTAATTGGCCGAGGTCAGTTAAGATGGGTTCCCTGGATTTGTAACGCGGCAATACGTTACAATTGTTATCATGCAGACATTTTTGAAGTTGGCCAACTAACCAAGGCTTAACCACAGTAAAGAGGTTGGATCTGATTTCTGTTTCTTTTTCATCGTTTCCAACAAAATAAATTTGTAGAAATATGTCTTGCTGGGGAGAAGGTAACAAACTTCCTATTCTATGGTAAACCTGCCCTTAGACCTTAAAAGTTGGCATGAAATTTCCTTCGTGCACCTCTTTAGCTCCAAATGAAGTCATTTGAAAACATCCATTATACTTTCTGGTATTTGATAAAAAATGCTGAGACTGACGGTGACTGTAAGTAAGAAGACTATGGAGCGGCTCAGGAAGCTGTTGAGTAGAAGGAAGACGAACCTTGCCATTGCTGCAGCATAAGCCAGGGCTCTCTTCTTTCCACTTTTTCGCATTGCACCACTTGCATTCAATGTGGTGACCAAGAGAAACAACCTTGTCATTATTGTAGTCTGTACTACGGTCATATTTAAATCCTGATAAAGACTTTGTTTTCCATGGGATCAGTTGCCTCTTCTCAGTGTACCTTCTAACAGCTTCCTGATTAACTTCCGGATGTTTCTTTGAGTATCTAGAAACTGAACCCCTGTTAACGTCAGGGTTTGCCTTGTTGTATCTTTTAACAGCCTCTCTATGAACTTCAGGATTTTTGCTATTGTATTTTCTTACGGACTCCCTATTTTGTGTCTTTTGATTCTGTCATTAACTCTTGAGCGTCGATTTTTTCTTCTTTTCTTCCCAACACTCGAATCAACTGTAGCACTGATCTCTGAGGAAGACGAAATTAGGTCAGTAAGGGGGCGTCACACAACGGTTCTGGATATCACGTTTACCAAATAAATAAGTGGTATATCATCCTCGGATTGGTCTTGGGCAGTTTGCTCGACAACGAATTTTTCTAGGCTCTCAGTACCAAGTGAGGTGCAGATGGGACGGTTAACAACAGTAAGTGGTATATCATCGTCGGATTGGTCTTGGACAGTTTGCTCGACAACGATTTTTTCTAGGCTCTCAGTACCAAGCGAGGTGCAGATGGGACGGTTAACAACAGTTGATGTATGAGGAGGAATGTATTGAGGACTAAGATGTTCAAAGTGGGCATTCATCATGGGTCCAGAACACTTGAATCGCAATATGGGCTTTCCCTCCTCATACTCATCAGGCTGTACAATCACCTCACCATCACAATACACCACCAGATGGTAAGGGTATATTTCGGCAGCAGCCTGAATTTCACAGTGGGTGGCATATGTGGTGTACAGAGACATGTGAGCACGGTATTCAGCCAAACTTCTATAAATGTTACCACACGCCATCATTGTATGCTCCTCAAACCGTTGCCAGTTGTTACAAATGTACTGTACAACGCTTGTTCGCACTTGAGACGCATGGGAGACAGTACCGTACATGAGGTAAGACGGGGAGTAAAAGAAGCACGACCCATCTGCACCCACAGGCACAATAAGGTGAGGTACCATGATCCCATCAACTTCAATTTGTTCCATCATGTATTAGGGATATAGAATTTATATAAAAAGCAGAAAAGAAAGCCTATTTAAAACAAACTAAAACAAAATTATTTTCTTCTTAACAAAAACTGTAAGAGCAACAACGGCGGTAGAACAAAAACCTATTGAATAAAGTGGAACCTACACTGCAAAAATAAGAAAAATATTCAAACTTGACAAATAAACTAAAAAATAAGATACAAATTAATAAAACAAATGTAAAAAGTAGAAAAGAAAGCCTATTTAAAACAAACTAAAACAAAATTATTCTCTTCTTAACAAAAACTGTAAGAGCAACAACGGCGGTAGAACAAAAACCTATTTAATAAAGTGGAATCTACACTGCAAAAATAAGAAAAATAGTCAAACTTGACAAATAAACTAAAAAGTAAGATACAAACTAATAAAACAAATAGAAAAAGTAGAAAAGAAAGCTTATTTAAAACAAACTAAAACAAAAATTATTCTCTTCTTAACAAAAACTGTAAGAGCAACAATGGCGGTAGAACAAAAACCTATTTAATAAAGTGGAATCTACACTGCAAAAATAAGAAAAATAGTCAAACTTGCAAACTTGACAAATAAACTAAAAAATAAGATACAAACTAATAAAAAAATCAAGAATATCCTATGCTCAAACTAAAACTAACAAAATAATCGTCTTAAACAAAGTAGCAGGAGTGTGCAGTGGCAGTGTAGCGACTGAACTAAACTGAACAAAGCAGCATTATGGCCTGTTATCAGTGGCCTTTAGACTGAACCCCATGACGCAAGTGTGTCTGAGTTGTGTCCAGACCAGACTAAACATAACAACTCTTTATGGACTACATTGCAACGTAAACAAATATGTTACGTAAATTGTGTGATAGTACTTCTGGGAACACGTTCTTATCGCAGGAATGCATAAAATTCATGTTTTCATAATTAATTAATATTTATTTAAGACAATAGTTAATATATCGTATAATATTGTTTTCTACCGACAAATGTTTTCTATATATTTATTACGCTCCTTTTACAACTTTGAATCAATTTATTAGGAAATGTTTTCTTTGTAGGCCCTGTTGTTCTTGAGATACAGTGATGACTAAGTGAGTAAGTGGGCTTTGGCAAATAGATTATAGATTTCTTTAGGGCAGTTTTAATTAAAATTATTTAAGACTGACCTTTGTTTTCTTTAAAAGAAGGTTAAGTTAACTTATAGAACAAATTTCATGTTTCTATCTAATCTAGAAGTTGCCTAACAGTTGTCAGTTTTAACTGTCATGTATTTCTTATGAGAATATTCGGTCACTTTGACCCCTCCAAAACCCCCCTTAAATTTTGAATTTTGTCAAACCCCGTCTTATTGCACATCTACAGTATCTAATGAATATCTATGTACAGTTTCATCTTTCTAGGCCTTGTCATTGTTGAGATACAGTGATGAGTCAGTGAGTGGGCTTTGGCAAATATATTATAGATGATAAGTTTCGTGTAAGTTAATAAATTAAGATGCTAACTAGAAATAGTGGAAGCAAATTATACTTTCTTTGGGAACTGTTTGAGGTGAGTTTCATTTTTTGTTCAGGACGTAAAAGTATATACCCTTAAGTTTTAGAATACCAAATAGGTCGGCAACATACTTTTATTAACAATTTAAGTTGGAAAATCATGTTTTTTTCTAGTTTTCTCAAAATATCTTTGTTGCTAATAACCAGATCAAAAAAAATTTTAATTAAAAATTGTTCAGGATAAAGTTTCAAATAAAACTTAACTTATAAAAATTATATGCGATACATAATTTTTATGCAAATCACTCGTAAAGTTAGTAACAGGTGATTTTAAACAAATTAATGTTTATGAATAATGGATATAAATGAATGACATTTTACATTTATATCACTAATGTAGCTTCCATACCAAATTTCAAATCACTTTATTAATAATTAATCCCAAATATAACCTCCACTAATATAATACATATTCAACATTGTTTTGAGAAATGCTTCATACCTCCCCCCCAAACTCAACTGGTGTCATATGTCCCGGACTGCAACTCAGAAAATATGGTCACCACACATAAACTGTATTATTCGCGAGCTGCACAGGCTTGCCATGCATGTAGCGTGAATCAACAGGCATGTTTTAATGAGTTCAAGGTCAAGACATGGTGACAGGGGACACAGCTGAATCTGTTTTGCAGCATTCCATGAAAGACTGTCCGCAAAACACTATACCAACTCTCTTTTAATCACCAGGTAGTTTTATACCAACTCTCTCTTAATCACCAGGTAGTTTAACGAATTCGTTTTGCCAAAATTGTTCATAGAGTTTCAAACATTAGACATCTCCCCGATCTGTCGACTGTCGAGTCTGATGAATCCATTTGGCCGGATTCGTTCAAAGATTTTCCACATGACTTAAAACCATTTCCCCACTCCCCTTTTAGGGGAAACTGATGAACCGTTTGGCCTGACTTAAGCACAGATTTTCTGTCCAAGCTGCAACAGCCTCGCACGTTTTTTTAATAAATCAGCTACTGATATCTTGGGTTTGACTCTCCTTACAATCTCCACCCAGCATAACACGTGATTATCTCATTTCCTGAAAGTCAAAGACAAATGTGCTGCCATGCGTGCTTCCATGATAAATCAACTACCGATTGCCATTCAAACGTGAGACATCTTAGTTTGTCAACTAACTACAACCTGTCGACTACAACCTCCAATATGTCATCATGTATTACTGTGGACAAAAAGGGTACAAAATCGGTTATAGTTAGATCTACAGGCAATGAAAACACACATTACTATGATACTAAGAGTAACTGCCTATGGTAGAAGACTACCATATATCCACCATAACATTATTTTGAAAAGAAAAATGCTTCCAAAGGAACAGTTACCAGCTGTTTTTAGAGCATAGGAAAAGGGGTGGATGACTCTACAATGAAGAATTTATGGCAGATTGGTTTAAAACTCTTTGGGGACATCAACCTGGTGTTTTACTAGGGCAGAGAGGCATGTTAATTATTAATGCTTTTCATGGGCACACAACTGAGAAAATAAAGAAGCTGGTTGCATAAATGAACACTGCTCTTGTTATAATCCTGGGGGAATGACTGTCTCTCACTGTTTTCATTATCTAAAACCCCCATGTAAAACAAAAATTGCAGTCTAACTGCCCTCCTGAATAACCTAGCCACCTCACTAATTTTAAGGTTTATACATGTAAAGTGAAAGATTTCAAATCAAATGTTGGTTCTTTCTTTCATATTTAATAAACCGCATTTGATAAATGTTTAAAAAATTTCTATTATTGTTTAAAAATAACCCTTATGTGATACCTATTTATGTTCTGTATATGTGTCTTTGCTTTATGTATGAAAAACTTTACTTTTATCTAATTTAAAAATTCTGTAGTATGGTTTTTCCTATTTTTTTGTACACACAATTGAAACAAAAAGGACAGATACACATAAAATAATAAATCAAACATATTAGTTCTAGTGAACTTATTACAATAAAAAGTCTTTTACACGTTTTTTTTCACTTACACTTGCAAATTTCTTGCACTCACTAAATTTGTCCTGCGGTTCTGGCTAAATTCCTGTACATTCCATATAGTTTTATTTCAGATATATGTTTTCCATTTATTATTTGTTTATACTTTTGTAATCACATAGCTGATATATTGGCAATGTAAGTAGACATAGTGTTCTATTGTGACTAAAGCAATGAACATGGAGGAAAGTCCTCATGTGTTTGGAGTTTCTAGCAATAAGTGAACATACCATTCAAGGCAGAAAATATGAACATCTGAAAGATTGTTTTAGTGGTTACAGCAATTGAGAGTGCAAGGGTTTTCCACAGTTGATCAATGTTTGTGAAAAAACAAATGAACTGGTGGCTGGGCTCAGTATCAAAGATTTCCAAGACCCATCCAGCTGGCAACATAAATTTAAGATTAGGAGTGGCATGTGTAGCAAGAGTGTGAGAGGTGAAAGTAACAGTGAATACTAATATATCATCGAAAGAAAACTGACAGAACTAACATCTCAGAACACTCCTCAAAAACACCTATAATGCTGACAAACAAGCCTGTGTTTAATTTAATACTTTATCAAATGTAAAAATTGCCATGATAAGAATTAAAATAAACAAGGCATATCGGTGTTGTGCATAAACAGTGAAAAGTGAAAAACTGCCTCCCTTAACTGTAGGGAAATTAGAGTAGCCATGGTATTTTAAAAATGTTGCAATGCTTCAACAAAGTTCACTAACAAGACAAGAATTACAATAAAGTGTTTGAGGATTTGATGTAAAGTGTCAATGTAAAAATGGTCACAAAGATAAGAAGGTCCTTCAGTCTGTGGATAGATGCACGACACTTCCTCCTCGGTACCTGAGGTACCAGACCATGGAATTTTTTCTATGAACTGCACAAGCAAAAACTGCAACTACTGAGCTTAGGAAAAATACAGGATTTCAAGTTGCATAAATCTCAAGATGCTGGTGTAACACGTTATCTAGTGTGAAAGTTGGAAAGAAAGACTAAATAATTCATATTTTATAGATAAGCTTCCTTGCACAGAATACTCTAATTCACTGTCTGCAATTGTTCTGCAAAGCCGGGTTTGGAGACAGCAAAGACTGCAGTGATGAAGATGACATGATCTTATGTCAGTGTTCAAGGCTGGAGTAAATCATTTAAAGAAGATCAGTTATCATTTGATAACAGCATTGGTGTTAACATAAATCGTTGATACTACAGAAATCATTGCCATATCCAAGATTACTGATGCATTTACAGGGAACTGGGCAAGAAAGATGTTCATGAGAAAGAGCTGACACAGACTTCTGTGAGTTTTAACAAGTCATCAAAACACTCTAGAGACAATCAAGCACTTTATGTTATGCCATAATGTCTGACAAAATTATACATGAGTTTCCATGATTTGTGGACACAGTTTATGCTGTAGTCATAAGCAAGAAAAATAGGATACGATATTTTTTTTTTTAAGGAAGTGATCATCTTTCTGTGTATTTTTTGTTGGAGTAAGGAGAATATTTATATGTTTAATTTTGTGAGTTTACACTGCTTTATTTCAAATCACTAAGTAAGATTTCCAAATACACACTTCCATGTTCTTACACTTCCGTAATACATTTTCATGTTATTTATGTATTTATTTATAGTGTACTGCATCTCTTTCAGTTATGCTTCTGTTTTTTTCTGTTAAGGTCCCTGAATATATAAATGAAGTTTTACTACACCAAAGTCATCACACAATGCTTAAAACAAAATGTATTAAAGTGACTATAAAAATAAAAATAATTAAATACAACTGTCTACTTAATACATTTTGGTTTACTCCTTATAATTAAACCAATCACAAGCATTAACTGAACTAGTGAAGCAGGATGACACATTTATTCTGACTTTTTATGATGTAAAATGTTGGATGATTAACTAACTGAATATGTGAAAAGACTAAAGTGCAGGGATGCTAACTGTTAACACAACTGAGGCTATGAAATGCTAGTAGATAAGATAACCAATCCTCTATGCACCACCATACCTGTTTACCACTTGAATATTTAAGTCTTTACACAGTAACGCAAACACAAACTAATTTATCACTCCATTCCTTTCATAATATTATTATATACTGCAATTCTGTATTATTAAATATAACATAATATTGCAGGGGAGGGGTCACATAATATAATAAATGTGTAGGGCCAATTTTTCATAGGGATTATGATTTCTTTATACTAGTAACTGGCCAAGAATAAAGAAATTATATTTAGCTAAAACCTAATACCATTGTTCCTTTGTGAGCTACTGAACTATTTAATTATCAATAGTTTTACATGAAACATAAAGAAAAACAAAATACCTGATCAATAAACGGAATAAGAACAACTGCTTCCCATTCCTGTTTTTTTCCATTCATGTCAGTCTTGAATTGTGATGGGTAGAAATCGATAATTGGTGATTTGTCATCTACCATTAATTCTTGATACGGTACAGGAAGCAATTTTTTACTGTAAAAAGTATTTCTTAATTACAACTGCAAAGTGACATGATTATAGGAATACGGTTTACTGTACAATGATTACAATACCTTAGTACAAAGCCCAAATTCAACAACATGAAAATAACAACAAATTTACCTTGTATGCATATATTTTGAACAACATTGTAACAATAAAAAATAGAGGCCTAAATATATAAAATAAATGAAACCACTACCAGGACTTACCTGTACGCAATCCTATCCACTTACCTGTTATTCGAATTTTACCAGAAGACCAAGGTCGCCACGATTATTTTTTATATAGGACAAAATATCGAAAACCTTTACACTTTACCTTAATAAAACGGACAATTTAGCAATCTGACCCACCCAATTAATAATTCAGAAGATTCCGGGACGTCTAGACGAATTTTTTCAACACAGAAATAAGACAGTGGTAATGACGAAATAACTTAGACTAACACATTTTCCAAATAAACTAAATCACTTTAATGAATTAAGTCAATTTTCACTGCTATGAGTACAAAAGAATTAGTCATGATTAATTGTTATAATTACCAGAATGAGAATGCTACACCATCAAGTTTTAATTACCTTAAACTATACTTACAACTAAGGCAGCCCATATTGCCCACGCACTCTTCCATACCTTTTGTTTTTTATATACATTCCCCTTTATTTATTCAATTTTTAAATATTCCGATTGTTATCCGCGGTGCCCGTCCACGAACACGATACCGGCCGAACACGCGGTTGGTCCCGTAACTTCACTATTTGTTTTATCACTTCAATCTCTCCACATCACTGTCAGTATTACTCACTCCGATATGTTCATTACCTTCTGGGGTCCCGGTCGGTCTTCGTGAGTGAAATACATTTGTGAAAACTCGACCAACCGGGCCCAAACCGAAACTTTAGATGTCTGTTACTGTAGTTGGCGTCCTGTTGACTGTATGGCGTCTCTGCTTAAAGTCGACTGCCCCGTCACGGTGGACGTAACAGGTACATGTACCTGTTCCTGGAGGGAATCTGGTTCTCTACTGCCACGATGTTTTCGTCGCTCCGGCATCATTTGTTGGGAAGTAACCACTTTATATATGGATTAAAGCTGGTATGTGTGTGTGTCCAGAGGCCGATATTGGACTTGGTTCCGCTGATGTCACCAACAGTAGGCGGAGTTTAATGCGACTTCCGTGAGGTCTTAGAGAAGACGACGAATATTTTTTACGCTCTGGCCATCTTGAGTTTTTTTGTTGAGAGCGTCCTTTGAGCGCGTGCAGGTGTAGTTGCGCTTGAGCGTTGACACACATTTACAGAGTTCTTAGAATTTTGGTGGAGGTGCAAATGCTCTGCCGCATTCCTCAACAACAACTGCGCCTTATTGCTTTGTTCCAAACGCTGTTCTGTTATACGGACAATTATACGTTGCACCATAATACAGTTATTTCGTCATATTTTATAAGGCTCCCGACCGAAAATGAAATGAATAAAAATATAATTATCCCATACTGTTGAAAATAAAAACACACAAAATTTGACCCGCTACAACATAATACTTATTTATTTTGTCAATTTACTTTTTATATTGTTACAATTGTTACGCAGATCATCAGGTTGTATAGTGGAAACAGAGTAACTGACACCAGATGAAATCACTAATTACAACTTTAATTAAGTTAAAAATGAACAAAGCAACAATAAACAATTCTTCAGGCTTATACTTGTTCAATATGTAGTAATATACCAAACATTAAATGTTATGTCATTCACAGTGACCCACTTTATACTAACCGCAAGTTACAACAACAAAAACAACTCTGCTAACGGACACTAAACACCAAACCTAGACTGAACTTGGCAGGCCACTGGCCACTCATATTTATACCCTGTTGGCTGCTCCTGAGAGGAGGCTAAGATTAGCTTTTGGGGGAGGATGAAACCAGCTTGAAGGTTGGACCCCATCCCCCCCCCCCCAACTTTCCTCGGAACAAATATGAAATTCAGGATTCTTTCCATATACTTTTTATAAATTCTTTACATCTCAAAAGTTTTTGAGTAAACCAACATAAAGTATATGGGTTCAAAAAATACATAAAAGCATTGATTTTAAAATATTCTACCTTGATTAACTGTTATTCATTATTCAAAAAAAAAGTTGATAATCAGATGGCATTAGACACCATTTTAATTCTGAAGTTTTATTGTTACTAAAAATCTTGTGAAAATGAGTCTTTATGGAAGATCTTTTGAAAAACTTGGTTTTATTACCACTTTGCAAATAATTTAAGGATGTTTTACTGCAACCTGTGGTTAATGTCAAAAATATGTTATTTTTTATAAAATCGAACAATAAAATTGTCTCATTTTTCTGAATTAAATTCAGGAAACTGCTAGATTATCTATACAAAAATGATGGTTCAAACCATATATATTAAACTAGAGGAGACATTCCGAATTAAAGTAAAGAAACACCTAGTTTACCTGTGTAAAAATGATGGTTGAAACTAGAGATATTAGACTAAACAAGACATGGCATAGACAACCCTGTAAGGTGAAGTCTGTCTGGGCAAGAAAGATGAAGGTACATTAATAGGCTCTGCTTCCTACTTCATTTCCTGGTGTTTTTTTCTTACATATTATGTTATTTAGATAATGCTGAATGGGTGCCATTATTAAGACAACTTTATTTTATTAATTTCCAAATATTGTAATTCATTTAATTTCCACAATTATTTTTAAGCCTTCTTATTTTTAAAACACACAACTACCTTAACACTTACCTGGCTGAGCGATTCAGAGTCTGTCCATCTGTCACATCTGGCCATTTTTCACACTTTTTGACATAGTACATAATCAACACTATACTTATAAATAATTCACGCTTTATTTTTTTTTTTAATTTAACTATTCTCTAAAACACTATATACAAGTGAAACTTGTATTTTAAGTAACATTTTTTCTACTCATTATAAAGTTTCCATGTTTTTGCAAATAAAAAAAAGTTGAAATATTATTACAATTAGGCTATAACACAACATATTGTCACAAAACTACTGAAACTTGCCTTCTGAATATTCAATAATATTGTTGGTATACACTATATACACAATTCATTCACTAAACTTTTTTTGGTATGGTATGTTTTGAAGCACTTACGCATCCGTCTACAAAACCATGTGGTAGAACACAAAGCATACGTGAATACAAATGTATATACTTCTGCGATCTAGGTGCAGAATTGTGAACTACTAATGTCAGTCTTTATAGTTACATGATTACACATCATCGAAAAGCGTAAACAAGCGGCTTTCATTGTGTAAAACATTGCTATCCGTGAAGAAGTACACTTACGTCTCTCATCAAAACTCGGAAGTCACATAAACCGTACATGGACATCTTTCGCCAGCTAAGTGTTAAAAATAGTGTTACGAAGGTCTACTCGATCGTCGTAGGTACAGTGGAAACAAAATAAAGTACAAGTACAAGACACCAATTAAGTCACTAATCACACCTTTAATTGTTACAGTAAAATAGCTCGTAATTAACAACACAGTCTCTACAACAAATCGAATGAAAATTGTTCACACGCAATAAAATGTCCACTAATATTAAAGACAATTGTATTACAATTATACCGTCTGATTATCAAACACCACTCTTAACTAATAACCAATTGAACGTGCACAGTAATATTGCTACTATAACTCCCGGACCGCACTATCCAAAATCGCAATTGATACTGAACTGAACGTCGTTTGAGTACAGGTATTTATAGCTAGTCGAATATCTAGACGATTCCTAATTGCGTCGTAGCGTGCGTATGAACTACGTAATTAACTACGGCCTTGACACAGGCCGAGCGCCCGAGCGAAGCCTGGCACAGTCAAGAAGATTCTCGCAAAATGCGTCTAATAGCACGCTTACATTCTGGATCTCTCTGGAACGTTCGATAAACACGTAGATTGTTCGTGATGCCGTAACACTGCCCCCTCCTTAAGCCTGTTCGTCCTGAACTGGGAAACCATCTCCGAAGTAATACTCGACCAGGTGATCTAGGTGGACGTCCTTGCGAAGGATAATTTTCCCGTTCTTCGAATTCAGTCTCGTGTGATCCGAACATCACGTTCCCAGGAATGCGAGTCTTTCGCGCAACCACTAGTTTCGCTGGAATCACTCAAGTTGCGTCATGTACTGATGACCTAAATACCACTGGCTGATCCAAGTTTGTTTGGTTCTCGTCAACAACCTCTTGCGTAACCTCATCTTCAGCCACTTTGCCCTTGGGCGCTTCTATCAGCTCAGGAACAAGCAAGAGTTTTGTCTCGACACCCATAGTTGGCTTTCCAATCACTTCTTTTGTTGTTATACTTATTTGCACTTCCTCTGCTAGTTCTTCTTCCATTTCCGCTTGCAATAGGGAGGGTCCTCTTGACCAGACTTGTTGACTTTTTCTTCGACTAATGCCACTCGCTTAATCGAATGGTTGGTAGACCCTGTCATTTTAGCCATGCAAAGCTTTATCATCTCTTGGCCAACCTTCAGGACATTCTCTCTTAAGTCCACAACGAATCCGTAGGCGTTCATAATGTCCGTGCCAAGAATTACTTCATCGACAATGTCTGCAACAAGCATTTGGTGGTTAAACTCGAGAAGACCCAGGCGTACAGGTACGGCTACCTTTCCTAGCACCTTGACGGGGCTTGCAGTCACAGTCTGTATTGTACAAGAGCTAATTAGAGGCTGGCGGTTGCTGACTAAGTCAGGGCGCACAATGGACACTGTAGCGCCCGTGTCAACTGTAAATGATCTTTGTTTACCTTCCGCAAATCCATTAACGATCAGGTTTCCACTAATCTTATGTAGCATGGAAACTGTGTGCTGTTCTGAGGCTTTACTTCTCCAATTGGTGCGATCACTCCCTTGTCTCAGTATTTTCTTCTCCCAACAGTCTACCTGTAGATGACCATGTTTCCCACAGTTGTAACACTTCGGTCTTCTGTTTTTGTCCTTTGGTTCGAAAGAGCGTTGTGGTGCTGCTGACTTCTTAAACTGTTGTTTCTGAAACGTCTCTTTATGCTGTCCGCTATGACGATACTGTGGTATTGGATCCGTTTGGCTACAACGTGATGGCATACTTTGATTAATGTAGGTCGCCGACTTGGCAGCTTCAAAACGGAGAGCACGAACAAGAGCGTCTGATTTATTATCATGCCGAGCCATTCTTAACACTTGTTGTAACTGACAATCTCTGATACCGTCAATAAACATAATGAGAGAAATCCACTTCCAGAAGTCCTCCGATTCTTCGGGATAAGCCAATCTCGTCAGTCGGTCGATATTCGCTTCAAACTCTTGAAGGCTCTCCCCTGAACGCTGTCGCCTCGCTTTAAGTTGTTCACGGTTCACTTCGCACAAATGCTGGTCACCGTACCGTAATTCCAGAGCTTTAGTTAATTCGGCATAGACGTTCTGACTGTCAGATGGCACTTTGTGTATTACCTCTGCGGCAGGTCCTTTTAACGCAAGAATGAGTGAAAGGCCTTTCTCTTCTTCCGTCCAGTTATTTAAGCGAGCGACAGCTTCAAATTGGCGATGATGAGTTGCCCACTGGGTGCTTCCATTAAACGATGGGGCCTTTGCAAAAACTGATCCTACTTCAGATAATAGTGTTCTTCGATTTCTCTGACATTTTGAATCTTCTAAGCTTGACATACTTGTTTCTTGTTGACACAGATTTTTCTATTTCAGATATTCTGTAAACTTGTTTGTTCAGCTCACCTTGTAACAGGACGAATTTTGCAGCACTATGTTCTTGCATCTGTTTCTGCTCCTGTATTAATGCTTTGATGTGTTCTGCTTCCTGCTTACGTTTTTCCGTCTGCGCCTGTAAATTTTCCATCATCTGACTGGCATCCATTGTTTATCGATTAACTACGAATCACACTCGTCTTGTACAAAGTGTCGACTGTTTCCACTGTTAACCGTTCTATCCCAGTTCTGACACCACTGTTACGACGGTCTACTCGATCGTCGTAGGAACAGTGGAAACAAAATAAAATACAAGTACAAGACACCAATTAAGTCACTAATCACACCTTTAATTGTTACAGTAAAATAGTTCGTAATTAACAACACAGTCTCTACAACAAATCAAATGAAAATTGTTCACACGCAATAAAATGTCCACTAATATTAAAGACAATTGTATGTTACAACACAAATAAGCCACCCCAGTACCAGGGATAAAAAAGATGATAATAAATATAAATATACTTCATATTAAATAAAATGATTAAATATAAATTAAATATAAAGTCGGTGGCATGACAAACGACGACATGACCTAACCCAAGTGATTGACCAAACAAACAGGAAACCAACAAAGAAGGGAAAAAACCGAAACCAAAGAAGAATAAAGACAATTGAAGGAAGTGAACGAAATCATACAACCAAATAAAGTAAAACCAAATGAGAAGGGGAGAACCGAATTAAAATGAAGCCAATTGAAAATGAAGAAGATGAAGGAGAAGAAGAAGAAAAATGAAGAGGAAATGAAGTGAAACCAAGGGATAAGAAACACCACAAATATAAAAGGGAGAAATGGTACACTCAAGTATAATATTGGGAACAAAACCAATAATTATCCAATACCAGAAATAAATATTATTATAAATGAAATAATTCATATAACTGTTTTAACCAAAACAGTAGAGTAATATTATAAAAAGAAAAAGTACACCAACCCAAAAATTAGAGTTAGATATAGTAAAAAGCTATAGAAAAATAACATTAATAATACTGTGCATAATTTGTAATGAAAGAAATAGTGAGAAAGTGACAAAGAGAAATAATTGTAGGGATTACCCACTAAGAAACACTTAATGTGAACAGTTAAAAAGTGATATAGTGAAAGTGGGAACCCCAAAAATGGTTAACAACCATAATAATAATAATAAAACATTCAATAATCAATAAGAAACAATAATTGATTAATAGTGAATCCAATTATAAGTAAGAGTAAGGTTTTTAGGATAACATTAGATGTAAGCATTTCATAATGTGGAATAAACACTGAAGAGTGATAAGAAAACACTGTGTGAATAAAAGTGATACAAATTAATAATGATAAATATAAAGTTTAATAATAATAGTAAGTGTAAACAATTAAGGATATGAAACGAACACTGGAAAGTGATAATAACACTGTTAAATAAGATTAGTTATAAACGATTGTATATAAAAGGGGAGTATCCCATGTAAAGACAAACAGCTAGTATTAACATGGATTGAGAGTAAAGTTTAATTAGGAAATAAGCAAGTAATAATGAATAAATAAACACCCTAGATTACAAGGGAAAACCAATTGTTCAAAAGGTGATGTTAGTTAACACCCAAAAAATAGTAATTAATGAATTGAGTTGTAAACAAACTTTACTTAATAATGGTAAATAATTGTATAATTATACTTATGAATAGGGTATGACTGAAGAATTTGTACAGAGCATACGCCTAAATGTTATGTTTTTGATTGAGGAAGAATAGGGAGTAATAGCCATATTATTAACAAAAGCAAAATAGAAGATTAAGAAGACGATACAAGTCTAATTACAAGAGAAACTCAATAAATGTAGAAAATAACAGAACCACTAATTAAACAAAATACATTAGAATCAAATGAAACATCATTTATATAAATTCAGTAGATATAGTTAATGGATACTAGTGCATCTGAAATGCCTAACTGTCAAAACCAATAATTACAAATTGTATAAAATCCACAAGGAAATTAACAAATCTAAGGCAAGTAACTAGCCAAAAAATTATGTATAAATCATTTTAAAAGAAAATGTTACAATAAGAGCTTAAATTAAAAGAAATATGTAATTATCAAATATCAGCATAATTAGACAAAAGTTAATATCTAATAGAACATGACCTTATGAGGTGTTATTTTAATCTTTGAAAGGAAATAAATACAATAGTGATAATATTTAATACCCAGAAAGGAAGACAGAAGAATAAAATCAATCAGAAAATATATAATAAATTTGAATAAAAATTTCAAATATGATAACAATGCTTTTAATCTAGGCCTTAACCAATCAAAGGGTTTCAGTTAGCATAGAAACGGGCCATAGAAAGTTGGTTACTAATTTTCTGTTAAATTTGTTTACTCGTAAAAAGACGCTTGGGTAGTAGGGACGCAAGATTTTGTATGACCGAAATTTTACTTTAAAAAGTTTAAAAGATATTCAAAAGTCAAAAAAACAAGTACCAGTGAGAAGGAGAAGAAGAGGATTAACGTTTAACTGATGTCCAGGAACTAAATACAAGAAAATTAAAAGCAGAAATTCCCAAGACTAGTTAGAAAAGGACACTAGCAGCCTAAATCACTCCAAGTTTGATGAATTTTCCATTACCAAAGAACAACGATCTATCACAACCTTCTGAACTGATAAGTATCATTTGAATACCCTAATCCCAGGAATAAAAGCACTTTAAATATTTCTCATATCAATACAAACTCTCACTATGAATTAAAAATAATTTTCTTTCAAGGATTAAATAAAACGAACTTAACTTAGAAAAACTTGTTAACTAAAAAATAACCTCGCACTAATTTGCGAACTTTTATAACAACATACTACACTGCCGAACAATTTGTAACCACACTTTATATTATTTAAGTACGGATAAGGTACGGTAGTGTACTTTTTTATTGTAACCATATTTTATGTTTTCTTTATAATCTCAAGAACTCCAGATTTTGGGCGAGTTGATATATAGAGTACAAACAGTAGCCATGTTGGCATCAGAATAACTCGCTTCAAAACCAATTTCGTCAGCTTGAGATAAAGTGTTTCATGTTTTATGTCGGGGCAAATTTATTGAATACTAAATTATCATATTATTGTCACATGAATTAATTACCAAACTATCATTAAAGAAACAGTACAGAGTGTAACCATTGTTTTATTTCATAGGAAATTGTATTATATATGTGTGTGTTAGCGAAAAAACAGAGCAGACAACTAGCGCTTTCGCTATCTGTGCAATACAGTAAGCTGTACAGAGGCGGGAACCGATTCGAACGCTCCAGCCGTCACCGCTGAAAACACCAAATGAACATATTAATTCATTAATTTAATTGTTTTTAATAAACAATTTGGCGCCACCCGGGATCCACAAACCCCTATGAAATTACAGGTAAGGTTTCCACTAGGTTGTACTGATAATTGTGACAACGCTATGGACTTCGTTAGCAACAACCATTAACGTAACGACAGGTGTGAGACGAACACACTAACACTTTCTACACATAAAAAACTGGTGTACATTTTACAGATACCCAACATCTATTCGTTACAGATTGACGAATCCAACGTGTGGCATTATAATACAGATACACAATACACCAGTTTCTAAATTCGTTACATGTATTACAATTATACCATCCGATTATCAACACCACTCTTAACTAATAACCAATTGAACGCGCATAGTAATATCGCTACTATAACTCCCGGACCGCACTATCCAAAATCGCAACTGATACTGAACTGAACGTCGTTTGAGTACCGGTATTTATAGCTAGTTGAATATCTAGACGATTCCTAATTGCGTCGTAGCGTGCGTATGAACTACGTAATTAACTACAGCCTTGACACAGGCCGAGCGCCCGAGCAAAGCCCGGCACAGTCGAGAAGATTCTCGCAAAATGTGTCTAGTAGCACGCACACCACACGCTTACATTCTGGATCTCTCTGGAACGTTCGATAAACACGTAGATTGTTCGTGATGCCGTTACAATAGGCTTACATTAAGCACTTATGGAATGTCACTGAAATCTGAAATCTTTAATAGTTCTGGGGGATTTATCCTGCATCAGCTACCCCCCCCCCAAGTTATGCCAGTGACACCGAGGTTTGAGAAGAGTCTACCATTTCTGGGTGGTATACTGACAATAATTGAGTAGTCAAAGGTACACTGCTGGAACACACTGGAAGCTATGACAAAGCCAACCTTGTATACATACCCTGGAGACTAAATCCCAATCAAAATGAAGTAATCAAGCAGCTTGCCTATCTGAAGGATGAAGAATATTGACATGGCAAAATCTTTTGTAACCTATTTCTATTTAGATTACCTGGACCTAGTCTAAAAAGTAACTTTTTAGTTTAATGTTTTTTTTTTAAATTAACGTCTTGTTTTCTAAACTGCCCAAACACACTCTCCGACAATGCTGAGAATACATCTGGTGATAAGCTATCTCCTCGTCACACTTCCATTTATACTAACATTTTATCTGATGGCATTACAAATCAGAAGTTCTGTTTGGGCTCTAAGAAACTGTTAAGCAAAACCATCTGGAATCCATGCTTTACATATTTTAATCTGCAGCTACATTAAAATAAAATTTATTGTTCCATTAACAACATCTGTCACTAATAATACAATAACATACCTCGCTGCAGGCAGAACAGCCAACAACTGCTGAAATGGTAAAAATGGCTTTCCCATTTCAAATTCTAACTTGAAATTGGCAAAACCTTTGATATCAGATATGTACGGTGCATAATGGTGAGGATAAAACCATGACCATGAACAACAGCCATTGTAATAGTAATTCAGATTCCACTGAATGGCACGAACATAACCTTCAGCTTGACTACGTAGCACGTCTCTAAAAAACAGAAAATTATATTACTATGAGATTTCAAAACATCACGTTTTATAACCATGACTGTGTGATCTAATGATATGTTGTCTGAAATCAAAATATAAAATTAAAATAAAATATTAAAAGATGTTAATCTGTAGAAGAGCATACTGACTAAATATACTGTGACTAAATATCTGAAAACTGTAAAATCAATAATCACTGCCTCACTGTTTAAAGACTATTATCCATGTGATCCCCATAACACTCATGTGATACACATGTTAACATCTCTGCACATATTCATGGGTGAGTGTGTATGTTCACGCTCTTGTACATATGTGTATACATATGGGATCTACAGTTTCACACTGGCTCCAAAAGTAGTATCTACTATTGTTGCAGCTATCTACTGTATATGACAGCCTCACGTATAAGACGTGACCCCTGAATTTTTTGGGAGTTCTATGAGAAAGAAATGGAATAAATACCATACCTTGAGGTGAAACTAAATAAATATGTCTATTTTACATTAAAGGTGAAATTTAAGTAGTAAAGTGCCTTATTATTTTTAGTCCCAGTCATCCTCGTTTTCTTCATCTCAGAGTTCATCTTCAGTACTGCTACTGGAATCAGATTTTAAGCTGGAGTCTTCTCATAAAAAGATACCCTTGCTCCCATCCATGTTATTAGAAACACTAAATTTTTTAAGCCCTTTACAATGGATTCACTTTTGATTTTCCCCCAGAATGATTATCCACTGGGCCAGTAGCTATATGCTTGGTTCCTTCAACTTGCCTGTCGAATTCAATGCATGGTTTCCAATGCCAGTCACTGTAGTTCTTTTGTAAGTGGTCTTTAACACTTTTACTGCGAACAGTAATTTTTGAATATCCCTTAGTTACAGGTGAATATATATTTTTTTAATATTTCACACTGTTGTATTATTTATCATTTTTTATGTTTTTGTTAGGAGATTGGAGGAAAAAATCAACTGGAAGTGAATTTACGAGAAGGTCCTCACCTAAGGCCCATCCGTTAGTGGGAAAGTTCGCCCGCTAGGGGCTAGTTATTTACTCGCCCAGTTACTGTTTTGTTATGCTAAGCCCGCATTATACCTTTACAAATTTCCCAAATAAAATGGTAAACAATTTGTATTAATTCATAATTTTAGATTTTTGTTCTGTTGAAAACACTTCAAATGTAAAAATCCAAACTTCTGAGTAAAAATAGAGATTATAGATATCCAAATTGTTTTGTAGGGGAATGACTGCACATTACAATAAAAGATAGGAAGAAATGAATTATCCCTTATAACTTTAAATTTATACTCGACAGCTGCCAAACTAGAAAACTAAAGACCAAGGGTCGGATCAGCCTTAAAATAATGACAATGTAGCTAGTGATTTTGCTTATCTCCCGGTTCGCATCTATTAGGGAAGGTAAGCTGTAACCTTCACGTTTTGGCCATGTGAATCTGAAACCGAACTGTTTTCACTAAAACTCGTATATTTTGTTGATTCTAGAACACTTATATTAACTTCAGATTTTTGTGTCAAATTTGTGTATTGGCGTTTCACGCACTTTACAATAAAAAAGAAACAATAATAAAATTTTAAAATAAATTCAGTGAATTTATTTCTTCATGAAGAGGCGAGATTGAAAAACTACCCGAGAAGAGTGTCCAGTGCGAGATTAATTAACCATTGGAACGTGAGTTATCAAAATTAAAGTCATTTTTTACCTGGTTACATTTGTCACACAGTTGTACTACACATGCCACACACACCTTCAAATCACTTAATTTTTCTTGTAAAGCATCTTATTGATATGTCTTGGTAGTTCAAAGGAGTCACGTCCTGAGAGTAAAGATTTTTTCACGTATTAAACTCATGCTTTTCAACTGAGTAAAAAATTGAAAATACTAGCCGATACTTGATTGGAGAAATAAAATTGTCAATAATAATAATAACTTATGAATTTTTTTGTAACTCTGCAATTTTATAATTGTTCATGAATGTTAGTCCTTCAGATGATTTTTTTTTAAGAATCATTAAACTTACTTTATTTTTTCAAACCAAACTAACTTGTTTACATTTTTTCATAGAAGTAAGAATTAAAAATTTTAATTTCTTTAATAATCACATTTCTTTCTTGGAACAAACGATTCCAAGTGGCGCCCACAAAAAACATAGTATTAAGTTGTGTTACAGGACTACATCACCGCAAAGGATCCAGTCACCGGTAAGTACCAAAAAGTGCGCGGAGGTAACGCCCGACATTTTACAACACATAACAACCCATACACACTTCACTATTTGTTATAAATTGACGACTCCGACGTGAGGTTGTTGAAGAAGGCATTACGACCCCACACACTTTTCTAATTTGTTATAAATTGGCAGCCCAACTAGTGAGGCTTGAAAAAACGGAACAAGCCCGGCAACTACCAACAGATCAAAATGCCGCAACCTAAGGGAAAAAAGGCGAAGAAGAATGTGGAACCCGAGTTAAGTGTGGAAGACGGAGAGGCAGTACAAATGGAGGAAACGGAATTAGAACCGCCTACACTAGAAATGGAAAGACCGGTACAAACGGCAGACGAATTAGAGGAGCAAACGGGAGAAGAACCCATACAAATGGTAGAACAAACAGAGAAACCCGAACCAGAAAAAATAACAGGGAGCGTTGACGCTAATGTAATAATGATAATGTTCCAAACGCTAAACGAAAATATGAAAAAAAATGAAAAGAATAGACAGGAAGACAAGGCGGAAATAATAGAATCCATGAATAAAAATAGACTGGAAGATAAGGAGAAATTAGACAAAAACATAGAATCTTTAAGGGAGTATATAAATGATAATGGGAAAAAGATGGAGCTATTTCAGGAGGAGAATAAAAAATACATAGAGTCCCTGAAAAAAGAAATTGGCATAAAGTACGAAACAGTAAACAAAAAGATCGATGATAATAAAATCGATAGTGACAGGAAGGTCGAAAATATGGAGAAACAGTTGGAAAGATTACAGGAGGGAAATAATACCCGTTTCGAAAATATAGAGGAACAAATAGTAGAGACCAAACAAGATGTTAGAAATCTCGAAAACAAGGTAAGGCAGAACCAAGACGCCATCATGCAGGAGGTGGGAGAAGTCCAGAAGGACGATAGCGAGAGGATGCAGAGAACATATGACATCGCTAACAGGCTGGACGAGCAAATAAAAACTAACAAAAATAGCATACAGGAAATAGACCAGAGGGAGAAAAACCTGCAGGAAAGATTAGAGGCGCTGAGAGACACACCTATATTAAATACTCATACGTGTCATAGTGAAAACAGGGAAGTAATCAACTTCCAAAACTATCGTCGAAACCCAATGGAATTTTTAGAAAGAATGGAAGAGTTTATTGGGAGAAATAGAGAAACAAGGTGGGACAGGATAAGGGAGATGCTAGACGAGACGTTTAAAACACTAGGGATAACTGGTGGATAGCGGTACGACCCGAAATCACGAATTTAGCCGAGTTTAAACGCCAGTTCAAGGAGAATTATTGGTCGGAGACTGCACAAAACAGGGTAAGAATGGACATATTCTACGGCAAATACGACGCGTTCAATGGACAGTCCCCGACGTCTTATTTCCTAGAAAAGGTATGTTTGGCACGGAAGTTGATACCGCCGATCCCGGAAGAATGTTTGGTAAGGCAGTTAGCTGGACATTACAGTTATGGTATCAAAGATGCCCAATTGTACCAACAGCTCAGTAAAATAGCCGATCTAGCCAAATTATTGGAAAATTGTGAATCCACTGGAAGGTTCCAGGATTACCAACCCCCCAATCGTAAGGTAGAATACAATAGCAACAATAACGGACCAAACCGGAATGGAGGTGGAAACGGTAACAACCTTAACACAAATAATCAGAATAATAATACCCCACCAAATGGCCGAAGTGATAACACTCAGGGTCCAAATAACCGCAACTATCCGGGACCAAACAGAAATAATTACCCCAAGAATAATTACGGTAGAAACTACCACCAGGGAAACAGTTATCGCGGAAATAACTATAAGGGAAACAATTATGGTCAACGTAATGGTTATCGTAACGGGGGAAACCAAGGAGGAGGCGATAGGAGAAACCAAAATGAATATAGGCCCCAGGTAAACTATACAATGGCCAATAACCGACGGCCATATCCACCCAATGTACCCACTTACATGTTTTACCCACAACAGGCGCCAGGTAACCCGGGTAATACATCGAATAGCCCACCTATTAGTGGTAATCCCGAGGTCAGGCAAGAACCACAGACGGGTCAGCAACCCAATATTCCGGGAGACCGGGCCAATGAGACCGTGGCTCATTTAAACTAAACGCGGCAGTGGAAAAGGAAAACCGCCCTTCACTGAACCAATATTATGGGGTGACTAGTTACAAACATAGACGGGACAAAGACAGGACTATGACATTAAGAATAAATAATTATCTTAAGAATATTAGAGAAGAGTTATTAGAAGAGAGTGACAATATCGTTAAAAATCATAACAAAGGGAATAATGATATCGTACAAATCAAGGCAAATATCAATGGCATAGAAGCAATATTACTCATTGACACGGGGTCAAATGTATCGCTTATCGATAGTGTAGAGTTAGAGAGGATCAAACAAAACAGTAATTTACCAATACCCACTCTGCCTATAAATAACATCATTTTAGTCGGAGCAACGGGGAGGCAAAATAAATCGATAAAGAAACAGGTGTCATTAGAGATGACTAGTAATGGGGTAACAATACCAGTAGGGTTATTAGTGGCGAATAATTTACCCATGAGTATCCTAATAGGCTGTGATATACTTAGGCCATATAATGCAGTAATAGATTTAGAAGGTAAGATAATAACTTTAAAAACTAACGAGGGAATTTGGACCAATAATTTAATCGATGTCCAAGGAGATGGTACAGACAACACACCTTATCAAGCGATAGCGAACCATTATTATTGTGCCGATCGACCAATAAACATGCCTTTATATCAAGAGGAAAACCCAGAGTTGTGGTTAGAAAAATTAGAAGAAATACGGGATTTCCGAAGGACGAAAGCAAGCGATCTGATCAGCGAAACACAGGCGGAACAATTGATTAAGGTATACAACAATTACAAACACATATTCTCAAACGCTCCAGGTAAAGCCAGAGATTATCAATGCACCATAAAATTCAAAACTCCGGTGGAATTTAACAGGAAATCATACCCGATCGCCTACTCGCTAAAGAACGAAGTCAGGGAAGAATTGAACAGAATGATAGAGGACGACGTAATCGAGTATAGTCATTCGCCCTTTACCAGCCCAATCACAGCTGTGCCGAAAAAGAACGGAAAGGTACGTATATGTCTCGATGCTAGGGAGATCAACAAGATGATTGTTAACGAACGCACATCACCTGGGGAGATAGAAGAGATATTGAAAAAGTTTCACGGGACAAAGTATATAAGTTCATGGGATACCGTATGCGGCTACTGGCAGGTCGACTCCACCCTGATAGTAGGAAATATATGGCGTTCATATTCGAGGGCAGAAACTATCAGTTTAAGCAGTTACCCTTTGGTTTAATAAATTCTGTGGCGGTGTTTGTAAAGATAATGGACAAAATATTGGGGCAGGAAGTACTGAAGTTTACGACAGTATATGTCGACGATCTACTGGTAACTTCAGCGAATTGGGACGACCATTGTAATAGGGTTGAACAGGTGTTAGAGAAACTATCAGAGAAAAATATCACCCTCAAATTAGACAAGTCCCAATTCATTGCAAATGAGGTGAAATTTTTAGGCTTTAATTTAACAGAACAGGGGATTACTCCATCCAAAGAGAAGGTAGAGGCCATACAGAAATTCCCCACCCCCAAAAATAGGAAACAGCTGCAGTCATTTTTAGGAATCTGTAACTATTACAGAAAGTTTCGGTCCAATTACTCAGAACTAACTGCCAGGTTCCAAAAGCAGTTATCAGCTAAAGACAAATGGACTTGGGGACCAGAGCAAGATGGAGTGCTCAATCTCATAAAGGAAAAGTTTTTAGAAGCAGTAATGTTGCATCATCCCAACTTTACAAAACCATTTTTTCTAAACTGCGATGCCAGTAACGTGAGTTTAGGTGCAGCCCTATATCAGGAAGATCAGGATGGTAACCATTTAGTAATTAGCTTTGCTAGCCGCGTGCTGAACAGTTGCGAACGGAACTACAATACTACCGAAAAAGAATTGTTGAGTGTAGTTTTCGCATGTGGTAAATTTAGGACATATATATTAGGGTACCCCATCACGGTTAGAAGCGACCACAAATCTATATCATTTTTAAAGCATTGTAAGCTGAACCACGGAAGGCTGACGAGATGGGTTTTGGCCTTGCAAGAATATAATATCACATGGGAATATATACCCGGTAAACAGAACGTAGCAGCCGACGTCCTATCTCGCGTCAATATACCAGACCAAACCTTTGACGGCGAAAAGGAACAATTAGCAAAAGTATACCATATTATTAAGAGCAGGGAAGATTTAAAAAATATTTTAAACAATATAAAGTCACAACAAGAGGCCGATCCAAAATTAGGAGATATTAGGAAAAGGATACAGGAAGGCGATGAGGTCATAAATAGATATTACTGTATACACAACGACACTTTGTTTATAAGGAATACCCCGCACCAAGAGAATTGGAAGTTAGTAATTCCACCAGCGATAGAGAGACCGCTAATAATCGACTATCACGATAGGTACGGACATATGGGTGCCCTCAAAGTAAGGAAGGCATTGGAAGAGCAAACATACATCAAAGGGATGAATACGAAGGTGCAACTGGCGATACGGTCGTGCGATATTTGTCAAAAAGTAAAGTGTGATAACGAGAGAAAAGAAGGGGTCATGATACCCATAACATCAACCGAAAAATTGGAAAAGGTATTTCTCGATATCTGTGGACCATTTCCATGCAGCGGTGGGAGACACCGATATAAATTTATCGTAATCATCTTCGACCATTTTAGCAAATATACCAAGCTATACCCAATAACTAGGGCAACGACCAGGAAGATAATAGACATCATAATAGAGCGATATATAATGGAGGTAGGCCGACCGTATTCTATAATTACGGACCACTGTACCCAGTTTAGGGGAAAACTTTGGAAGGAAAACCTTGGAGAACACGGAATAAAAACGTACAAGACGTCTGTATATCACCCGAATAGTAACCCAGCCAAGAGAATGTTAAGGGAAGTAGGACGGTTGCTGAGAACATACTGCCATAACGAACAGAAAAGATGGCATGAATACGTAGCATCAACTGAGGATTTTCTCAATTTCTCACATCACAATACCATCGAGGTGTCGCCATACACAGTTATGTTCGAAAGACCCCCACCACGAGAGATAAAAGAGATTATTAATTTTTCCGACGAACCCGCATACCAATTTGAAAGAACCAAATTTTATAACAAGGTGTTAGAAAAAACGGAACAGCAGCGGAAAAAATATGTCAAATCACAGCCCAAGGCAATTAAATATGAGGTAGGAGAAAAGGTGTTAGTTAAAAATAAAGAATTGCCCAGTGCTATACAAGGCATAACGAGGAAATTGCTACTTTTATATACAGGACCTTTCACGATCACCAGAGACAATAAAAACAATACCTACGAGGTAACCGACACGGTTAGTAACAAAGTAAAAGGTACGTATAATCAAACATCATTGAAAAAGTACCATGATTAGAAAATCACAAGTCAAATACAGCATCATTGAGAAGGTACCATAATTAAAAACATGTTAACGCGAATTTTCTAACTTACCCATAATTAGAAAGGAGGTAGAGATTATTAAATAAATATAAATATTATTATATAATTATTATTACTAATAAATATTACGAGATGGACACATTCCACCATAGGCAAGATTTATTTCCAATAGCCATGTCAACGTATATTTACCAGCTTACCCGTACTTAGAGAAGGAGAGAGATTATTATTAATAAATATTACGAGATGGACACATTCCACCATAGGCAAGATTTATTTCCAATAGCCATGTCAACGTATATTTACCAGCTTACCCGTACTTATAGAAGGAGAGAGATTATTATTAATAAATATTACGAGATGGACACATTCCACCATAGGCAAGATTTATTTCCAATAGCCATGTCAACGTATATTTACCAGCTTACCCGTACTTAGTAAAGGAGAAAAGAAGGAGAAATACTGTCATATAATTGATACTAAAAAAAAAAAAAAAAAAAAAAAAAAAAAAAAAAAAAAAAAAAAACAGTGTGTTACGTAAGGAGGTAATGATGAATATAAATATAGCTATTAACATTGAATGATTTTAAACGATAATTTTACCTGCGGAGAACAATATATTAATATAATTGTGAATTAATCTGAAGAGTTTAAGAAAGGGAATTTATGTGTAGGAGCCTATGACCTTTGAATATTGTAATTTTTATTATTATTATTATTATTATTATTATTTGTTGCGAAGGTGCAATTATTATTTTCTGGACAGGGATGTGTTGCCTCTGATTTCAGTAGTTATAGATAGGGAAGGGCAGAGAATGTATGCCATAGCGAGCCACTCTGACTCCCAACCCTCTATGAAAGTTAGGGAATTGATAGGGAATTATGTCAAAGATTAAATAATTAACATCAAGGTAAAAAGGAAAGGAATAGGTGATACGACAAAGAACGAAATAGGAATATTGAGTTGGATTAATATATTAAAGGAGTAGTACAGGAATTTAATTATAAGATAAAAGAATGAAATATAAAGAAGCTAATAAAAGGTTAA
Organism: Magicicada septendecula; assembly: GCA_034769895.1. Lineage (NCBI taxonomy): Eukaryota > Metazoa > Arthropoda > Insecta > Hemiptera > Cicadidae > Magicicada > Magicicada septendecula. Next base: position 181,085,874 of record CM068367.1, on the reverse strand, counting down.
TATAGAGATGATAATTTCATCAAAACCAAAGATATGTTTTTCAAAAATTATCAATTTTAACGGAGAGGCATATGTAACGTCACAGAACGTTCCATAAAGGAAATCTTTTACATAACAATTTATCATAAGAGGAAAGTGAGGTGAACAGTATCGAACCCAAGTAGTCCTAAAAAATTGTGTAATACTGTCTAATAATTAATACTACTAACATGAAAAACGACCAGACTGTGACTAAGACACAAACCCCATATATATTATTAAAGTGAATAACAGTGAAAAAACCATAATATACTATAAGAGAGACAAATAATATCAGGATCAACCAAAATGAAGTCATTAATTATTAAGTTTAGTAACTCTGAATAGAGTATAAAGAACTATTTATTGTGAATGAATGGACATGATCCATTATTATATTGTGTAATGTAAATAAAATAAATATATTAAATGACTTAAATACATTATTAGAAAGAATCTAAGTTAAAATAAAAATTATATAATTGTTATGACAAAAAATATTAATGTATTGGATTTGAGACCAAACACTCAGATTTCATGAAAAAATTAATTATTATTAAATTGAAATAAAAACTATATGTAATTGTCAAGCAGACAAAAATGAACAATTTATCTTAAATAAAGAAAGCTGTCGAATGAATAAAAGTCAGTCAAAATAGTCAAAACCAGTATTAACTAAAAACATGTGGTAGGCATATAATATTGTGTGATTTATGGATTTAATGTTGCCAAAATGCAACCAAATTGCATTAAAAAGTTGAAATATAATATAAAGCGACTATACTAATATATTTGACTAACTTTAACATTGTAATAGTCGAGTTAGCAAAATATTTACCTATACCATGTATGGCCAATCAACCAGTAAAAAAATAGTCATATCTGGCTAAATATTTACAAAATGTTGACAAAAATAAAAGAGAATGGTACAATACTTCTGTATACCATAAAAACGGACAGACTCAGTTGAAAATAAGATCAATTATGAAAGAATTTAACTTATAAGAGTGAGATTTGTCACACTATGAAAAAGGACATCTCAGGCAAACCAATATGATGCTATGTTATCCTGCAATAAAAATAATATGTATAAAGAGTAACCAGGTATCACAAAAGACAGACAATGTAATAAACTCTTAGTGTACACTAGTGAAATCCTATATATGTTAAAGAAAGAGACTAATTATTGTGTTATAACATTGACAACAACATAGGCCATAGGCATGGACCATATAAAATTGAAATTATCTGTGTATTATATATGTTAAAATTTGTTTGTTTTGTTATAGGAAGATAGTAATGTTATGTGTTCATGTTGTGGAAGAAACATAATAGTTTCACAACAATTTTTTGTTCTAAAAATTGAATTTCAATGGAAACAACCCAAGGTGAGAGTTGTATATTGTGTTATTTATTATAGTTAATTTATTTAAAAACCAATCATAATTAGTATCATTAGATTCAGTTGAAAACAGAGAATCCAAATGTAATAATGGCATGTAAATTGTGAGTACTGATGTAAAACTGTTTGACAAATACCAGAGTAATTTTTGAAATATCCTTAGTGTGAAGAATAAGAAATTTGTTCTAAAAGCTTCGACGGAAATTAAATTTGTTCCATGACATTCCATTTCTTTATTCTCGAACATTCTAGAAGGGATTTTTACACAAATATACCGGAAGTTCATGAAAACAATCAGCCTGACACAGTATAAAAGAGAGACCAAATTCGACCCAAAAACACTTGAAGCTTGAAATCCAGAACAGACGCATCACCCACGACACTGATCAACGCAACCAAGGTGAAACCGAAGGCGAGAAATCGACACCAGACACGAAGAAAGGCTTTTCCCGTACATTGACAAATAGACCGACTTAACCTCTACAAGAATCTACGGCAATGTGTTGCTGAAATAGAGCAGCAACACGGCACATTTTAATAGAAATCACGCAGCCAGAACGTCAACGGCCCAGGAGGGACCAAAATTTTAAATAGAGAACCAATTCTGCTGTGTTCGCAAAGACAAACTGACTTGACAAAAAACTCCCATAACGTATTACATACACAAAGCCTTTCTCGCTACTGCAAGGGTATCACCAACGGCCAATTTGGGAACCAACGCGAAACAGCTGACCTGTAAGCGGCGGGATTCGAGCGAAAATCTACTGCCAAACCGTTTCACAAAAAGTGTGGAAATTGTAAATGATCGCATTTTTGACTTAAAATAAATTCAGTGCACACATGAAGAGGCGAGATTGAAAAACTACCCGAGAAGAGTGTCCAGTGCGAGATTAATTAACCATTGGAACGTGAGTTATCAAAATTAAAGTCATTTTTTACCTGGTTACATTTGTCACACAGTTGTACTACACATGCCACACACACCTTCAAATCACTTAATTTTTCTTGTAAAGCATCTTATTGATATGTCTTGGTAGTTCAAAGGAGTCACGTCCTGAGAGTAAAGATTTTTTCACGTATTAAACTCATGCTTTTCAACTGAGTAAAAAATTGAAAATACTAGCCGATACTTGATTGGAGAAATAAAATTGTCAATAATAATAATAACTTATGAATTTTTTTGTAACTCTGCAATTTTATAATTGTTCATGAATGTTAGTCCTTCAGACGATTTTTTTTTAAGAATCATTAAACTTACTTTATTTTTTCAAACCAAACTGACTTGTTTACATTTTTTCATAGAAGTAAGAATTAAAAATTTTAATTTCTTTAATAATCACATTTCTTTCTTGGAACAAACGATTCCAAGTGGCGCCCACAAAAAACATAGTATTAAGTTGTGTTACAGGACTACATCACCGCAAAGGATCCAGTCACCGGTAAGTACCAAAAAGTGCGCGGAGGTAACGCCCGACATTTTACAACACATAACAACCCATACACACTTCACTATTTGTTATAAATTGACGACTCCGACGTGAGGTTGTTGAAGAAGGCATTACGACCCCACAATCTTTGCTATTTGTTATAATATATATATATATATATATACATATATATATATTGTAACGTCACGAGACGTCCCATAAATAATAACACCATAAGAAATAAAATAGCAACTTGTATTAAAGTATAGATTATTGACAGAACCAGTAAAAGGGACTTAAACTTTGACCATAACGACACCCCATAGATTGTAGAAGTGAAGTGTAAAGATAAAACTAATAGTAATAAATAGTATTAAGAAATAACCGTTATATGTGACAAAATGAATGTCACAATGTTTCAAGAATTAGCTCAGATAAGGGCATAAAAACAGAATTGTTACAGAGTTATTACTCATATTGAAACCAATGTATGGTTAAAAATGTCAAATAGAATTATCAAATGGCTTAGATCCATAAATAGAATAATAAAAAATTGTAAACAAATACTAAAAAATTGCAATAACAATTATGTACTGGGCATGTGACCAGCACCCAGAATAATGGAAAACTCAATTATCATAAAACAAAAAGATAATGATACCTAAATGTCAAGTAGATAAAGATGAACATTTTATGTTAAATAAAGGAACTGTTAAAATACATGAAAGTCATAGAAAATATTAAAAAACCATGTGAAAATAGTTGCAAGTACTGTGCATCTGAAATGATTTAAATTATTACTAATATATTGTCAAAATGCAACCAAATTCATTTTAAAAGTTGCACAAGTGTGTAAAGTCAATAGAGCTAGAGATATCATTAGATAATAAACCTGAATGTATAAGTTATATCAGAAGTTAGCTGAACCATAGTGTAGGCCTGTCAAAACAGACTGAGTAAATGGGTCATAATTAAAATATTTAATGTTCAAAACCCTAAATTATGGGCAAATAAGATGTATAGAAATGAAATTAACCTAGAATCAATTTGCTCAGCTGATAGTAATATCAATTCAATAAGAATTATTACAAAAATAAAGGTATTATTGACCAAATCAATATGACTAGCTCAGATGAGTGAAAAATGATGCTAACGTATAATGCTCTTAAAATACTGTATATTATGAAACAGGAGGTGGTCATGATGATGATCCAAAGGCTAAGCTAGAATTGAACACCAAGAACAACCTGTTTCATAAGATAATAATGTCACAAATTAATAATTAGTAAAGTAAAAATTGTTAGGCCTAAGTCAAGGTCATTGGTTATTCACCATTATTCATATATTATATTATTTTAAAGATATTAATTTTGTTATGTATAATTACTCACATTATGTATCCATGTTTTAGTAAGGTGTAAGACACCTAATTGTCCTAAATAGGTGGACAATGATGAATTGTTGTAAATCATGACAAGGTAAGCTTATAAACTTTTTGTATTTTTCTCAAGTTAACCTATTCGAAACCATACTAGAACCGAATTAATCAGTTGATCGCAAGGAATTCAATAATAATAGTCAAATTTACATTGTAAGTAGTCCTGTAAAGTTATCTAAAAAAAAAAACGGAATCAAATAGGGAATTTCTAAAAATTAATTCAAGAGGAGGAAGAAGAAAAACAGACGCTATTAGAATGTTTGGCGAAAGTTAAATTTGTTCCATGAGATTCGATAAGACGCGTTCTAGTACCTCCTCGAACAAATTTTTCATTAAAACAACGGAAGTACGTAAAATATTAAGAGAAAAATGACATCACAAGTGTCAGGTAACACTATGCAGATTGGCTGGACTATAAATACAGCATCCAAGTCTAGGGATCAGTTTTTTCTCAGATCTCACTCAAGACGGAATCCACGCAGATCGACTCTACAATTTTCAAATATACTACCTAACCAAGCAGTATTATTAAACCAAGTGCGGGGGAAATAAACTCAGTAAACTTTTTACCGAGTGATAAATAATACACGACAACAAACTTGCAGAAGAAGAATTGATCGACCACCAGCGACGAAGCACATTTATGGTTAGGACGCTGAGTTCCCAACAACACGTGAAGATTTCCAACGAATAATAAAATTATTTCAAATCAGTGAAATGAATTGTGGAGTGTTAGTGAGCAATTTATTTAATTAAATAAATTAAATTAAAAAAACACATGAAGGAAAATAAGTTCGACCGACAACTGTAAGTTTTTAACCATATATTAATTAATGATCTGGTATATTTTTTAAAATAACTAAACTACATAACAACCAGTATACTTGTAATTCAAAACATAATAAGGAACCAATCTTGGTAATTACTGAACTTTGACGTTTAATTAACCAAAAATATTCCAAATAAGAAATCAATTGACCATACGTCATTCAAATACAAAGATTGTTAACTTATAAAGTTTACACTAGGTTAAGAAATTTTGTAAGGCATCATTTTGATTAATCTTGGTAGTTCAAAGAATTCACGACCTTGTGATATTGTAAAGTAAATAAACTCAACCGATCAACTGAGCAAATTTTTAGCCGATATTATTATTAAGGGTTATCTAAAATATTGAACTTTGTAATTTATTTAAAAAAAATTAAAAGTGTGTTAACAGCCCTTCAGGCAACTTTGAAGTTAATAAATTGAACGTGATATAATTACAACTCAGACTTGTTTCATTAATAGTAAATTATTTACAAATTTAAGAATCGATTATTTTTTAGAATAGCTAGAAGCCTACTGAATTCAGCTGTCAGTGACGGGAATAGAAACAAGCAATCCCCACCTCGTACGAGTCATTCAAACCCAACAAGGAGAAAAGTTAGAGTGGTCCTCACTTGAGGCCCTCCCGTATGCGGGCTACATACAGTAGGGCCTCAGGTAAGGACCATCCGCAGCGAAAGTGTTAAATGGTTTATTAACAACCACACAACCATATCTAGAACTTGAAGCTGAGAAGTCATTCTTGCAGGAATTATAACAAGATCAGTGTTCATTTCTGCAACCAGCTTTATTTTCTCAGTTGTGTGACCACAAAAAGCATCACGAATTAAACACGACTCCCTGCCCTAGCAAAACAACTGGCCAATGTCCCCACACAACTTTAAGCCAATCTGCCATAAATTCTTCCACCTTAGAATCGCCCACCCCTTTTACTGTGTTCTAAAAACAATCCCAGCTGGTAACAGTTCCTTTGGAAGCATTTTCGTGCCTTTGGCTTTCAGGGAATCAGATAATCATGTTAATCATGTGTTGTGCTTGTTGGAGGTTGTAGGGGCGTCAAACTAAGACAATGTTACTGGAACTGGTTTCACATTTGTATAGAGACTGGTAGCCAATTTATTAAGGAAACACGGCTGTACGTGGGGAATTCCCACACAGTTGAACAGAAAATCTGCACCCAAATTCAGACAACATTCATTAATTTCTCCTAGGGGGGGGGAAGAAAATGGTTTAAGTTATGTGGAAAATGTTAGTTTTAAGTTATGTGGCCTAACAGATTCGTCACACACCCTGGTCGACACAGTCGGGAGATGTCTAATGTGTCGCAGAAACTCTATGAACAAATTCGGCAAAATGAATTTGTTCAACTCCCTGGTGATTAAGAGAGAGTTGGTATAGTGTTTTACAGACAATCTTTCACGGAATGCGGTGAAATGGATTCAGCCGTGTCCCCTGTCGCCATCTCTTGACTTAAAACTTATTATAACATGCGCCTGTTGCTTCATGCTACACATGTGGCAAGCCTGTGAGGCTGGTGAATCATTCACAATACGGTACCCCTTTGCAAGTACAAACACGAAGTTTTTATATGTTACGTTGCACCTATAAAATGGGTACGTTAAATGCACATTTAATAAAAAAATGTTCTTATATTTGGGCCAATACTGTATTTGAAAATTAATTTTCCTCTATAACACTGCCTTGCTTATATTAATGTTTTAATCTTTCTGCACACACACATTGATACAATGTTATAAGAAAATGAAATACAATAATGAAAAACTTACGGAGTTACTTTCTCATATTCCAATTTGTTTATATAATAGTCATTTTTATGCTGGCTGAATTCTGCAAAAAAGGTAGAATCTTCATCGCTATCCACATATACATCGTTGTCATTGAGATCCTCACCATGATGAGGAATATAACAATCAAGGTTGTCACCACCCTGATCCAGCTGAAAGTTTTTTCACGTTTTAAAAAATTATAAAAAAATTGACACGTTCTAAATATAATAAAAATTATAATAAAAATATATCTGATAAAACTGTTGTAATCAAAAACCATGTAAAAATTTGAAAAATTTTCTACAACCACCCATATAAATTTAAGATGACGGCATGTAATAAAAAGAACACTTCATAAAGTCACTACAAAAGAATATGCTAATCATAAGAGATCTTCACTAATACATAAGGTTACTCCCATAGCCTATGACAACTATACTCACTAAGCACAATGTAGAAACAAGACAGCCATCTAAAACCCAAACCACAAAATTCTAAAAAAATAAAATAAAAAAAAGAATATATAAATAACCGTACTTACCATTTCAGTTTCTTTGATAAGATTTGCCAGTTCTCTGTTTCTGACTGTATCCTCTCCTGGCTTGTACTAAAAATAAAAAAAATTATATGTTAATAATTGTAAACCAATACACAAATGACTGTATATAGAGGTTGTTATTGTAACGGGGCAAAAAATGGGTTATTATTTTTATTGTAATTTCATTCGGTTCTATTTCAAATTATATGGGTCCAAAACAGTGAGTCACCTACATAGAACGGCTCAGTGCGTTGGGTGTGGCGGTCAACAAGAGTTAATTCACAGAATACCAGTGCGCACATGCCTGTGCTTTCTGTTGTGGAGAAGAGACAAAACCTTTGTGGCTAACAACCAGCAACAAAGGAATGCATCCAGGGTGCAACGACGCAATACCATTCCAAGAACTGTAGTGCTGAGTGACACGCGCAAACACCAGCAGGCGCGACACCGACGCCGAGATGGTAAAACAATATGGCTAATTTTATAAAATATGTTTGCAATACTGCCGTGAGACGGCGGAAGTCTTGACGAAATCCCGCCTATCTTTGTGACGAAACCAGTGGCAGTGAAATTTCGTCGACGCCCAAGACACACAAATAACACGTGTTGTGTGTGCAATGACTAAGACTTTAACAACGAAGGCTGGGAACAGCGATGAAATTTGTTAGCAGGCAAGGCAGTGATTTCCAGCCTCATGTAACACCAGTCGACCTAATGCCGCTGCGTCGGCTGGACGCACGGTAAGACTCAGGAGCCTCAAATAAATTATTTCAATTGTAAAAACTTAGATATTCAAAAATAGTGAAACATACCACAGAATGACGTAAGTGTAGTGAAGAAAAGTGGTGACAGACAAAACATTTGGACAGGTACACAGTGCGACACGAAGTGAAGTAGGAAGCGGAAAGTTAAGTAGGCGGCGACCCATTTTATTATAATTATCATAAATGTAAAAGAGCGCTCTAGATTAAGGGGACAATTTATATATGTGTGAGTGAAGTGTGTGTACGCAATTACTGGGCAGCCTTATAAATATATCTGTATAAAATTTATTCTATCAATTCACAGAAATGAGCGATTGTATTTCTTCTATTGGGGTTTTGTGTAAATTTTCTATTTTTGTTTTTGTTTTCTATTTTGTGTTGTGCAGTAGCGCGATAATTTTACTTTATAGGTTGGCTAATCTGCTTCTTACTTTTTGTTTTAATCTGATTACTCATGTCGAAGCTCTGTACAGTTTGTCTCAAACGCTAGCTAGCGGCGGTCGGCACGCCCGCTGCCTCACTGTCATATTTTCTTGTCGCGACATTTAATGTAGGCCTTAGGCCAACACATTTCACTTATGGCCAATTAGGCCCGTTATTAATATAATTTAAAAATTTTTAATACGTTCTTTACGTCATGCTCATTAGCCAACCTGTCATTCAAAAACAACTGCTAACTACATATTTAATGTAATTTTGAACTTCAAATAAATTAATTAAATACAGTCCACACTCTTCATCATTTCTGCTTCCTGGTGATTCAACAAAGAACAAATTTACACAAGCTACAGTCTTTACTCAACATTTTTTGGTCCTCACAGTATGGATCACTCATCTTACTAACCATTTTTTGGTCACTCCGGACCTGGATTTTCGATGCATCACTACTATTTAATATTTTTCTGCCACTATTTCTGGCCATCACGGGCAAATTAGCATATCCGCTGATACGACCGTGGCGTGATTTCCATTTGTGATTTCCATCGGCATTTCGCTCGTCACCTTTGAGCCTCCTGACAACATCTTCGCAAGAGCCTGCTAGCTACAGTGCTTCAAACAAGGCGGTCATCTCTCCGAGCTGTGTTTGCCATCTTCTCCAAGGCGTCGACGCTGCAGGACATCGCCTACAAGGTATCACCTCAATAACAGCGTAACAAGGTGCGTACAATGGCTGAAGAAGGCCTCAAAGTATTAACCAGAAAGAGAGGCGGCTTAAAGTCCGCAATAGTGCGAATACAATCTGCCGTAAATAACTTTGATATAACTTCAAACACAAAACATTTTTTAACGGTAAGGCTAGAAAGTCTGAAAAGCTTGGCGTCGAAGTACGACGAGGTGCAGTCTGAAATAGAACTTATTAGTAAAGACATGAGCGCGGCTCAAGAAGACCGAGTTGAGGTCGAAGAAATGCTATATTCGACTGAAGCAAATATTTTGCAATTACTTGATATATTTAATGTTCAGACTGTACCTCCCGTATTATCGACACACATGCAATTAAAACCAATAAGTTTGCCCTGCTTCTCAGGCAACATACTGGAATGGCAGCATTTTCATTCGATTTTTATGGACCTAGTGCATACAAGATCCGATTTAACGCCAGTGCAGAAGTTACATTATTTACATTCTTTTTTAAAAAATGAACCTTTAGATTTAATTAAGTCACTACCCATCTGTAAGGAAAATTATTCAATAGCGTTGAGTTTGCTGTCCGAAAGGTATGACAACAAGTTCATACTAGCAAAATACTATGTTCAAAACTTACTTCAAGTCAAGTCGACAATCAAGGACTCTGTCCAAAGTTTGGCAGAATTCACAAACACAATAACGTCTTCCGTTAATTCACTGGCAGCAATGCAACTGTCAGTGAATTCATTTGAATTTATTATTATACAATTATTATCAACTAAACTCGACCCTATAACTTTTAACCTATGGAAGGAGTCAATAGACCCTGACAATTTACCTAACTTTCAAGATTTCACTCATTTTTTAAACTCACGTAGACAGCTGTTAGAAAATACACTGCCTATCGAACCCGGACAGCAACTCAACAAACCTAATGTAAGACTTAACAATAAATATGATAAATATAAATCAAGAAGCACTGCTGGCAGTACTACATTTAAGAGTTATCACTCAGCGGCAAGCCATTATTCATGTTTGTGTTGTAAATCTAATCACCCGCTTTACATATATGATAAATTTCGTACATTAAGCACCGCTGAGCGGGGACAATTTGTATCAAGTCATAAATGTTGTATCAACTGTCTTAGATCAGATCATCTAGTATCTAGCTGTAAGAATAAGCAGGTGTGTAAAATCTGTTCAAAACGACACCACACATTGTTGCACGCGAACAACGTGCCGAAATCAATATCTGCCAGCAGTAACTATTGCTCGCTCAAATTACAATGCACGAACAATGTTCTCTTATCAACAGCAGTTGTATTTGTCATTGACCAGGCTGGCAACAGACATAGGGCAAGAGTTCTTCTAGACGCCAGGTCACAAATAAATTTTTGCACAAAATAATTTGCAAGGAAATTACAGCTTAATTTAACTAAATCCAACATACCAATTACGGGCATAAACAATACAGCGTGTTACGCAACTGATCTTGCGTCTATACGCATTATTTCTCGTTATCAGAGATATAGCTTCGAGGCGAAATGTGCTATCTTATCTACGTTAACCCACAATCTGCCTGCAAATTCGTTTGACATAAATCAATTCCACATTCCGAGCAACATTTTTCTGGCTGACCCAGATTTCAACATATCGTCGCAAATCGACATACTCTTAGGGGCATAATTTTACCTGGACTTGATCTTAGCTAATAAATACATACGCGGCCCTAATTTTCCCATCATTCAGGAAACAAAGCTAGGCTACATTTTGGCTGGCAACTTGCCCAAACACTGCCACAACGAGGGTCCTGCTGTTTCGTTCCTAGCTAGGAACAACGACAGTCAAATTCTGCAGTCTCTCGAAAGATTTTGGGAAGCAGAAACTATCCCTGACAACACCCCTGATAACGAGTCAGCCTGTGAAGAGCATTTCGTGCACTCTACCCAGCGCAACCACGAGGGTAGATTCGTGGTTTCACTTCCATTTAAGCCCGATAATCTCCACTTGGGGGAATCTTACACCAATGCTGAAGCAAGATTCTTGAACTTAGAGCGTCGATTTAGGCGAGATGCTAAGCTCGCGCGCGACTACGCAGACTTTATTAAAGAATATAAGGATCTTGGGCACATGACGCTTATCGATGATGGCGCTATCAATTCAGGAGCGTCAAATACTTACTACCTGCCTCACCATGCCATATATTTAAACAGTCTAGCTTGACCACAAAACTGCGCATCGTTTTTGATGGATCGTCCAAGACTACCAATGGCCTTTCTCTAAATGACATATTGTTGGTTGGCCCGAATGTTCAACAAGACCTTTTTTCCATTCTTTTGCGTTTCCGCATGCATAAATATGTTCTCATCGCCGACATCGAGAAGATGTATCGGCAAATTCGCGTAGCTGAAGGGGATTGTCACTATTAACGCATTCTGTGGCGTGATTCTCCTCTCGAACCATTTAAACATTTTGCATTGTGAACGGTAACCTACGGCACGGCTAGTGCTTCGTTTTTGGCCACTCGCTGTCTTGTGCAAATTGGTAGGGACCATCAAACTTCCTTTCCTGATGCGGCGTTAGCTATAACGAACGATTTCTATGTTGACGATCTGCTTACCGGTTCGGACACCATCTCTGATCTGACCAAGCTGAAATCTGATCTAGGTGCGTTATTAAGTCAATATGGTTTCACGTTGCATAAATGGGCATCTAATGAACCCACAGTGGTCGCAAATCATGACAATTTTTCACGCCCCCTAAACAAACAGGACAATGTGCGTACCCTAGGCATTCTCTAGAATAATACTGCCGATTCATTTCTGTTCGACATCAAATCATTCCCAGTTGATTCAAGCATTTCCAAGAGAAAATTCTTTCGATTATTGCAGGCATATACGATCCTCTTGGACTAATCGGGCCCATTGTCTTTTTGTACAAACATTTTATGCAGCGACTCTGGCTTTGCAAGCTTGGTTGGGATGAACCGATCTCCGGCCAATCACGTTCGGATTGGCATTCTTTGTGCGACAAATTGGGTCTGATTAGCAAAATTGTGATCCCACGGTCTATTCGTTGCAAGCATGAGGCAAGTACAGTTGAATTACATGGTTTTTCGGATGCTTCTGAAAGGGGGTTTGGCTGTTGTATTTATGTCAGAGTCATTTATCAAGATTCTTCGGCCTCTTGTCATCTCCTGTGTTCTAAATCTCGCGTAGCTCCCTTACGACAGGTGTCATTACCTCGCATCGAACTCTGCGCTTGCTTGTTGTTATCGCGACTCGTATTTAAGGTCGTTCCTGCTCTTTATTCGTTCATTGATAGTGTTCATTTGTATTCTGACTCTATGGTGTCTCTTTACTGGATTCATGCCCAGTCTACGAGGTGGAAAACATACGTCGCTAATCGTGTTGCTGAAATTCAGCGTCTTACGCAAACTTATACTTGGCATCACATCAATTCTAGACACAATCCTGCTTATATTATCTCCAGGGGGTGTCTCCCTGACGTTTTGCGCGATTGTTCGCTTTGGTGGCACGGTCCCAGCTGTTTGTCTCAATTGTAAGAGTCCAATCCTTTCCCACCCTTTTTACCTTCCACTCCGTCGTCTTCTGAAGTCACTGCGGAAGAGAAACATACCCATAACCTCTTTCTAATGTCTACCCTGGCTATCGACCTTTCTTTGGACTTTTCCTCGTTGCATCGTCTAACGCGCGTATACGCTTACTGTTTTCGGTTCATCAGAAATATTAGACTCTCAAGTGCTGACAAATGTATGGGCGAGCTTACCCCTGTCGAAATTCATCATGCTCTCAATTTATTCATAAAACAATCTCAGTCGATCCACTTCGCAGCCGAAATTAATTGTCTTCGTAACGGATCTTCTGTTTCCATTAGGAGTAAGTTGGCTTCTCTCGACCCGTTTCTTGATGATTCTGGAGTGATACGCGTAGGCGGGCGATTACAGCAGTCGCAATTACCATACGACGCTAAACATCCTATTGTCTTACCCCCATCGGCGCATATTACTCGCCTCATCATTGAACGCGAACATATTCGTTTACTTCACGCTGGTGCTCAACTCGGGCATCATTCGCTGCGTCAACGTTGGTGGATTGTTAATGCCAGGTTAGTCATTCGCTCCATCATTCGTAAATGTATCAAGTGTCTCAGGTTTAGTGCCAAACAGCAGGTTCAGAGGCTTGGTATTTTACCATCTCCTAGGGTCACTCCTTCAAGGCCGTTTCTATTCTGCGCTGTTGATTATGGCGGTCCCTTCATGATCCGTCATGGCGGGCAGAAATCCAGAACTCTTTCTAAGGCATACGTGTCTTTGTTTATTTGCTTAGCGACTAGGGCCATTCACCTGGAATTAGTTTCCGACCTTACTGCCAGTGCGTTTATAGCTGCATTACGTTGTTTCATGGCCCGTAGGGGCATACCCAGTCAATTATACTTCGATAATGGCACAAACTTCAGGAAGGCCCGCAATATCTTACATGATCTCTACAACTTTGGCATAATAAGGATGCCATCTCATCACTCAAGTCATTCACGTCCTCTCAGGGGATATCATGGTCATTTATTCCGCCCTCCTCACCTCATTTTGGTGGCCTCTGGGAGAGCGGCATAAAGAGTTTGAAGTTTCATCTGCGCCGCGTGGTAGGCAAATCTATACTCACCTTCGAGGAGTTCACGACAGTTTTGTCTCAGATAGAGGCATGTCTGAACTCTCGACCTTTATTTGCCATCTCTTCAGATGTAAATGATCCGGTGCCACTCACACCTGGCCATTTTTTGATTTGCGCACCCTTAACGGCGATACCGGACCCAGACTTATCTCATATTCCTATCTCTCGTCTTGGGCGTTGGCAACTTCTACAAAAGTTTGTCCAAGGCATTTGGAAGGCATGGTCTCGCGACTATTTGCACCAGTTGCAGCAGCGTCACAAATGGAAATTCGCTAAGGATAATGTTTCCATTGGTGACCTAGTTTTGCTTATTGAGGATAATTTACCTCCATTAGCCTGGAAATTTGGTGTAATTACCGCCACATTTCCCGGCCCAGATAACTTAATTCGAGTCGTAGACATTCGCACACCAACTGGTGTTTTGCGGAGAGCAGTACATAAGTTATGCCTGTTGCCAGCGCGGGACGAGATTTGACAAGATTATTATGATCATTTAGCACAATGCTATTTTACTCAGCCATTGGCTTATTACTTATTATGACCATTTAGTCAACTTAATTGTGATGCATTATCACAACATTTTCATATCAATTTTGCGCCATTGCATGCTTCTATAATCATCATAGTTTTATGGTGGTATATTACTATTTTGTATTTGTATGTTAATTTTGTGTGGCATACTATGTCTTACACGTTTACATTTTGATGTTTTGGGTATGTGTCATGTTTTTTGGTGGTATTATTTTATAAAAATTTGTTATATAATATTTGCATGTTTTGCAGTTGCGCAACCATGCATGCATTTTTTACACAGTTGCTAATATGTGTGATTTATTGTTCTGTGAATATCTTTTAGATTGTTCAACTCATGTACTACATTTGTAATCACAGTATCGTATTTGTTACTTATGCCATTGCAATTATTCATATTGTAATTAACTAAATTGTTGTTTATTGTATTCATTATATAACTTGCGTTTATGTAAAACCTATCGTTTTTTGCGTCTACTGCATGTAACCATGCCACGTCTAGATTTATTTTATATTGTATTGTTATATTGTATTTATATTTTGTGATTAAGCATTGCACAATTATTATTTCTGTTTAAATTATGACATACATGTCATCATATTTGTGCTTGCATTCAGTCAGCTATCTAGCTTGTTCTTACATAATTACATATTGTAAGTTCCTGAAACATCAGGAACAGCATGACTTGGTCAATACATGACGCCATGCTAAATCTACGCTTAAACATGTAATTTGTGGCAATTTTGTTCATGTAAATAATTCTCTGTACAGGTCTACTGGCCTCAACTATTTCACGGTAACCATCTATGACATGCATAGGGTTACAAACTATCGGGCCATCATGTGATGAGCTTCCGATCATACACTATTAAGCATTGTCTAATTATGTATTTTTTCATGTTTTATAACGTTCGATATTGTACACATACAATAGGTGACGGCAACACTTGCCAACGCAGACATTCACGTTCATGTTTGAAATCAGTTGTTCACCAACCTTGGCTTACAAATGCTTATCTTTAGGCTTATCTTATTCATGCTTATCTCTAAACCATTAACGTACAGCTGTTATCTAATATTATAACTCAAGGTTCAACTTAGCCTTGAAACTAACTCTCATTATTAAGAACACTGTATGTTTTAAATTAAGTTACAAAATGTATAATAATTTACTAAAAAGGTGGTAAAAAATCGATTGATTTTGACGGGCAGCTTATGTGCAGTAGCGCGATAATTTTACTTTATAGGTTGGCTAATCTGCTTCTTACTTTTTGTTTTAATCTGATTACTCATGTCGAAGCTCTGTACAGTTCGTCTCAAACGCTAGCTAGCGGCGGTCGGCACGCCCGCTGCCTCACTGTCATATTTTCTTGTCGCGACATTTAATGTAGGCCTTAGGCCAACACATTTCACTTATGGCCAATTAGGCCAGTTATTAATGTAATTTAAAATTTTTTGATACGTTCTTTACGTCATGCTCATTAGCCAACCTGTCATTCAAAAACAACTGCTAACTACATATTTAATGTAATTTTGAACTTCAAATAAATGAATTAAATACAGTCCACACTCTTCATCATTTCTGCTTCCTGGTGATCAACAAAGAACAAATTTACACAAGCTACAGTCTTTACTCAAAATTTTTTGGTCCTCACAGTATGGATCACTCATCTTACTAACCAGTGTAATGTTTAAAGAAACAGAAAGTTGAATAGTAAAACTATTGGGTCCATAATATAAAATGTGTTAGTCGTAGTTATTTCGTCATTACCACTTCCTAGTATTCTGTGCTGGTAAACCCGTCTAACGTTCTCGGGGGTTTTCTGAATTTTTAAAGAGTAGTCAGATCACGGGATTTTTATAAGGGCAAGAGTGTAGAAGGTTTTGATGTATAACCTTAAAACATCGTGGCGACCTGGGCAGTTTTTTAAGGTAAGTTTAACGGAGACTATGATGGTAAGTAAAATTCTGGCAGCAGTGAGTATTATATAATGATTGTCGTATTTCAAAATAGGTAGAAGAGAAGTACCTTTATAGAGTGAATGTGTGATATAATAAAGTCACCATCCAATTATAAAGGAAAACCAGCTGACGTTGGACATTGCAGAAATTACACTTAAAATACCAATATCAAAAATATATCTTACACTAGTTCTCTCCTTTGAATTAGGCCGTCGTCCTGTTTTGGATTCAAAATATTTCAAATCTGCATATTTATCTTTAAACTTGTCAAGATCAAATGCTGCAAGTTTCTCCATATATTTTTGGAATCTTTCCAGGTGTAAAGTTCCACCTTCGTTTATATAACCTGAAATTTTAAGAATATACTTTACAGTGTTCATACTTCTTATTACATCCAATCTCTAACTCTAGAATTTAATTAACAGCTAATATTTTATTTAAAGGAATCTTCACATAAAAACTAGTAAAAGTTACTGAGCATCACTCTTATGTTTAATAAATTCAAGTTCTAGCATTCTACATTGTTCCTCGACATACAATATTAGATAATCACATTGGTATGAACAAAATGAAAAAACGTAAATATAAAAACAAGAACAATGAATTTTTATTTGTTATCTACGTAATGTAAAATTAACAGCAACGTTCCATATTTTAGTAACATATTTAGCTATTCATCCACATTTTATATACAATATTTTAAGTTTAAATTATTTCAGATACAATATCATTTTTGTATGTTAATTTCTCACCAGCAGTACTTCTTGAATATTTGAAGCATTTTTAATTTTGATTGACCGTGCACAGAGTAAATAATATTCTTGTAATTTATAGTATCTTTCCTATCAATAACATTTTATTTTAATCAAATTAATAAAATCTGAAAATGTAGGGTAATCAATCTTCATAATGTACAATATCCTATTTTTCATATTTTAAAAACTGAGATTTCTACGCAAAAGTACATGATCTTGTAAATTTTTTGTCACAAAAAAACTTTTCTCTTTGGATATCTGACAAGTGAATATGAAAAAAGAAAGTTTCAGTAGTCTCTCCCTTAACCACTGTTCTTTCATAAAAACATTCTATTAATCTATTTGAATCCAGAACATTTAAGTAATTGTTTTAAATATCAACAGATCAATAGAATGATCACTTCACCAAAACAAATACTACAAATTTACTGATGTCTAAAGATTAAACTTCAGCCACGGAAAACCCGATAACAATGTAAACATCTTGATGGGTAGGACAAGGAAAAGTGAAACTGTGCTAATACCTACATCTGGTCAGGCATGATAGAGAACGAATGAGCTTCTCAACACTGTTACAAAAACTCAGCTAGCAAACTATTTAGCATGTGCAAATACATCTGACACACAACTGGACAAGATCTCTGCCAGACAAACATGACCAGCCGACTCAATCAATAAGGAGCTCGCACAGTCAACTAGCACCAGCATCACTGACTGAGTTAAGATGTTCACTGAAGATAGATTATCTCAGTTATAGCAGAATCATCTGTCTACAAACCATGACCGAAAATCCACAAAAACGAAATGAAGCCAACCTTTATTAAAGATCAACGCAAGAGAATAAACTTAAGTGTGTGTGATGGTCACATGTATAAATCATAGCAGTTAACGATGTTGTTTGTTTTTTACACTCAACTGTGATCATATCTTGCACTATAATGTTGTTCAAGTATGTGTTGCGACTTCTTCAGTTATATAACAGAGATGATAAGGTTAACATTTTTTCTTTGTTTTTGTTCTTTGTGCAGTGCTAAATACAAAATATGTGTGTAAAAGAAATAGGCTGTTCTTTTATCACAGAGGAAAATTGTACGCATTGGAAGAAATAATACAAAAGAGGAGCCAGACTCCACTTGACTTTTGAGAAACTATAGTTAAGAATTAGTATATAAAAACGTTCAACATAATAAAAGAATCCTTTAAGAGGACTAATTTTAAAAATTCATAAATAACTACTCAAATGAATTAAACAGCTTGGTATTCATTTACACTTTCTGGTAACTAATAAAATTCTTTAGTAATGAAAACTTGATGGGTGATCAGATTTATAATTCAAGTACATTGGATATTAATTACAAATTGCTTCCAGAACAAAATCAAGTCTAATGACAGAATGAAACTTGCTGCTACTCGAGTGCTTCTAGACCACATAAATTATAACTTTTGACTACAAGTAAATCTGAACAAATCTTGGATTTTTAATAATACAAATTTGTGTTTCTATCTGAATAGTAACCTTAATGTTTATGTTTTGTATACCAAAAACTCTACCTGGGGGATGGACAGATGGATTTCTTTGTATTTAAAGACTGGTTTTATTTATGGTAAATCCTTTTAGAAGGAAAAAATTTCTCAAATCAATCAGTCACTACAAGAAAGCCATTTCTATTAGATGAAGCTTTATCTCATCCCTTAGGTGAACTAGTCAAAGAAAGAAATTATGGCCTTATCTAAAAGTATAACTCCATGACTAAAGATTTTTGAAATAGTAAAAAGATACTAAAAAAAAAACTGATAACTTGAAAAGTACTCAAAACAAAACAATATTCTTGGAAGGCCAATGATCAATTCATTTCACTAATCATATCAGATGAAATGGATATCAGATGGTGTAGTCCTTCAGTCTTCGACTGGTTTGTACCCTCCCCGCATATACCCGTGGTGCGTGTGGTACTGATTCTCTCACAGGTATATGGGACCTACAGTTTAATGCCGAATTAGTTGGGAAGGTTTATACTAAGCAGGATACCTCTCGCTGGTTTATCAGATGGTGTAACGGGGCAAATAAGGCTGAGGGTTTAATTTTTGTTTATTTTTCATAATAAATGTAATAATCTGGGGCCAACTCGGCTGGGCAACATTTTTTTATCACAAAAGCTTGATTTGTTTAACACCCTGTGGTTAGCTCGGTGTCAGGCCGAGCGAGGTACAAAAACAATTAAAGAGTCTGGGAATGTGTACGAGCACGCGAGTGGGCCGTCTTTTCACAACGTGAAAGTCACGTTTAAGAATTCCTTCTCGCCTTACACGAGACTACGGGAAAGCCACGAGATGCTATCCGCCAATCACGAACCAAGTTGCCGGACGCAGAGGGACGCTTAGCCATTTTGGAAACTTCAGTCGACAAATGATCGCGCAACCGCGCAGGTGTGTTAACGCACAGTTGTGTAAATAGGGCGAGCAAACTACCAAGTCGGCCGACTAATAAAGAGTGAATTAATGTAGAACAGCAATAAAAATGTGAATAACAGTAAAGACATCACAAGTTTAAGTTTAGAACAGTTTCCATCAATATTTCGGACGTTAAAACGGACAAAAAAGTGTATGTACGGTAGTGATACAATGCCGGAGAGACAGGCAACGAGGATGAGTAACTTTTGAACCTTTTTATATTTTGAACAAATTTTAACATATTATACACCTGTTTAAATTTTGATAACACTAAAAAGAGTTATGTATTGTAAATGGGGATTTCAAAGATATGAGTAAGTGTGTATGTGTGTAAAAAAATTACGTAATGAATAACACTGGTTTGCGATAAGTAAATTTAGTTTAAGTTTTCAATATCTGTTCTTTGGTTTTGTTTTCACTAGTTTGATTGTAGGTAATCTTATAAAAGCAGGGTTAATTTTAAAATAACCAATGTATCCTTTATTGTTCATATAGTAAAATGTGTAGAAGAGGGAGAAAGCATACTGTTAGTTATAATGGAAAGTAAGTCAATTTTAATTTTTTTATTATGCAGAATTAAAGAATAATATGACAAATAAAAGTAAATTCATTTGAAAACAAATGGACTCAAAGCATTTATTTCAGATAACCTAATTTCTGTTCTCCAAATACACGCTTACATGAACTCTGGGTTAACTTTGATGTGTAAAATGGTAAGTAAATAGTAAATGAAAAAAGAGAGTAATAAAGATTGTCTCAATGGCGCTCGAACAAGGGACGTTTGCATAGAAATTTATTTTATGTAAACGTGGGCCGGTTTTGGAGAACGGAGGGGGTATTTGAAGTAAATAGATAAAAACCTTTTATTATTATATACTGTGATGGCAGCGGTATGCGAACATCTGCTCTTCGGTACCAGCGGTGGACACAGCGAGCCAATTCGGCATCAGCAGCCGCCGAGACGTGACCAACTGCATGTTCGGAGCTAGCGAATCAGCGATCCCGGTTAGTTAATAAAACCCGGGCCGGCAGAAAATTTGACGCACTCTTCATCGCCACGCCATCGGACGAACTTCATCTCCTCTCCTCTCTCGGACGACATCGGCGCGGAGTCAGCCGGAAGGAATGGCCGAAGAATAGAACCGGCGTTCTTACGTCTTCGCCCTCCAGTTCCGCGGCAGCGATGGATTTTGCTGGGCCGGCAGCCGACTCTACAACCGGTGCCGAAAGAAGAGGACTGCAGTACGCCATGAACAGCGGGCGCAGCCGCCGAACATCTCAGCGCAGCACTACCAACATCAGCTTTCTCGCCACCAGGTCCTTTTTAGGGCCACCAAAATAACTTGAGTGTACAATTGGCGCCATTTGTCATGGGGCAAGCCTTTTGTCCGGTGACAAGTGGCGCCCAACGTGGGGCAATGATCATCTTGCGGATGCAAGATCTAGCCACGCCAGCGAGCTACCAGCCGGCACACCAATCAATATGGCGCCCAACAGACACCTCCACAACATCTGGAGAAGAGCAGTAGGCTGGCTACCGGAGAGCATTCAAGACCCGGTGGAGTTGTGACGGCAGCGGTATGCGAACATCTGCTCTTCGGTACCAGCGGTGGACACAGCGAGCCAATCCGGCATCAGCAGCCGCCGAGACGTGACCAACTGCATGTTCGGAGCTAGCGAATCAGCGATCCCGGTTAGTTAATAAAACCCGGGCCGGCAGAAAATTTGACGCACTCTTCATCGCCACGCCATCGGACGCACTTCATCTCCTCTCCTCTCTCGGACAACATCGGCGCGGAGTCAGCCGGAAGGAACGGCCGAACAATAGAACTGGCGTTCTTGCGTCTTCGCCCTCCGGTTCCGCGCCAGCGATGGATTTTGCTGGGCTGGCAACCGACTCTACAACCGGTGCCGAAAGAAGAGGACTGCAGTACACCACGAACAGCGGGCGCAGCCACCGAACATCTCAGCGCGGCACTAGCAACATCAGCTTTCTCGCCACCAGGTCCTTTTTAGGACCACCAAAATAACTAGAGCGTACGATTGGCGCCATTTGTCATGGGGGAAGCCTTTTGTCCGGTGACAATACATACCACCAAAATCAGTAAAGTTTCAATTTTTTTAAATTATTGAATAAGGCCTTTTCGAAATTATTATAATTTCATCATCAGTTCACACTAAAATGTTCTTGTTGTGATGTCTTCTTATACATATATAAATGTTGTTATCTGTGTCCATTATATCTCACTGCACTTCATATTGAATCTTCCACTGCCATCATTATTTGGTGAAACCAAGCAAGTCATATACTGAAATAGTTGATCATTAATTTCAAATATTGTCTGCTGATTCATCAATTTGTTATATTTTTTATGTAGGTATATGTATATAATTTTTCTAACTGTATAATGTCATTTTTATTATTATTTACTTCTACTATTTTCATATTGTTGGTTACTGATTTTGGTGGTATGTATATAATAATATTATTACAAATCAGTGGCATAATGTTTAGCAAAATAAAAACCTTTTAGTTACGTCTGAATAGAAGCAGGTTATGTTATGCTTAAGTGAGTGATAAAATAATTTTTTGAGTTAAGTGTATGATTTTTTATAGTAAGTTAAGTTAATAAGAATTGTAAGTATAGTTAAGTTAGTTAGTAAGAATTGTAAGTTAAGAGAATCATTTAACCATTTACTTTTAAAGTAAATTTATAAAAGATGAAAAAAAATAATGAAATTGATGTAACTGGCGTGAATGAGTCAGCCGTCATGAACGGGCTAGAGGTCCATTCGACCCCGAATATAATTCAAAATAGTAAATTAAATGAGACAGATACTACAGATGACTCGGGAATTCAGTCAACTAATATAAATAATCAATCTGACAGTAATGATATGATGCAGATGATGCAGTTGCTTTTAGAGCAACAGAAACAAATGTCTAATGATAATAATAAGAATTGAATAGTCATTTTGACGTTAATGATAGCAAATTAGAAAGTAAATTCGATGAACAGAATGTTAAATTTCATGAATTAAGGGGTGACATAAATAATATTGATGAGCGTTTGTATGATACGAAACAACAAAGTGTTAAATTTGAAATTATAAACGTCTGAATGAGATTGATGAACGTTTAATGACATTTAAAGAACAAGTGATAGAATCAGTAGAGGAACAGATTAAAAGTAAATTAATTCAGATAGTTAATAAGAAGGTAAGTGACAGTGTTAGCGATATGACGAATAATAATGAGGTAAGTAGTAAAAATAGTAATGAGTTTAACAGCGAAATAAAAAGTGATAACGGTGATATAATTAAGAATGTGGTGTTAGAGAGTAAAGTGGTGAATAATGATAGTGGCGATGAAGTTTTAGTGGAAAGAGAAAGTAGTAATGAGATATCGGTTGATGAGATTGAGAGAGAGTGTGAAGAGAGGTTAGGTTGGCAAAGGGCAAATTTTCCCCGTGGTTTAAGTGGAGTAAAGACTCCACTAGTGATTTACGAGGACAAAGTTTCCTCCTGTAGTTATGTGAGAGACGAGGTGTCTCTAAGTAGGTCCCCTGTGTATCATGAGGTCCCTGGAAAGGCCAGGAGGTGTTATGATAATGTTGTGTTGCCCTTTGTATGGATTGAGAGAGAGAAAGGAAAATGGGGTTGTGTAAGCAATTTTGAGAGAGTGAGAGAGAGATAGAATTATTCATGTTGAGAGAGAGAGAGGTGGTGTTATTTGATGTTTTAGAAGTTATGAAGAATTATTAGAGAGAATAAATAGTGAGAGAGTGAATAAAATAAAAAACTTACCTTGTTGTGAGAATAGTGCAGCAATGGATGATGATAACGTTGATAATTATATTGAATACTTACCTGTACATAGGAGGGGGATATTAATAGCAGCTGATTCGGATAGAAAGGAGATGATAAAATGCTTAATTGAGACAGATAATAATACTAACGGTGACAAGACCAGAATTACTGATGTAGACAGGTTATATGATTTGATAATAATGTGGGGTAATCCTGTAAAACATTGTTACGGGGTAATGGAACCATTTGAAAAAACAAATAGTTATTATAATAGTAATAACAAAACGCACTTAATTATAAATGAATTGTGTAGACGTAAGACAAGATTATTATTCGATATGGTGGTTAAACATTTATTGTTCATGAACATTTAATTATGTGAGTAGTGGGGTTTTGAAATGGACTGTATTATGAAATGATTTGTGGTAAACAATAATGAATAATAATGTAGATTGTATATACTTATGTGTTGATGTTAGATGTAATGATGTAGCAAGGTGATGTTAGATGTAATGATGTAGCAAGGTGAAGTATACTCAACTTTGTGAATTTTGTTAAAGTAATTAAAATGTGTTTGATAAAACAATTGAATTAATTTGAAAGGAGATAATAAATGAAATGCTGTATAATGATAATAAAAAATTTTAATTTTTGGAGAATCTAATGGTATAAGAAATGATAAATAATTAAAGGTTGAGTATTAAAAAAAAAGATTCAATAGAAAGTTAAAGTTGTAATGTTTATAAATTTTATGCAAATTTAAAGGTGAGATTTTATTATTAAAGTAATGATGATTATGTTCATTATGAGTGTTTATTATGTTGTATTATGTAAGTGTAGGGATCTAAAACATGTATTATATAATTATCTTGTTGGTACATCCTCTTCATTCACTTTTTTAAATATTAATATATATTAAACTTTCACTGTGAACACTTACTTTTTGGTTTTGTTTCCCAAACGTTTCAACGTGGTGTTCGTCTTCCTCAGTGGGATTTGAAATACTGAATGTCTGTACAAGGTAATGGTTATGGGTTGTAGGTTGTAGGTGTTGTAGGGTTGTAGGTGTGTGTGGTGGGGGTTACTTTTCGATACACTGATTCATACACACACTTTGAATCCCAGCGCCAATTCCCTCCCACCACACACACCTACAACCCATAACCGTTACCTTGTACAGACATTCAGTATTTCAAATCCCACTGAGAAAGACGAACACCACGTTGAAACGTTTGGGAAACAAAACCAAAAAGTAAGCGTTCACAGTGAAAGTTTAATATTGTAACGGTACATAACCCGGTCCCAATAAATTAACTCATGTAATACCATAAAGGTCAGAAATGGGTAACCTATAACAAGCTCAAAATTAAATTGTATCACTAAACATTATAAACAATTCGAGTGATATACAGTGACAAGTGAGTTATAGTGTACCCATTGAGGTAAAAAGTGAAAGGGAAGGGAACTTCTTACAGAATTGTGCTGTAGGTATGAGAATTATAAACGATGATAGTAGACTATAATGCTACTAACTGATTATGTATTTTGTTAATTTATTGTAATGTTTATATTGTGTAGACAACCAAGTTTAATACCTAAGTTAATTTTATATTTTTTCAAATATTTGTGTTATAGTATAAGATAACCCAGGGTTCATTTTAAAAAACATAAAAGATTTAAATATCAGATGATAATAAAAAATTAAAATAATACTGTATGAGGGAGATGGCAGAAGGAAGTAGGGCAGTGTAGGAATACTATGAGAGACTAATAAATAATATATAAATTCATTTAAAGTTAATAAAACTATTAAATACTTATATCCAAGGTTATAAGAAAATGAACAGAAACCTATTATGTAAACCAAATTGGGAAAGAAACCGAAATTAAAAATAATTATTTTTCTGTAAATAAAATATAAATTTATAATAATTACAAACTGCCTATATACAAAAAAGTAAATAGCAGAACCAATAAAAAGATATAAAAAAATTATGGGTTACTAAGAGTGACGAAAATAACAAGTATTGTTAATCGAATTTATAAATTAAACCTGTCCAGTTGACAAAATGATGAGACCACAATTTTATTAAAATATCCTTTTAGAAACCTTTAAGAAGTACAAAATTGGTACAAAATTAAACAATAGTATGAACATTAAATACTCCTACCTTATTTACCAAAGTTAAATTGCTATACTCCATAAAAAAAGTGAAAGAAAACCAATTTTGGACGATCAGGACTAGTTTCACGATGTTTCAAGTTTGACGAGAGAATATTTTCCAGACGGTTATGAAATTGCTACATAATACGGACACCACCGGAGAAACGGCTTCATCCAAGTAAGAACTTCAGGAAGATAGGTAATATAAACTTTTCGTTTAATATTTAACGAAGAAAACATTCGGAATGGTAGTGTCATACCGAAACCATTAAAGATTAACCATATGTTGTAATAAAAACAAACACCATCTGCTCTCTTACGGACATTTCTGGAACTACGTACTAAACGAAAATAAACAAATTTTTTTAATATTTTTCGGTATTTGTAAAGCGTAGTATAATTATCCATTTCTGACCATCTCATAACAAAAAGAACTTACCCTTAACCCTGGGGAAATAAAAAGAATTATATATTGATTGATGTTTTAAAAATAGTATAAAATTTGGTAAAAAACCATATATGTTTTTTTTTTAACAATTCCATGTTTACTCAATGAAGTCGATATTATGTTTTAGTTAAGGAAAAGATCGATTGTGATATCTGTATTTTGCCAGCAGGGAAAAACCCAATAATATAAATAATAAATATTATTGAAAAAATGATATTGAATAATAAAAATGTGTTATATTTTTTGTAGCGGGTAGTTGTAATAGATTTCAGAACAAAATAGAAGAGGTCGATCCACTGGGTCATATTCTGCCACAGTGTAGTCTGGTTGAACTATGTGTGGAGACTCGTCTCACAATCAGCTGATTTAATTCACGGCGAACCATTTGAAAAAATTTCAGAAATCGTCTAAAACGAGTGTAAACAATCAGTACTTACTCTCTCCTCAACATAAGGCTGAACAACTTCCCTACTTGACCCAAATCACACACTCTTGATTTCTGCTTTGATTGAGTAACATTAACAACCACTTTATTTTAAACTTCGGTCATTATAATTCATAAGTGGCTACACGCTAGAATAAGAGGGATGTTTCACTGACACCTCTGAGGCGGGTACGT
The DNA here is from genome assembly GCA_034769895.1 of Magicicada septendecula. Taxonomy (NCBI): domain Eukaryota; kingdom Metazoa; phylum Arthropoda; class Insecta; order Hemiptera; family Cicadidae; genus Magicicada; species Magicicada septendecula. The sequence goes on along the minus strand of CM068367.1, from coordinate 181,059,112 downwards.
TACAATATGCATTATATGTTTGAATGCGATTCCCCACTTTCGGGCGGTCCCGGCCTTACCAGCCCAGACCGTAGTTTTGGATGACAACCAATTGTGGGTAGGCCTATTGTACCCTAACCATACTTGCTATTATTTTCAAAATTGGTGACTTTAGAAATTAACCGGGGGTGAATCAAGGGGAATCACCATAACTATGGAACAGCGGTTATTCATCGAATGGGATGGTAGACCGTCATAAGGGCATATAACTAAATTTTAGTAGGATTACTGGTGTCCTTGGACATCAGTAATGCCGAATGTTGTGTAACACCGAAGCAAGAACGATGTAGGCAGCGTCTACACCCTAAAAAACTTCAGTTCTTGTAGAGGCAACTGGGTGCTACAGTCCAGCCTTGGTGGGAAATAGAGAGTGTGGAAGGGAGGTGGCAACGTTACAAGCCATGAGGGAGAAACTTCATTTAAATGCGAGTCTGTGTAATTTCGGCTGGGATGAGGCCACTCGTCAAGAAGCCTGGCGCAGGGTTACATCAAATTGTAACGTGGGGTATCGGTGGTTAAGGGATTCATAAGGGGGGATATTAAGTAATGATGGGGAAGGAGGTTTTTAAATTGTTGATAAATAAGTTCTTATTGAATAAGAAATAAGATAAGATTGATGTTTATTGTAATGGTGCTGGTGGAGTTTATTTTAATGTTTATTGTAATACTGAAGCAGTGGAGTAGATTGATTATTATCTGTGTATCTATCGTATTGAATAATTTTCTATGTCGTGTATAATCACATTTTGTGTTAGGAAAAAAAACTGGGGTGGAATTAAAGTTATACTGTATTATGCTTTCATGTTCTTTATATGAGGTTATGCTGTTATGAGAAGATATCAGCTGATCCATGGTGGTGTGTGTATATTATATTTTGTGTAATCAATTTATAGTTGCAATTGATTTTATGATAGTAATGAGTTTTTATTTTTTAATAATTGTCCGTATATAATTATGAATGTTTATAATGAAAAGTAAATTCATGAAAATTAAATTCATTTAAAAGATAGAAATTTTGGAAGTAGATTTGAAAGTTTGATTTAAAGGTTATGAAAGAAATGATGAATGAATTTTATTATGAAGTAAATAAATACAAGATGAAATTTAATGAATTAAAATTGTTTTGAGGTAATTTACAGTGTTTGATTATGAGGTAATTAAAATTTATGTGAGAGGATTTAATTAATATAAAAGGTTTCAAGTAATGCAATTAAAGTAATTAATTAAAAGAGATGGGTTAATTAATTTAAAAGATGGAAATAAGTGTAATAAATTTGAATAGTTTATTTTTTGACTTGAAATGGATAATAAATAGTAGTTTAGTAATGTTTATTTTGAATATAGGTTTTTTGTGAAATATAAATGTTTATTTGATTAGGAAAGTACAATAAACAAATGTAATATTTTTATGTTAAGAATGTACGTATAGATCCAACCAGTGCTTCTTAACGCAAACCAGTATGGGCTAAGAGGAAAACAAACCAGTTGGGGATGTGGTACGGTAAAAAAGCCAGTTATTGATACTTTTTATTGAATGTTACAGAGTTTGGTGATACTGTGGTGGCAAGCCTGTCTGACTTTATGGTGTTGGGACCTCATCTAGGGAAGTCCAGTAAGGTCATGCAGGTGCGACCGCAGTCGCCGGACTAGGGGGGTAAGTCACCCATGACTTACGGATTTACAGGGGTTTAGTGGCGCCATATCCTTGCTGGTCCTCTTAGGTTTTTAGGCAATGAGAGTTTTTCTGTTTTAACAGAAAACCTCTCATTGGGGGGGTATTGTAACGGGGCAAATAAGGCTGAGGGTTTATTTTTTGTTTATTTTTCATAATCAATGTAATAATCTGGGGCCAACTCGGCTGGGCAACATTTTTTTATCACAAAAGCTTGATTTGTTTAACACCCTGTGGTTAGCTCGGTGTCAGGCCGAGCGAGGTACAAAAACAATTAAGAGTCTGGGAATGTGTACGAGCACGTGAGTGGGCCGCCTTTTCACAATGTGAAAGTCATGTTTAAGAATTCCTTCTCGCCTTACACGATAATACGGGAAAGCTGCGAGATGCTACCCACCAATCACAAACCAAGTTGCCGGGCGCAGAGAGACGTTTAGCCATTTTGGAAACTTCAGTCGACAAATGATCGCGCAACTGCCCGGGTGTGTTAACGCACGGTTGTGTAAATAGGGCGAGCAAACTATCACGTCGGCCGACTAATAAAGAGTGAGTTAATGTAGAACAGCAATAAAAATGTGAATAAAAGTAAAGACATCACAAGTTTAAGTTTAGGACAGTTTCCATCAATATTTCGGACGTTAAAATGGACAAAAAAGTGTATGTACGGTAGTGATACAACGCCGGAGAGACAGGCAACGAGGATGAGTAACTTTTGAACCTTTTTATATTTTGAACAAATTTTAACATATTATACAGCTGTTTAAATTTTGATAAAACTAAAAGAGTTATGTATTGTAAATGGGGATTTCAAAGATATGAGTGAGTGTGTATGTGCGTAAAAAAATTACGTAATGAATAACACTGGTTTGCGATAAGTAAATTTAGTTTAAGTTTTCAATATCTATTCTTTGGTTTTGTTTTCACTAGTTTGATTGTAGGTAATCTTATAAAAGCAGGGTTAATTTTAAAATAACCAATGTATCCTTTATTATTATTATATACGTACCACCAAAATCAGTAAAGTTTCAATTTTTTTAAATTACTGAATAAGGCCTTTTTGAAATTATTATAATTTCATCATCAGTTCACACTAAAATGTTCTTGTTGTGATGTCTTCTTTTATATGTATAAATGTTGTTATCTGTGTCCATTATATCTCACTGCACTTCATATTGAATCTTCCACTGCCATCATTATTTAGTGAAACCAAGCAAGTCATATATTGCCATAGTTGATCATTTTCGAATATTGTCTGCTGATTCATCAATTTGTTATATTTTTTATGTAGGTATATATATAATTTTTCTAACTGTATAATGTCATTTTTATTATTATTTACTTCTACTATTTCCATATTGTTGGTTATATCTGTTATACTATGATTCATATCAATAAGGTGATCTTCATATCAATAAGGTGATCTGCTATATTGGAGATTCCCGTTTTTTTATTATTAAAGGCTCTGATATGTTCCTTTATTGTTCATATAGTAAAACGTGTAGAAGAGGGAGAAAGAATATTGTTAGTTATAATGGAAAATAAGTCAATTTTAATTTTTTTATTATGCAGAATTAAAGAATAATATGACAAATAAAAGTAAATTCATTTGAAAACAAATGGACTCGAAGCATTTATTTCAGATAACCTAATTTCTGTTCTCCAAATAAACGCTTACACGAACTCTGGGTTAACCTTGATATGTAAAATGGTAAGTAAATAGTAAATGAAAAAAGAGAGTAATAAAGATTGTCTTAATGGATGTAATAAAATTCATATCAGTACACAATGAAGATCTAGCAGAAAATTTAGCCAGTAGCTATAAAACTGACCATAATGATATTGAGATCTTGCCATTCAATGATATGAAACTGTTACAGATAAAGTATTGAAAAAAAACTGTTAATACTTTGGACTCAGCACTTATATGCTATAAAGGCGCAATGTTTTAGTGCGCGTGAGGCACCTGTATGGTATACGAGTGCCAACTTCTTATCAAAATAAACACTGTCTGCTCGTACACTATTCGATTGCCATAACTTTCATTATATATATTGAATCCACTTGTAATGATACAATTTGTAATTACCCTAAATATGGTATAAAAAACCATAAATATTGTATTTTTAGTTTGGTCAAAATTAGACAAGCATTTAATAACCTTTATGAATATATCGTGAGTGGACTATATAATATTTGCCAGGATTCTGACCGATTCGGAGCAAAAAACGTGAAGCATCACAAAAAACAGTATGTCATTTGTTGCGATAAAAGTGACGAGCCCTGATGACGTGAGCGGCCAAGAATTTGTTTTTGTAAACAACATAATATTGTCAACAACTGAACAATGAGGCAGTGACGTAGATTCACCCCACCTCGGAAATATGTAACAAAGACTCTGTGTCATTTCATCAGCAACAGTGATCGCAGCCGGCCGGCCAACCGTTCACGAACGGCAGATCATTCACGCAAAGTGAATTTTAACTTTTAACCCACTAAAAGTGGTTTATTACAACAGTGACACCTTACCATTCGGTAAGGTGTAATAATACAAAATGTGACCGGGAAGTGAAATCGACGAACTCGCGGCACGCGACGTTCGTAAAACAGCATACGACTATTTGGTGAGAACGTTCCAGCAACATATATATATATATATTGTAACAAGTGAAAACAGGGTGTGTGTACTTCCTTAAAGCCCCTCGTTGGGTTTGTCAATATTTAACAATCTACTAGGGGTGCGCCCTTGTTCAAGCCCCGCGATGGAAGCCAATATGTAACAATCTACTAGGGTCGTACCTGTTGAAATGTATCACACTTGTTTATTTTGTGTATTAGTGTGAATGTAGTGTGTTTGCCTCACACTGGTCGTTACATAAATCGACGTCACTACTGGAGTCCGTAGCGTTGTCAATGTCACCAGTACAACCTACCTGTTAATTCATAGGGATTACGATTCCCGGGTGGCGCCAAATTGTTTCTGTTAAAACAATTAAAACATTTAATTTTTAAGGTAATACGTGATATTAGCTAGACAGCTGTGACGTTCGAATTGTTCCCGCTGCTACACAGGTTGTCGACTCGGCCGCTCGTGGTGAGCGCTAGTTGGCTGTTGCTTAAAACTTCGCTAACACACATATATTCTACAAAATTCCTATGAAATAACAAGATAGTAATGTTCTGTACTGCGTTTTTTAATACACATTTAATTATCAATAAATATGACAAATGAATCATAAACAAATTTATAATATTATGCTCAGGCTTAGAGCTTGAAACACAAAATATCTCAGGTTGGCAAAATTGATTTCAAAACACTATCGTTCAGTTACTTTTAACAAATTACTATGTTTTTAAAATCTGGAGTTCTTTTGATCATGAAAATAGACATAAACGTTGATTACATGAAAATAAGTACACTACTATACCTTATGCGTACTTAGGATTTATAATGTGTTTGTACAATTTGTTCAGTAGTGTCGTATTTCTGTTACAGTAGTTATGTTCACAAATAAGGTTATCTCTATAGTTTAATTAAATGTTTTTTAATGTAAGTAAATTATGCCTTTACCTTTGAAAGAAAATACTACTTTTTAAATAGTGAGAAATTTTATCATTTGAAAATAATTTAAGTAATTTGGGGTTTTGGGAGTAAGGAATTATTCGGTACTTATCAGTTCATCTCACGTTGTCTGTGTCGTCATCAGGATAGGCGTATATTTTTCGAATTTGGGCTGGTTGAAGGCTTCCAACATCTTCTTCAAACTGGTCTGGTTTTTTTCTTTAATTAGTTTATTTAATTTCGTTCCTGGACATCATTAATTCTGTATAGATCGACGTCTCTTCATATTGGGTTATCTTGGTTCACTGATTCGACTTTTTATAACTGTTTAAATTAAAATTTTAGTTTGTCCAATTTTTCGTGTGGCTTACCCACGCTTCGTTTCTTCAGCGTCTCTAAAATTTAATGGAAAAATAATCCCTCAAACGTCTCGTTGTCATAGTAACCAATAATTCAATGCTTGGTTAATTACTCCTTACATACATTGTTAGAAATATTTGAATTTTTATTCAAATTTATTAAGTATTTTCCTAATGATTTTATTCCCTTATAATTCCTTTGGGATAATAAATGACATCACTATTATTTTTCTTTCCTTTCAAAGTTTACAATGATACCTCATAAGGTCATATTCTGTTACACTTTAACTATAGTCTAATTATTTGACATTTAATAAATAACATATCTTTCTTGAATTAAATTATTACAATAATATTTCTGTGTTGAAATAACTGATATATAATTACTGTCCATTCACTGTTCTTAGATTAGTAAGATTTTTTGTGAAATTGATACAATTTGCATTTGAATGTCTTTGGCAGTTAACTGTTTTCATAGTCACAAACAGCCATTATTGTTTTTTAGTGTATTTCCTTTTTAAATTACATTCTGAATTCAGCCTGATGGGCTTCACTTATTTGTTTGTGTTTTAATTACTATTCAACATACATTTTCATTACTCTTCATTTAAAATATAATAGTTAGGTTTATGGACTGTAAGTCCCTTTCAGCCATATTCCTTCTTTAACATTGAATCAACTATTCTTTACAAGTCATAAATTATTCTTAGTACTAACATTGATTTCTTTCTTGTCTTATAAACTAGGGTGATAAACATTGTCACCTTCTCTAATATTATGAAGGTTAATTCCCCTTTCAACATGGGGTGTTGTATTCTTTATAATTTTAATCTTTAATAACAAACTTTACTTCTATCCTATCATGCCATGTTAACACAAGTTATTGTACTGGGCTTTCTCCCTGAATATTATTACAAGCTTCCTTAATATTAATTTGGATTACTATTTCTAATTACTTCTAGGTATATAACTAATTATAATCTCACTCCAATCATTGGTGGTTTATCAATGTTTTACAGAGTGTCTATTTACCTAGCATTCTATTTTGAACGTTTCACATCCACTTTCACTATTTTTTAGGGCATTTACACTTCACTAAAGCACTTCACTTTGGTTCACTGTTTTGTAATTAGTGTTTATTTAATGGGTAATCCCTATACTTTCTCCTACCATTTCTCACTATTTTGTTTTAGTATTATATTTACTATTAACAATACTAGGCTAGTTGTGTTTTGGTTGAATCTAACCTTTCTGACAGGGTTAGTGTACTTTTCCTATACTACATTGCTTTACAATTGTATTGTCTTAAAAATGGGTACCTAGGTTAAATTAATGCTAATAATAACATTGGTTTCATTAATACATAATTATTCAAGGTTTATTGACCGTATTCTATCTCTAAACATACAATCTTTCCCTTTTATATATGTGTGTTAGTTTCCCCTTGGGTTTTATCTGTCTCCTCTTCATTCTTCCTCTTCTTCTTCTTCAATCCGGTTCGGTTCTCCTCTTCTTCTCTTCTGGTTTAAATTCTGTTTACTTGTATGGATCTGTCCTCTTCTTCTGGTTCTTCTTTAGTTCTGTGTCCATCATTGTTTTGTCTATCATATTTTTCTTAAGTATGTTACGTGGTTCCCTTCTTTATGTTTGGGTTGTTGGCTCAATCATGTCAAAATATTTACATTTTAATAAGTATGTTACGTGGTTCCCTTCTTTATGTTTGTGTTTTCGGCTCAATCACTTGGGTTGGGTAATATCGTTGTACGTCTTGTCAAAGTATTTACATTTTAATCATTTTTTACACGTTTTATTTCATATGAAGTAATTTTATATCAAGAATTATCTTTTTTATCACTGGTACGAGATTTGGCTTAATTGTATCGTTACATAATGCCTCTCCTCTAAAATTGATCATTTTAATAAAACACTAGCATAGTTTTTTATGAAATTATCAGTTATAGATAACTTTTTTCCTTCTCTTCCTTGTTTGTTTCTCCATTCTCCATTCTTGTTTCAACTTAATTCACTCCATTTTATTTGGATCTGTTTTTATTTATTTCCATTGGTGCATACTCCCTCATACACAAATTTTTTTTCCCTAACTTTATATAGTAGCTGGTTTCTCCCATTACTACTCATTTTTCTGAGACTAGAGGCACATCTTCTCTACTCAGTTCATATAGATTGCTGGACTTTTCAACAGTCAATCTTAAATCTTTGTCAACTTGTGACTTAATAATAATAATAATATAATATAATTGGGATTGTCCACCTTGTGGTTTGTTTTTAGATCACTTTATCATTACTACTCATTCTTCCTTCCGCTATACCTTAACTATACACTAACATCTACTCATATACTATATTGAGAAATTTTATCTTTATTCAAATGTTAATTTCATCATATCTCACTTTTTGTGATCATTTTAATTGTCTTAGACATTTTTTTTTTTTTCTTAGTCATTTAGCAGGATTCTGCTTTAGCCATATTTGTATATTTGTTTTATATACAATTTCTCTCTCCTTGTACCAGGTATAGTTTTATTTATTTTTTTTTCTGATAATACTTTTGATTCAGTATAATTTCAAGTATTTATCTCAGTAATTTGAACTTGATTTTATTTTTGTTTATTTTACTCTGTATTCAACATCATTTTTGATAATTCTTTGGTAAGTTAATGGTCTTACCTTAAAGGAATGTTTGTAGCGTATTCCTTTTTTAGCTATTTTTTGTTTTAATTATAATTGTAAGTTTGTGCTTCTTACATTTTTATTACATAGGAATGTGTGTAACTTATTCCTGATTATCTCACTTTTTACTTCATACTTCATATTTCAATTTTTTTTTTTTTTTTTGTTAGACTGCAAATTAATTTAAATTGAAAGGAATTTGTGTAATTGTTTCCTTTGTTTTTTTTTTTCATTATTATAAAACTTTTTTATTGTTCCGCATATATCATCTAAATATTTGAGTAAGCTGCTCTTACAATCTCTTTTAGAATTTTGAAATCGGTTTCATTTCACAATGGTTTTATTCTTCTTCGTAAAACTTTTTTATTGAAGTTTGGTTGTAAACTCCCTTGATTTTCCTTGTATTGATATTACTGATCTGGTAAGTATTGTTACCATTGTCTCTTGTGATGATATACGGATTATTATGATATACATAATTGTTTATTCATATTGCTATATACTGGTCCGTTATTTATATTTTGTTAAGTTGACTTCTCCTTTTCTTTCCTTTATTTTTTCCTTCTTTTGTTCGACTCTTTGTTATTATGCACCTCTACTCCTTCAAGTGCTTGGTAGACGCACTTATTCTGGATGATATTTTATTCAAGTTCATTGACTATGGTTCATTAGGCATTCCACCTATCGGCCGTCCCTTCTTCTTCGTCAATGACTTGCCCTTCTGTCTGAGGTGTGTTTGATCGATTTCCATTATTTCTTGGTGGAATCCATAGTTCCGGCGGGTTTCGTTTGTTATACGCTATGCGGAAATTTTCTTCTGGGTCATTGCTGAATGGTATCCAGTCATAGTTTTCTTCGGTCTGATTACTTCCGGATGGAGTGTCCCTTCTTTGGTTATTGTTTCCGGATCTCATTCCCACTATACTGTTCACCTGTCGTATGTTTTGTGCATTTTCTTCCCTTGGGCTCTGGTTATCTTCATTGCGAGGTGGTTCATCATTCCTACCCTCTGCTGGTGGGCTATTATTGTTATTTGATACTTGATAATAACAGTTAGGACGACAGTTCTGGCCATATCTTCTTTGGTTATTCTGTTTTTGTCCACGGATGAAGTTTACTCGACGTCTGTCGTCATTTCTATACTGATTACCCCCGGGTCCCCGGTTGTACTGGTCATTGGGATGATACCGGTTGCCATAATAATTATGGTCATTGGGGTGACCGTTGGTAGGTCGTTCAGGTCCATTTCCTCGGTAATTATCATTCTGTCGGTAATTATTATTTGGGCTGTTTCTATTATTGTTTTGATTTCCTGAGTGATGGTTCTGTTGGCCTCTGTTACCAGGCTGATCGTTTGGAGGGTGTTGCTGGGTATTTCTATTGAACGTTTGTTCTGCATTATTATCATTATTATTGCGGCCCCAGTTATTTCTGTTATTGTTTTGTGGATAATTGTATGGTCCATGGAAATTAGTTGTATTGTTATTTTCATTCCACTTATTGTACCTTTGGTTTGTGATCCTGTTTTTTCGATACTGGTTATCATTCTCCATGTCCTCCAGCAAACTAACCATTCCTTGGATTGTTTTAATTTGGCCTTGTCGCCTGGCCTTCTGGATGGCCTCTTCGTAATGGTAACCCAGTTGTATCATCAACGACTCTTCCGGTATCCTGGGTTCCAAATTTCTGGCTAAACATACCCTTCCCAGAAAGTACGATGTTAACGTGTGTCCTCCTTGTGTCTTGTACCTTCCGTTACTGATGTCATTGCGGACCACATTCTGTGTTGATTCGGACCAATACTTCTCCCTGAACTGTTTCTTGAACTCTTGAGTATCATTTATCTCAGGTCTTGTGGCCGTCCACCAATTGTCATGGGTGTCACGAAACATCTCGTCGATCATACTTCTTACATTGGACCATCTGGTTTCTTTGTTCTTCTCTATCAGCTCTTCTACCCGTTTGAGGAATTCTATCGGGTTTCTCCGGTAGCTACGAAAATTAATCATTTCTCTAGGTTCACTGGTTATGAATTGGGTGTGATTATATGGTTTTTCTCTTAATGCATCTAATTCCTCCTGCATCTGTTTCTCTCGCATACTGATTCCCTGGATTTTTTCTCGGTTTTCTCGGGTCAGTCCGTCGATTTTATCTATGACGGTGTACACTTTCTCCACCCGATTGTTTACATCCAGTTGTAGCTCTTGGTGCCTCTCCTCCAATTCCTTGGCCACCTCCTGTTTCTTCTTTTGGCATCTTTCGGTAAGGGCTTGGTAGAATTCAGTCGCTCTCAACTTATTTTCTTCCTCGACATCGATGATTTTATAATTCATTTCTTCCTGTACTTGTAACAAGGCTTCGTTGGTCTCTGCTACCGATTGCCTGGTCTCCTCTCGACATTCGGCCAATTGTTGCTCCCATTCCTCCTTGGTTTTCTCCCTTGCTTCCTCTATCTTCTGTTGGAGAATATCATGATTATTTTCCATCTTTTGATTTACTATTTCTAGATCCTTCTTGATCTGTTTCTTCAACTCTTCACTCTTCTTCTCCAATGCCTCCTGACTTCTCTTCAAGTCTTCATGGTTGCTCTCTATCTTGTCATTCAGGAATTCTATACTCTCCTTCATTTGCTTCTTCAATTCTTCACTGTTTTGGTCCAATTTTTTCAATATTCTATTCAAATTTTCCTTGTCTTGTCTTCTCTCCTCCTTGTCTGACTCTAATTTTTTATTAATTTGTCCAAATTGTTCCATCATGAACTTCATCATGCTATTTAAATTCGTTTCTTCTGTTGGTTTGACTGGCTGGTTATTTACCCTGACTTCTACTTCTATTTCCGGTTCAGGTTCGGGTTCAAGTGGGCTTGGATTTTCCGTTTGGTCCTCCTGTGGGTTTTCTTCTGACAATTCTCCAGTCGTTTCCTCCATTTCTACTTCTTCAACTTCCTCCATTTCTTCTGGGTTTCCTTCTTGGTTTGATGTTTCCTTCCCTTTGCGTCTCGTAACCATCCCGTGTCTATTCATGATCGCCGCTAGTTATTCTTCCTAGCCACACGTTGCTGGTCGCCAATATGTAACAAGTGAAAACAGGGTGTGTGTACTTCCTTAAAGCCCCTCGTTGGGTTCGTCAATATTTAACAATCTACTAGGGGTGCGCCCTTGTTCAAGCCCCGCGATGGAAGCCAATATGTAACAATCTACTAGGGTCGTACCTGTTGAAATGTATCACACTTGTTTATTTTGTGTATTAGTGTGAATGTAGTGTGTTTGCCTTACACTGGTCGTTACATAAATCGACGTCACTACTGGAGTCCGTAGCGTTGTCAATGTCACCAGTACAACCTACCTGTTAATTCATAGGGATTACGATTCCCGGGTGGCGCCAAATTGTTTCTGTTAAAACAATTAAAACATTTAATTTTTAAGGTAATACGTGATATTAGCTAGACAGCTGTGACGTTCGAATTGTTCCCGCTGCTACACAGGTTGTCGACTCGGCCGCTCGTGGTGAGCGCTAGTTGGCTGTTGCTTAAAACTTCGCTAACACACATATATTCTACAAAATTCCTATGAAATAACAAGATAGTAATGTTCTGTACTGCGTTTTTTAATACACATTTAATTATCAATAAATATGACAAATGAATCATAAACAAATTTATAATATTATGCTCCGGCTTAGAGCTTGAAACACAAAATATCTCAGGTTGGCAAAATTGATTTCAAAACACTATCGTTCAGTTACTTTTAACAAATTACTATGTTTTTAAAATCTGGAGTTCTTTTGATCATGAAAATAGACATAAACGTTGATTACATGAAAATAAGTACACTACTATACCTTATGCGTACTTAGGATTTATAATGTGTTTGTACAATTTGTTCAGTAGTGTCGTATTTCTGTTACAGTAGTTATGTTCACAAATAAGGTTATCTCTATAGTTTAATTAAATGTTTTTTAATGTAAGTAAATTATGCCTTTACCTTTGAAAGAAAATACTACTTTTTAAATAGTGAGAAATTTTATCATTTGAAAATAATTTAAGTAATTTGGGGTTTTGGGAGTAAGGAATTATTCGGTACTTATCAGTTCATCTCACGTTGTCTGTGTCGTCATCAGGATAGGCGTATATTTTTCGAATTTGGGCTGGTTGAAGGCTTCCAACATCTTCTTCAAACTGGTCTGGTTTTTTTCTTTAATTAGTTTATTTAATTTCGTTCCTGGACATCATTAATTCTGTATAGATCGACGTCTCTTCATATTGGGTTATCTTGGTTCACTGATTCGACTTTTTATAACTGTTTAAATTAAAATTTTAGTTTGTCCAATTTTTCGTGTGGCTTACCCACGCTTCGTTTCTTCAGCGTCTCTAAAATTTAATGGAAAAATAATCCCTCAAACGTCTCGTTGTCATAGTAACCAATAATTCAATGCTTGGTTAATTACTCCTTACATACATTGTTAGAAATATTTGAATTTTTATTCAAATTTATTAAGTATTTTCCTAATGATTTTATTCCCTTATAATTCCTTTGGGATAATAAATGACATCACTATTATTTTTCTTTCCTTTCAAAGTTTACAATGATACCTCATAAGGTCATATTCTGTTACACTTTAACTATAGTCTAATTATTTGACATTTAATAAATAACATATCTTTCTTGAATTAAATTATTACAATAATATTTCTGTGTTGAAATAACTGATATATAATTACTGTCCATTCACTGTTCTTAGATTAGTAAGATTTTTTGTGAAATTGATACAATTTGCATTTGAATGTCTTTGGCAGTTAACTGTTTTCATAGTCACAAACAGCCATTATTGTTTTTTAGTGTATTTCCTTTTTAAATTACATTCTGAATTCAGCCTGATGGGCTTCACTTATTTGTTTGTGTTTTAATTACTATTCAACATACATTTTCATTACTCTTCATTTAAAATATAATAGTTAGGTTTATGGACTGTAAGTCCCTTTCAGCCATATTCCTTCTTTAACATTGAATCAACTATTCTTTACAAGTCATAAATTATTCTTAGTACTAACATTGATTTCTTTCTTGTCTTATAAACTAGGGTGATAAACATTGTCACCTTCTCTAATATTATGAAGGTTAATTCCCCTTTCAACATGGGGTGTTGTATTCTTTATAATTTTAATCTTTAATAACAAACTTTACTTCTATCCTATCATGCCATGTTAACACAAGTTATTGTACTGGGCTTTCTCCCTGAATATTATTACAAGCTTCCTTAATATTAATTTGGATTACTATTTCTAATTACTTCTAGGTATATAACTAATTATAATCTCACTCCAATCATTGGTGGTTTATCAATGTTTTACAGAGTGTCTATTTACTTAGCATTCTATTTTGAACGTTTCACATCCACTTTCACTATTTTTTAGGGCATTTACACTTCACTAAAGCACTTCACTTTGGTTCACTGTTTTGTAATTAGTGTTATTTAATTGTTAATCCCTATACTTTCTCCTACCATTTCTCACTATTTTGTTTTAGTATTATATTTACTATTAACAATACTAGGCTAGTTGTGTTTTGGTTGAATCTAACCTTTCTGACAGGGTTAGTGTACTTTTCCTATACTACATTGCTTTACAATTGTATTGTCTTAAAAATGGGTACCTAGGTTAAATTAATGCTAATAATAACATTGGTTTCATTAATACATAATTATTCAAGGTTTATTGACCGTATTCTATCTCTAAACATACAATCTTTCCCTTTTATATATGTGTGTTAGTTTCCCCTTGGGTTTTATCTGTCTCCTCTTCATTCTTCCTCTTCTTCTTCTTCAATCCGGTTCGGTTCTCCTCTTCTTCTCTTCTGGTTTAAATTCTGTTTACTTGTATGGATCTGTCCTCTTCTTCTGGTTCTTCTTTAGTTCTGTGTCCATCATTGTTTTGTCTATCATATTTTTCTTAAGTATGTTACGTGGTTCCCTTCTTTATGTTTGGGTTGTTGGCTCAATCATGTCAAAATATTTACATTTTAATAAGTATGTTACGTGGTTCCCTTCTTTATGTTTGTGTTTTCGGCTCAATCACTTGGGTTGGGTAATATCGTTGTACGTCTTGTCAAAGTATTTACATTTTAATCATTTTTTACACGTTTTATTTCATATGAAGTAATTTTATATCAAGAATTATCTTTTTTATCACTGGTACGAGATTTGGCTTAATTGTATCGTTACAATATATATATATATATATATATATATATATATATCCAGAAGCCAACACACAAATACTGCACCAGAAGCAAGATGGCGAAGGTTGAAGATGGGAGAACAGGATCTCCCGAAACATGTCCCTAAAGGAAAAAATACATCTTGAGGTAAAATAGTTATAAGTATTATAGTAATATATATATATATGTATATATATATTTTATTTTCAAATCAAACCTATTTTCAATCAAAGAAATTACCAACACAAAATTTGCAAAGTAAATTCAAGTCTGTAAAATTTTAATGTTCAAAATGAGCTCATAAAAGGAATTGTACCAGAGAGAGAGAGAGTGAGAGGGCGAGTGGGTAATTTCTAAGTGCTGGGTTGTGTGACAAAGATATTATTCATATATTATTATTATTATTCCTATTCATATGATACTATATAATCTATAATACATGTCATGATTTTGGAGGGTAAAATTATTTTTAAAACGCCCATGGCGTAATATATGGGTTCTAATCGTTTTTTCAATATGTATTAATATTCAAGTTACATACTAATAAAAGTAATTTATATATGGTATTTTGTGTATGTTTTATTTCAGGTAATCTATTTCACAAAACTGGTTCGTGTTGCACGAACTCTGGCCCGAAACGTAAATTTATGTAATGTTGTCATATTGTACAACATGGCGCCCGGTTGAAAAGTGATAGTGATATTTACTAGTACATACAAAAGTACAAATTTTATGGTAACTAATTAAACGATAAAAAGCCATAAGTTACACACTGGTAGTGTCAGCTTATGGATTCGTTTGGTTTAAAGATTACATCGATCTTTCTAAACATCACTGTACTGGTAGCAATCGAGCTTGTATTGACCTCCACACCAGGTGATGCGTAGTGTTGTTTACGTTCCATTTTTGGTTAGAAATCATGTGTTTATACTTCCATTATGGATGTTTCATGTGATGTAGTGGATAGTTTTATTAAAGATTCAGGAATATGTTATTTCAGAAATAGATGACAGCGATGCCAATGTCTCATATTTTTCGGGAGAAAATGAAACTGGAATTTATGTTATAATATTTTTGCGCATTTGATTGTAAAAAAAGATTATTTCTGCTTGAAATATAATTTTGCTTCTTATATCCTCATGAATATGTAGTAGGATTTTATGTTATATTTTTGTTTTATTGCAAAAAAGATTATTTCTATGTTGTTCCTTCTTTATTACGTATAAAAATTTATTAAAATGTAAAAAACCATACACATTCAATTAATATTCCTGTAAACATTTACTAAGCAATGTGCATTTTAAATACATCGCTAAAAAGAAGAAGACTTAAGTTTTTATTACATATACCATATGTATAGCTAAGCCTCAAAATTATTATCCTGTTTTTTTTTTTAAAGTAGGGAAAAAAATGGAAGTCGCGTGTAATACAACATACATGAAAGTGCAGACTGCAAAGTGTTAAAAAAAGATGAAAAAATTAATACTGAAATAATGGGAAGAGAAAGAACATGGAAAATACTGAAGGTACAATCAAGGCATGACAATGACAAAGGAAAAATTTTCACTTTGGTGGAAACGGCACTTTACAGGTTTCAGTATGTGGAACATTAACCCAACTTCAACTTTAATTACTACTGATGTCTCTATGCTATTTGTAAATTCAAAAATTGTATTAGGCTTAAATGCCTCAAAAACTGAGTGCCTTATAGTAGGCGGTGAAGGTCAAGACCTAAAACTAGGAACAAAAGTGATCAAAAATATTAAAAACTTCAAGTATTTGGGTGTAACAATGACATTGTATGGTGACAGCAACCAAGAAATAAAAGTAAGAATATGACAAGCTAAGACAGCAACAAAACAATTAAACGGTCTGCTTTGGAGTCCACAAATAACAAAAAAACAATAAAATCAGAATATATAAAACTACAATACAGAGCTATGGAGATGGATTACTGGCAGAGGTGCTGTAGACTAACAAGACTAGATAGAGTGAGAAATGTAGAGATAAGACACGCGATGGGAATCGACCTTGACATTATAGAAACAATAGAAGCATGAAGACTGAATTGGTTTGGACACCTAAAAAGGATGTCGGATGAGAGATGGCCAAGGAAGGTATGGGAATGAACTCCACCCTCTAGAAGAAAAAAAGAAAGACCTAAACATTCATGGAAAATGGATGTCGAAGATGCAATGAATGCAAGAGGACTTACAGAACAGGACTGTTTAGACCAGCGCCAGTGGAAGCTAGGATGCAAAAGGCGGCGCCAGGCATAATTAAATCGCCTAAGAAAAAAAATAAAATAAAAAAATTGTATTAAGTGAAAGAAATACTCTTTTTGTCACTAAGACTTTTAATATTTTGTGTATTGTATATGTTCATTTGTACTTTAATACATTTTTGTCAAAATTATGACACACTAATAATATAAGTGTTAATATAATTTTATAAATAAAAATACAAACTTGTTTTCGTGATTTTCACTCGTCATATATTTAAAAACTATAATAACCACAACAGCTGTTTCGGCACACAGTGCCTTCTTCAGATGGTAAGAGCTGACTAGTTACGTACAATAAAATATCACATAAAGCCAGTGCTATGAAAACGATAATCGACTTAAGTTAGAACAATAAACAATACACATAACATATACACAACTATATACAAATTAGAAAGGAACGTACATTTACTTATATAATTTCAAATTTAAAAGCGGAGAGCTATTTAAATCAGTTTGGTTATTCAAAAGCAAACCTAAATCTTTACGCTTATTAATTTCGAGGGCTTCAAGTACAGTACTGTACGAATTAATGTGAACACATCATAATTCTCACAATTTTACTTTTTTTTCACAGTTGGCAACACTTTTATGTCAAAGTAGTGGCCATTTTGTTTTACTGTTCTGACAGTCAGTGAGTATTGAGACATAGCAAGCTACAGACACGTTGCATTTTGTTTTTTTTTTTTTAGAATTATTGTGTTTTTGCTGAAGTAAGCTAACTAAGGCTTTATTTGCTTTTTATTTTTGAAGATGGATATTACTCCCAAAAAGCGTACCAAAAAAGATTGCCAACACATCATCCACATATCTGTACCAAAACATGAACAATTTAAAATGCGGATGAGCTCTTATTTTGATTTCTAAATTACGCGTAGGCAATTACAGAATTTTCTTAATTTTATTAACGATTTATATAAAAACATAAGCTTTACAATAGAAACTGAAGTAAATGATAGTATTAACTTTTTAGATCTTTCAATTACAAAACAAAATAATAAACTCAATTTTAGCATTTTCCATAAACCTACGCATACGGATATGGTTATACACAACACGTCTGCACATCCATACTCACACAAGTTAGCAGCTTTTCATAGTTATATTCATAGACTTATTAGTATCCCACTTTTAGATTCAGACTTTCAAAAAGAACTTAACATTATAAAACAAATAGCAGTTAACAACGGTTATCAGTCAAATCTAATAGATCAGTTGTTGAATAAAAAACTATATTTACAAACATTAAGATTGGTGTATCCTATTCCAACATATAAGGAAAAGTTTCACACACTTAATTATATAGGCACTGTATCAGATAAAATTGGTAAATACTTTACTCAGAAGAATGTAAATATAGCTTTTAGGATGAAATCTTCTCTAGGTAGATATATTAAGAACAATAAGAGTAAAGTAGAGAAATTTCAAAAGTCAGGAGTATATGAGTTATCGTGTGGGTCTTGTGACAAAATTTATATTGGCCAGTCTGGAAGATCGTTTTCAAAAAGAATGTACAATCACAATTATAGTTTGAGATATCAGGATGGTAAATCTAATTATGCGAATCATTTGTCGGAAAATGATCATAATTTTAATGATAACTTTAAAATTTTACATGTATGGGAAAAAGGTAAAAAACTTGATTTACAGTACTTGAAGCCCTCGAAATTAATAAGCGTAAAGATTTAGGTTTGCTTTTGAATAACCAAACTGATTTAAATAGCTCTCCGCTTTTAAATTTGAAATTATATAAGTAAATGTACGTTCCTTTCTAATTTGTATATAGTCGTGTATATGTTATGTGTATTGTTTATTGTTCTAACTTAAGTCGATTATCGTTTTCATAGCACTGGCTTTATGTGATATTTTATTGTACGTAACTAGTCAGCTCTTACCATCTGAAGAAGGCACTGTGTGCCGAAACAGCTGTTGTGGTTATTATAGTTTTTAAATATATGACGAGTGAAAATCACGAAAACAAGTTTGTAGTTTTCTTTATAAAATTATAAAAATGGATTTTCATCAAGTAAAGGCCTCCAGTATAAATTATTTGAAGTATGCTAAAACTAGTAACTTGGCCTTATGGTATTTTAAATTATTGCTACTTACAAAAATTACATCACAGAACATTTGGTTCTTCAAGCAGTGTCTAACAAATAGTTTAACGCCACACTATATGAAGTTGAAGACGAGCAATAGGAGTATTTCTGCGACGAAAGCTATTTCAGCGGGGATTAGAAGATGGATTGTACAAGATATGAAGTTAGAATATAACAAAAGAGACGTTTGTTGCATTTACCTGAAATTTACTCATACAGAATTATTAAAAAGATTAAATAATATAGAGTTTGACATTTTAGATTTTAAGGTTAGAATTGATGTACAAAAGATTGTTCATAAAAAATACTTGAATCAAGTTCGGAAATTAAATAATTTAAAGTCTTCGGTTGTTAATAATAATAAGAAAAGTTTTAGCAAAAGTAAATTTTCGAACCATACATTTTATAATCGTTTTATGAATTTAACTAATGTTAATTTTAATGAGAGAGAAACTAAATTAATTGAAAAGGGCTTCAAGTATAATATAAAGCCGTTAAATTATAAACAAGAATTTGAAATGTTGGGTGTGGATTGTGAGTTAGCATGCAATAATCACAATAACTCACAAAAAGACTCTTCCCAACCTAACCTATTGAATAAGCATATTATAGCTGATAAATTAAATAATTTTTATGCTAAACAAAATATTAAATGTGTTATGTGTATATAGTTATGTGTATTGTTTATTGTTCTAACTTAAGTCGATTATCGTTTTCATAGCACTGGCTTTATATGATATTTTATTGTACGTAACTAGTCAGCTCTTACCATCTGAAGAAGGCACTGTGTGCCGAAACAGCTGTTGTGGTTATTATAGTTTTTAAATATATGACGAGTGAAAATCACGAAAACAGTTTGTAGTTTTCTTTATAAAATTATAAAAATGGATTTTCATCAAGTAAAGGCCTCCAGTATAAATTATAAGTGTTAATAATTATTGTACAGGTAAGCTTTCCATTTGGCAACTTTCAACACATCTAACAGTAACTTTGTCCAGGCCAAGTAGGTTGACGCACTGAAACTTGTAACTATGTTATAGATTACAGGTGTAACTCATAACCTTGGTTGTAGGTTATGAGCGAATATAGTTATAATTTTCATGTTTTGCATCACTACATCCAATCTCCTACATTTGACAAACCATAAACTCTAAGAAAAACTATTTACCTCCCAATGATGGAAGCACATCAATGTACGCTGAATATAAAATCGGTAATGCTCCATTTGTAATATGTAACTCAGGCAAATTTGGAATAAAGTCATTTCCAACAAGGAACCCCATTAAGACCTGTTAACCAAAACAAATTTTTCATTAACCTGAAAACACACTTTGAAAATAATATTATCTTTAATAACAAGGTTGGGCATACAAAAACTGAATATAACATGATTCAGTGAAAAGGGTTTGTTGATTTTCAATATCAAATGTTTTGTTTATCCAAACAGTTTTTTTATCAACAATAGAATCAAACGTATTGATCAAAACTAAAACAGTTATTCTGTTTGATATAACTTCTATTTTGACATTTGGTAATATAGAAATAGTGGGGATTTGGCACTTTTTGAATCAGCCATTTACTGTCAATGTTTATATTGTGCTCCCATCGCAGAAAGCAAATGCTATCAGTTCATACTGCTTTGTTTTCAATGTGTGTAAAACATTTCAGTTTAGATCTCAAACATCAAATTTGGAGCACACCATATTCACATTTTTTTCAGCTTCCACTACTGTCAATAATAAAATACAAAAAACAAATTATAACAAGGAAGTGCAAATGTGTGTGCGCGCGCGCTTGTGTGTGTGTGCACTATTTAAAAAATGTATAAAGTCTGCATTCATAAAATCATTAACAATGTAATAACTATAAAAATGTTTTACAAATAATGTTACTGTCTTACATAGATACCATCTTAAGTATAAACAAAATTAAAGTTATTTTACTTACAGAAACAGGACTGTGTTAAAAAAAAACTGACTGAATGGCCTCATGCAATTTACTACAAAAACACTTATCATACAGGAAACCTGCAGTCATAAACAATTAATATCTAGTCACTTAAAACACTAATGGTTGAAACTGTTGTCTTACCCAGTCATCAATAATATGCTCCAAATCATAAGGAAATGGCAGAGTTATTTTCAGATGCTGAAACTCCAGATCTAAGTACTCTCTCATTAAGGACAAGTGAAGTAGATAAAATGTAGTTTCTTCTGGAGTGGAACTACGTTTCTGGTTTTTCCTGCCAAATTTCACCTAACATTACAAAACAATAAAACAGTACTATAAAAATTATAATCTATCCAAAATTAAAGAAAGTACAGTACTAACATCCTTTACTGTAGTTCATTATGTTGTTGATTTGTAGTTGAACAAAACTACTCCACTGCTCATCGTAATTTTCACTTCCTAATTTACAACACACTATTGCTTTGAACTTTTCACAGTGATCAAAATCTACGAGATCAACTAGTTTATTATCATTACAGGAATTCTTTAAAAAAAAGTTTGAACGTTTCAATGTTCATTTTAATTTTACAGAAACAACTTGCTCACTAACAGCACAAATGGTAAGTAACGTTCAAAGGTCAGTTGGTGGCTGAGATCATAGGGTTCATGTTAAGGTATGTGGACAAGAGCACTACATAGCTCATCCGAGTTCAGTTCGCTAAAATCGTAGGGGAAATGTAAACTAGCATACTGGTCTCCTTCATACAAAGGCATGCTGATGTGCATAGTGGCAGCAAGCTGAGCGGCCCACAAGTTAAAGAAGAGTTTAGTGTTGATTTTATTTTACTACAGAGTTGATGAATCGTAAGTTATGGCATTAACTGAGCTATACTGTGATTGTCTGATACTACTGAACTACAAACTGCAGGATTATAAAAATCGAGACAAACACCATGACATACTAGTGAAAACTTCAGTTTTATTTGGAAATTTTGAAGACAAAGTTGAATGTAAAATTACAAATTTATCAAGCTATTCTGAAAAAAAATATATAAGAATATTTACATGCCTTCTTGTATGTCCATTTATTTCTACTTTTTAAGCTTGTCAACTTCTACTTATATGAAATTAAAATTGTCAAAACTACATTTTGTACTTTTCTTGGGCCTGTTATTTCATAGAAATTTGAATGATTAATTCCCACTTTCTAAAACTGCGTCCAATTTTTTTCGTATTTTGTAATACGTGTTCTTAGAAATACCAGTTGCTTCTAAAACACGTTCTTTCACTTTATTTAATGGAATTGTAATCCCTTCTTTAGCTTCGCATTCAATAAACTTTGTAACTTGATCTATAATCTCCCTAGCCTGACTGTGCAAAATTAAACCCTTTTTCTTGATTTTTGAATTTCTAGACATTTTTTATAATAAGGTAAAGTCAGTTTTTTTTTAATAAGGTAAAAAAAAACACATAACAAACAAAATTGAGAATAAAATAAAACTGTCAAATACTAAAATTAATTAACCATAGAAACAAGCGATGAAAATTAGCAGCACCACAGCAGTTCTACTGTAATGTGTACTTCCTCAATTAAAGTGCACTTGGCATCTTCTACTGATGTGATGCACCTCCGCGTGGACTATTCCACTGCTTTCAAGGTAACAGAAGTCCAGAAGTCCCTTGTCAAAAGGGTAAAATTTGTCAAAAGCTCTAACTATCAAATTTTATGTTATTTTTTTTAATCTTCACTGCGGTTCAGTGACTAACATTCTGGTGCATAAAACTGTACATTACAGTGACAAGTCTGTATGATCTCCATCTAAGCTACATAACTAAACGCAATACACAGCTCCTGGTAGAGATCACAATTTTGGAGGTCGACTTATCATCCACTCCCATAAGAAAAAAACTGTCTGATAAGATCAGACCATGTTGGTTGCATCATATTAGGAGTTTTGAGTTTGCTTCTTTTTTGCCACTCTTCTTAGCAAAGATGGTGTGTTCAAATATTCCAGAAATTGGGATTTAAACTGAATTTCTTGTTACTAGTGGTTTAATGATCTTTCTTGGTAATAATATTTCATATAAAATTTTGTATGCTAAAAAATGTTTTTGGATCCTATTAGTATTAGAACTACAAAGTCTGAAGTATATGTTGTGGTTCAACATTACTACCTAGTGTCTTGTAGCCACTAGACAATTTGCAGTCTAGTTGTACTTTCAGCTAAACAAAGCATGCTTAAGAAACATTTGTAACTTTTATTTGCATGGTATAAAAAAATATATGCATTGTTAGATGCAGCGATATAGCATTAAATTACACCAAAACCCCCTTATATAGGATACACTGGATTATCTTTATTGCATAAAGACATTAACCAATAATTTCAATGCTACAGAACAGAGTACAGAAAAATGAAAAAGTTAAATAAAGATAGTATGGTTAGTTACTCAGATTTCCAATTTGTTAAAAAAAAAATAATAGTTTTTCAAGAAACGTGTGTGTACAAAAACTAAAAAATTAGATTAGTTTGCTTTGGTTAGTGGACAGTAATGTTGGTATTTAATGTGGGAATTGTATAATTGAAAGGTTGGCTAATCTGATCATGGTCCAACTATGCACGCTTCGGCAAACATGACGTTACAGTGCTCCGAACGTCCGAACGCAGCAGACGTGATTTACGCTTGTTGCTTCGGCTGTCATTTCATTTCGCGACTTATTACGTAGGCCTTAGGCCCTAAAACATTTCATTTATGTAGTTTCAAGTGTTGCATAATTGCGCCTCACTTCTATGATGTAACATTTTTTAACCCAATGTGATTTTCCAGACTTCATAATGCGTACAAGGCTTAGCTAACCTTTCAAATTCTAAATTAAATTGTAACATTTATGCATAATAAATGTATTAAATTACAGTCCACTTACTCATCATTATTTTCTACATCCTGGCAAATCTAATTCCACTACAATATTAATTTTCAAACATTAATGCTTAACATTTTTTTGGTCACTCCGCGCCTGGATTCATCATTTTAACCTTCTTTCACAACTTATACCCTACCGAGCGGCTTCTCATCATTTTTTTACTTCAATTTCTGGCCATCACGGGCGATTCAGTACGTTCGCTGATCCGACCGTGTAGGGATTTATTCAACATTTCTTTCCTCGTCGTCATTGAGCTTCATAGACAACACCAGTACATAAAAAGCCACGTGTTAATGCCTACACGCCAGGTTTGAGCAGTTCCAAGTTGAGAGCAGTCATCCATCCAGTCCGTGCGTGTCTACCATCTGCTCCATGGCCGCAACGCTGCAAGACATCTCACTGTAGGTACGACATCAACGCCATCAGTAAAAGGTGCGTAAAATGACGGAAGAAGGCTTAAGAGTGTTGGTTAGAAAGAGAGGCGGCTTAAAGTCTGCCATAGTGAGAATCAATTCCGCAGAACTTAATTTTGATAAAAATAGTAATACCAAACATTTTCTAACTGTGAGACTAGAAAGTTTAAAGAGTTTAGCAATAAAATATGATGAGGTCCAGTCTGAGATCGAATTAATTTCTAAAGACATAAATGCTGCCCAAGAGGACAGAGTCAAGGTTGAAGAGCTTTTATATTCAACCGAGGCTAACATCTTACAACTAATACACACTTTCAACATCCAGACTGAATCTCAAACATTAAGCAGTAACATTCAATTAAAACCTATAAGTTTGCCCTGCTTCACAGGCAACATTCTCGAATGGCAGCACTTTTACTCGATATTCCTAGACTTGGTACATGCTAGATCCGACTTAACTTCAGTGCAAAAATTACATTACTTATATTCATCGCTCAAAAATGAACCACTAGATTTAATCAAGGCCTGTTTGTAATGAAAACTACTCAATAGCGTTAAGTTTGCTGTCCGCTAGATATGACAATAAATTCATATTAGCTAAATATTACATCCAAAATTTATTAGAAGTGAAGTCTACAACCAAGGACTCTGTGCAGAGCTTAGCAGAATTTATAAATACAATAACGTCTTCTGTCAGTTCTCTGACAGCCATGCAATTGTCAGTGGATTCATTTGAACTCATTACTATAC
Organism: Magicicada septendecula; assembly: GCA_034769895.1. Taxonomy (NCBI): domain Eukaryota; kingdom Metazoa; phylum Arthropoda; class Insecta; order Hemiptera; family Cicadidae; genus Magicicada; species Magicicada septendecula. The sequence continues at coordinate 181,034,155 of CM068367.1, read as the reverse complement.
AGTTATTGACAACAAAACTTGATCATTCCACATTTAAATTATGGAAAGAATCTATAGATTCTGAAAATCTTCCTAATTTTCAGAGTTTTATACAGTTTCTAAATGCCCGTAGACAATTATTAGAAAACACGTTACGATAGAAGCTGGACAGCAGCTTAACAAACCAATTTTAAAATTTAATAATAAGTCTGAAAACCCTAAGTTATGAAACTCTGCTGGCAGCACTGCATTTAAAAGTTATCATTCTGTTTCAAATAATTATTCATGCCCATGCTGCAAGGCAAGTCACCCAATTTATATGTGTGACAAATTTCGCGATTTAAGCGTATCGGAACGAGGGCAATTTATATTAAAGCATAAATGCTGCACTAATTGTTTAAGACCAGATCATTTTTCACCTAATTGCAAGGTCAAACAATCATGTAAGATCTGTTCCAGACGACACCATACATTGCTTCATATAAATAATGGGTGAAAACAGGGTTCTGCCAGCAGTAGTAATTATTGTTCATTTAAACTGCAATCAGCAAACAATGTTATCTTATCTACGGCCGTCGTGTTCGTCATCGACCGCGCTGGTAAAAGGCAGCTTGCACGAGTTTTGTTAGATGCAGGATCTCAGGTCAACTTTTGTACCGCATCATTTGCAAAAAAATTGCAACTTAACTTAACTAAATCTAATATACCAATTTCAGGTATTAATAATGCAACATGTTGCGCTACTAATTTGGTATCAGTTCGTATTGTTTCTCGTTACCAAAGGTTCACTTTTAATGCTCCGTGCGCAATCTTATCTACGTTGACCCACAAACTTCCAGCACAATCTTTTGACATAAAACATTTTAATATCCCAGATAATATTTTCCTTGCTGACCCACATTTTAATGTATCAGCTGACATAGACATACTGTTGGGAGCGCAGTTTTATTTAGACTTGATACAACCTAACAAATACATGTGGTCCTAACTTTCCTGTTATACAAGAAACTAAGTTAGGCTATATTCTAGCAGGCAATTTGCCTAAGCATTGTCATTCAAAGGGTCCTGCTGTTTCGTTCTTGGCAAGAAACAACGACGATCAAATTCTAGCGTCTCTTGAGAAGTTTTGGGAGACTGAAACCGTCCTTGATAATGCACCCATTATTAACGATTCAGTTTGCGAAGAACATTTTGTTAAGTCTACTCATTGTAATGATGAAGGTAGATTTGTCGTCTCATTACCATTTGTGTCTGATAATGCCCAGCTGGGTGAGTCCTATGCTACCGCTGAAGCGAGATTTTTAAGTTTAGAACGCAGGTTCAAGCGTGATTCTGAGCTTGCGCGTGAATATGCAAATTTTATTCAGGAATATAGAGATCCTGGCCACATGGCGCTGGTTAACGATTGTTCTGTTAATTCCAAGGTTGCAAATACTTACTATTTGCCTCATCATGCCGTTTTCAAACATTCTAGTTCCACGATGAAGCTTCACATCGTTTTTGATGGTTCGGCTAAAACTACCAATGGTCTATCTCTCAATGATATTTTGTTAGTGGGTCCAAATGTCCAACAAGATCTTTTCTCCATTCTTTTGCGATTTCGTATACACAATTATGTTCTAATCGCTGACATCGAGAAGATGTATCAACAAATTCTTGTGTCTGATAACGATTGTCATTACCAACGTATTCTGTGGCGTGATTCTTCGCTTGAACAATTTAAACATTTCGTGCTGCGAACTGTAATATACGGTACTGCTAGCGCTTCATTCTTGGCAACTCGCTGCCTTATTCAGATTGGTAAGGATAATGAAGCTTCCTTTCCTGACGCTGCTTCAGCTATAATTCATGATTTTTATGTCGATGATTTGTTGACCGGTGCAGACACCATTTCTAATCTGATCAAGTTAAAATCTGACTGAAGTACGTTGTTGAGTCAATATGGCTTTACTCTATATAAATGGGCATCAAATGAACCAAATGTGGTCACTGAGCATAGCAATTTATCACTTCCATTAAACAAACAAGGCAATGTGCGTACGTTGGGCATTCTTTGGAACAACTCTGCAGATTCATTCTTGTTTGACATCAAGTCATTTCCAGTTGAGTCAAGTATTTCTAAGAGGAGAATCCTGTCAATTATAGCAGGTATCTACGACCCACTGGGACTCATTGGTCCAATTGTTTTCCTTTATAAACAGTTTATGCAGCAACTGTGGTTGTGCAATCTTGGTTGGGATGAGCCAATTTCTGAGCAATTATATTCGTATTGGCGTTCATTATGCGATAAGTTGTATTTAATTGGTAAAATTATTGTTCCACGCTCCATACGCAGCAAGTCTGAGACCAAGCTAGTTGAATTACATGGTTTTGCAGATGCCTCTGAAAAGGGTTATGGATGTTGCATTTACATTAGTGTTATTTATCAAGATTTATTGTCCTCTTGTCACCTTTTGTGTTCTAAATCTCACATGGCTCCACTACGACAGGTGTCATTACCCCACAATGAGCTCTGTGCTTGTTTGTTGTTATCGCGACTTCTATTAAAGGTCACCCCTGCTCTCCATTCCTTTGTCAATAGTGTACACCTGTACTCCGACTCCATGGTATCTCTCTATTGGATTCATGCTCAGTCTTCTAGGTGGAAGACTTACGTCGCTAATCGTGTTGCTGAGATTCAGCGTCTCACTGAAACCCACACACGGCATCATATTGATTCGCAACATAATCCTGCTGACATTATTTCTAGAGGATGTCACCCTGACGTTTTGTGCGATTGATCGCTTTGGTGGCATGGTCCCGCTTGTCTGTCTCAATCTTCTGAACCCAATCTTTTTTCACCTTTGTCACCTTCTAATGTGCCGCTTCCTGAATGCTCTGTTGAGGAGAAACAAACCCCCAAGCTTTCTCTAATTTCTACTTTACCTATTGATCTCTCTAAGGACTTTTCCTCGTTGCACCGACTGACCCGCGTGTACACTTATTGCTTTCGATTTATCAAAAATGCTACACCCCCAAAGGCAGAGAAAATTTCAGGAGTTCTTACCCCTACCGAAATTCATTCTACTCTTAACTTTTTCATAAAGCAATCCTAGTCGATCCATTTCGCTACTGAGCTTAATTGCCTTCGAAATGGGGCTTCTGTCTCTATTAGGAGTAAACTGTCTTCTCTGGACCCATTTCTTGATGAGTTTGGCATCATACGTGTCGGCGGACGTCTACAGCAGTCGCAACTACCCTATGATAATAAGCATCCTACTGTCTTGCATCCATCGGCTCACATCACTCGCCTTATAACAAAGAGTGAGCATATTCGACTCCTCCACGCTGGTGCTCAACTTGTCCATCATTCACTTCGTCAACGCTGGTGGATCATTAACGCCAAGATAGTGATTCGTTCCATCATTCGTAGATGCGTCAAATGTCTTAGATTTAATACCAAATATCAAGCTCAAAGGCTTGGTGTTTTGCCATCTCCCAGGGTTACTCCTTCCAGGCCGTTTTTATTCTGCGCAGTGGATTATGGTGGTCCCTTCATGATCCGTCATGGCGGGCAGAGATCTAGGACTCTGTCCAAGTCATATGTGTCTTTATTCATTTGCTTGGCCACTAGGGCCATTCATTTGGAATTGGTTTCCGACCTTACGGCCAATGCGTTTATAGCTGCCTTACGTCACTTCATGGCCCGTAGGGGCATACCTAGCCAGTTATATTCTGACAATGGCACGACCTTTAGGAAGGCCCGCAACGTTTTGCATGACCTTTACAAACTCTGGCATAAAAACGATGCCACCTTAACAATACAATCATTTGCAACTTCTCATGGTATTAAGTGGTCATTCATTCCTCCATCGTCACCTCATTTTGGTGGTCTTTGGGAGAGCGGTATAAAAAGTTTGAAGTATCATTTGCGCCGCATTGTCGGCAAGTCCATATTCACATTCGAGGAGTTTACTACGGTTTTGTCACAGGTAGAGGCCTGTCTAAACTCACGTCCATTATTTGCCGTTTCATCGGATGTAAACGATCCAGTGCCACTTACCCCTGGCCATTTTTTAATCTGTGCACCATTAACGGCAATACCTGATCCTGACTTGTCACACGTTCCCATCTCTCGTCTCGGCCGTTGGCAACTTCTCCAGAAGTTTGTCCAAGCTATTTGCAAATCATGGTCGCGCGACTAGCTACACCAATTGCAACAGCATCACAAATGGAAGTTTGCTAAAGAAAACGTTTCCATTGGTGACCTGGTCCTGCTAATCGAGGATAACTTGCCTCCATTAGCATGGAAATTTGGGGTAATCACAGCCACATTTCCCAGACCAGACAATTTAATCAGAGTAGTTGACGTTCGTACTCCTGTTGGCACCTTTCGCAGACCAATTCACACGTTATGTTTGGTGCCAGCGAGGGACGAACAGTAAACACTACATCAATGTAGCTACTTAACACAAGTATTAAGTGTTGTGTTAAGTCATTGTATCAATACTATACATGTATATTATTATGTTCTTTCTTTATTGTATTCACTATATTGAGTCAGTTTTAGAGGATATTTTCTTTAAAATTAAATGTAGGTATTTATCAAACACATGTTAATGTTTCAAGAAGATTATGTTAGTTATATAAGCATTTTATTTTTACCATGAGCAAAGGTTTGTATCTTTTCAATTCAGAAATTGCTTGTTTTACTTAAGCAAGAGTCAATTTATTTAATATGTAAGACTTCAATTATTTTATGTATTTTCTTGTATGATTTATGTGTCATGTCTATTGGCGTTATTATAGATCTATTGGTTCTTATGTTATAGATTTTGTTATATAATATTCACATGGATTTGGAGCTATACAAACCATGTATGCATATTTGCTGCACATTTTTTATTGATATTTGTGCATCACTATTTCACTATTCTATGAATTTTATGTGTTACTTGTAATTGCTCAACACATGCATTACATTTTTGTATGAACACATTTACTGTACTTGTCACTTATACTATTATATACTATTATGCCTTGTATTCATGTATTTTGTAATTATGCAACACACATATTTCTATTGTATCTTATCATGTATTTTGTATCTATGTAAAACATATTATTGTACCCGCATCTATTGTTTATGATTATGCACCACGTATGTATTTTTACACATATTTTGTATTTGTATTTTACGATCATGTATTGCACATATATTATTATTCATGTTTGTGATGTAGCGTGTCAATTTTTGGGTATTTTTATTTTTTCCGTGTGGGGCATTTATAATTTATTTATTTCGTTTTTGTGCGGGAGTTTTAGGAAAATATGGTGAAATTTTATTATGCTACAACTGTTAATCCGATTACAACAGAGCGCATGGCAACGTTATTTCGGTTACGAAAGACCACGTGTTGACTGAACAGTTTGAGACAAAGGCGATACGCAATTTCCATTGTGTCATTCGGCTAAGGAATTTGCATCTCAACGAATTTCTAAGAACTCTGTACGTGTGTGGCAGTGCACACACGCCACCACTCATGCAGGAGCCCCAAGTGACGCTCTTGACAAAAAAACCAAGATGGCTAGAACGAAGAATTATTCAACATCTCTTCATCGGTCATCCGGAAATACTGCTAAAGCCCCGCCTACTATTAATGACATCAGCAGAGCTGAAGTCAATATTGTCCTCTGGTCACACACATATACCGGCTCTATGCCAAGCATAAAGTGGTTACCACACAACAACTAAGCATGAACAGCGACGAAAACCTGGTGGCCGTGAACCGCCGTTCCCGCCCATGGAAGCAAGATGTACCTGTTACGTTACCGTTCCGAGTCTACATCGGTAAGAGACGCGAGACAGTCAACGAGAAACCAAGTTCGCTAACAGACGCTGATCACGTTGTGCGGGCCCGGTCGGGTCGAACTTTTAAGTATGAATACCTAAATAAAATAATGCCTTCATACCGACCGGGACCCGAGGAATTAACGGATGTAACAATATTATAATTGGTACAATAGCATTGTGAAGTGACGACAGTGAAATAACGGACCGTGGAATCGGGCAACAAAACACGTGTTCGGTCGGCCGTGAACAGTTAATCAAATTACCACGAATAAAAACATGATTTCGTAAAACAAAATATTAAAGGGGAATATATTAAATTGTATGGATGTGTGTATGAGCAAAGCTGGGCGGCTTTCGATAGTGTAAGAAATATATGAGGGTAAGGCCTATTTAACCATTTAAAAATGTTTTGTATTATTTTTGTGCGTTTTGTATTAAGGAGTTCCGTCTTATGTAAGTAAAAAATATTCATTTCATAACATAATCATGTGTTAGACTAAGTTATTTCGTCATTACCACTTTCTCCTTTCTGTGTTGAAAAAATTCGTCTAACGTTCCGGAATCTTCTGAATTATTAATTGGGTGGGGTCAGATTGCTAAATTGTCCGTTTTATTAAGGTAAAGTGTAAAGGTCTCCATATCTGTCCTTCAAAGATATAGGTGGCGACTCTGGGCTTCTGATAAAATTTCCGCAGCAGGTAAGTAATTTAAGTCCTGGTAGTGGATTTTATTTATTTTATATTTTGGCATATTTTTTAACGTTACAATTGGCGACCCTGCCAGGATTTTCGTTTAATTTTAATTTTATATGAGATAGACCTATTTTAATGCACAGAAAATAGGACGTGGTAATGACGAATTTATAAATATGATTTATCGTGTATAATTACGCACGTAGGTTAGGTTTGTGTTATGAGTTACAGTTAAGTACAAGATAAAAAATGGCAAATAATACCGAAGTCAGTTTCACTGACGATAAAATAGAAAGTATAGTGACACCTGTCCAAAGTAAACAAGAGATAGATAAAGATGAAAAAATCATGAATATGTTGCAGTTAATTTTGGAGCAACAAAGTATTAAATTTGAAATACAAAATCACAATTTTAATGAATTAAAGAATGACATTCAAGAGATTAATAAACGTTGTAAAAATACCCATGAGACAATAATGACTAGTCTGAATAATTTAGAACAGAGTGTTGAGCGAATGGGAGTACATGTGATGAGTACAGAGAAAAATAAAACCAATGAAAAGTGTAGTGACAAATGTAAAAATATGATACCAGAGAAAGAGTTAATAAATGACAACAATAATGTTGAAAATCGTGAGAATAATAGTAATGTATTTGAAGAATTAGTATCGGAGATTGATACGGTAAAAATAAAGAATGAGAGTATTGATGAGTTGGTGGAATGTAGTGATAATGAAATGTTAATGTGTGTGTATGAGTTAGAGAGAGAGAGGAAAAATAATGTTGTAGTGGAGTGGGGACAGAGGGCAAATTTTCCCTTTATTATTTATGAAGTTTATGATAATGATTTAATGTGGCCACAAGTGGTATTGAAGGGCAAGAGTCCCGTTTTGATAGATGAATTAAGGTGTTTATTTTTGTTGAGTAATTGTGTACCCTCTGTCCGGAATGATTGTGAGAGTGTGATGTGGTGTTATGAAGAGAGAGAAGTAAGTAGAGAATGGTATGTAACAGAATTGTATAATTTGCATAGAAAATATGAAGATTGGAAAGAAAGTTTGAAAGTATATGTGAATGATAATAACTATAATGTTTTGTATAAAGTAATTAACCCAATCATGAATATATTTACCGATGGAGACGTAACAAATATGCCTAATGTTGACTGGCTTAATGATTATGTGGATAAAATAAATGAGTTTAGCTTGTATGGTTACAACACACAAAACAGTCATTTGTGTGGTGATAAAATTGAACGATGTTATATAAAAACAAGACTTATTTTTGACGATGGAGGGTAAACTATTAAAACAATAAAAGACAGTATAAACATTATGTTTTATGGTTTTTTGACATGGCAAATCTGGACAAATGAAGTGCGGAAAAAAACTGAACAATAAATAACAAGAGTTTGTAAATAAAATATAGTGAATTTATTTGTGTGCATGGTGGAATGTTAAGTAGATAATGCGTGTACGTAAGATGATTGTTGTAATAATAATCTTGAAATATTTGCAAGTTAAATAAATCTCAGAATTGATTGTGAAAACAGTAATTGATTAATGGTAATTGTTTCGATAACTATATAGTTTATATTTTTGGTAATTAATGTAATTAAAACAATTTGATACATGTTAAATATTTTGATTGCTAATTTGAATATTAATTAATTAAATTTTTTTATGAATTTAATTTATTTTACGAGATTTGGAAATTTGGTAATGAATGATAAATTATTTAATTTAAACTAATAAATTTTGTGAAATGTTTCAGAGATGGTGGTGATTATGTTTTGGGTGTATATTATGTTAAATGGATTGTAAGTAGAAAAAATTTGATAATCATGTATAATAAAAATGTTTACAGGTGTGATTGAGGTGTTAATGCAACAGTGAGATTTTAATGCAATCATTGTGTTTAATAAATATGATAATTAAAAAATTTTTTTATAATAAATGAAAAATGATATATAATGATTATTAAATATAAATTTTGAAAATTTCAAGAAAGTCAAATGGTAAAAAGTTGTAAATTGGGTTAAATGATTATTGATGCAAATATTATCGTAGAATGTATATACAATTTTTTAATTAATTAGTTAGCTATTAAGTGGCTATTGCGGGGGTGGCCTGTGCTCTCGTAAATAGCGGAATGGGTTGGGGGTAACAGAGAGTGTTACCTCCATTGGAGGCCGAAATGGCGAAAATGTGCGGCACACCTTTTTCCGTGTAAATTAAAATTTTACACACTGCTAAACGACCGTGTCGCACATAAAGAGATTGATGTGTAACAGGAAGTCAAATTGAAGTTTAGATTTCCCCGACTTTTCGGGCGGTTACTGCCTTACCAGCACTAATCGTGGATTTGGCTAGCGGCCAGCTATGGTCATATCATGTCCCTTGACCATAGCTGACTTGAAATTGGTACAGATTAGAAATTAAATGGGGGGAGACAATTAGGGGAAATCTCCGGAACTATGAAACAGCGGCTGCCACTCTGCCCGCTTGGGGGTAGCAGAGAAAGGTGGTAGACCCGCATTAAGGGTGTATAATTATAGACCCGAACATGTTGATGTTCAATACTTTCAAATATAATAGCGGAAGCAAAGACACGGAGAGGTACAACCTGCTCCAAAATATACAGTCTTTGTCGAAGCGCAAGGACGCCATAGTTCTCCATAATTTGAAATAGTGTGTGTGGCTGGGAGGTGACTCAAAGGGGTCACGAATGTAAATTTTATAACATAACATTTTTTTATTCAAAGTTTGATCAAATAAAACTGCTTGTGCTCTGTTAAATAACTAGTTGCTCAGACACTCAATACAAGGTGTTCATGCTGTAATTTTAAATGTACCATTTTATTGTTGTACGTTAGATATAGGTGTCGATAATAATAAGTGTTTTTATTATATGTGTATATTTTTTTCCTAAGCAAATAATTAAATTGTCTGGCAGGCAATCAATACGAATTATCAGAATCAGAGAAATGGGAAACAAGAAGGTGAGGAGTAATGATAAATAAATATATATATTTCATATAATTTGTTCAAATTTGAGATGTGTTTCATTGTGTTAGTAGGATCAGCTGATCAGCAATAACAGGTCACTGGTATATTGGTTTGTAAATGTTACAAGTAATTACAGTTCAATGTAATGTTTTAATGTATTACAGATATTTTAAAGTAATGGGAAAAATAATTTGATGAAATGAGAAATGAAGTAACAATTGTCAGAGTTAACAAAAGATAGTTTTTGGGTGATGCGTATTTTGAGGGACACGTAGATCTGTCCAAGTTAAAGTCAAAGTTAGAGAAATAGTAGAGGTGAAGATAATGTAATGTTGTTTTTGAGTTAATGTAATGTAATAGAATTTTGAGAAGTATTGATGGTGACACAGTAGTTGTGGAGAATTTATGTAGACTTTGAGTGATATATTGTTGTTTTTATAGTTAATGATGTTATTTTGTTGTATTTGTAGTAGGGTAATGAGATTGAGATTTTTTGGGGATGGCAATTTTGTAAAGGGGGGTGGTGTGATAAGGAGTCCACAACGACAGGCGTTGTGGCGGGAAGGGACCAATTGGCGCCGGAAAGGGTTACCTAGGGAGGGTCCAGGAACCAACATAAGGGAGTGAGCTTTGGGGAGGGAAACACACATCCTATGTACAAAGGGTTAGAGAGTATTTTTTTTTATATTGAGAGAAGGTTGCGATTTGAGTTCAATGATAAGTTGGGGTTTAGAGTGTTTTGGGATTAGTAGATATTCTGATAGAGATGGGTGTCATGGGAGTTGAAGTTGATGAATATTAGAGTCAGGGGGAGAAAGATTATATATGTATACAGATCTAGTACGGTCAATGAGATAAATAATTTACATCACCCACAGTAGATTAAAGTAAGATTGTTGAATAAAGAGAGAGATTTATGATAAAGAATATACAATTGATTGTTTTTTAAACCAGTGACAAAACTTTGAAATAATATAAAATTAAGGTGTTTATTTTAAATAATTTAAATGTCAATTTGTTTATTATTTATATTAATATTTTGTTCATTTTAAATATTTTATTTTATTATGTTTTGAGCTTTGAGTTAGACTGTTACAGATGTTTAATGTAGGTGCAGAAAGTATACACAACATATGTAGGTCAAGGGTTCTGGGACTTGACCTAGTTTCGATCAGCTGATGAGTTCATACACCTACTAAGCCTGTATAGTAGGAAGGCAAATTTATTTGTTTGTTTAATCAATTTAAACCAATTTTAAAATAATGTCTAAATAGGAAGAACACATTTAAATAAATTTAAATTTTTTTTTTGAATTTTAAAATTTAGAAAATGTTAAATTTTTTTGAAAAAAAAACTTGATTTTTCGCCTGCCAGCATTTGAATATTTTTGAGTAATGATTATTTTATTATGTGTGTACTTAACATGTTTGTTGTCATTGATTGATTATATTGCATTGTACTGTTAGACTATAAGTGATTGCTTGTTAGATTAAGGATATCTTTTGATTAGTAGGAATGTCTAAGTTAAGTCATTTGAAATAAGAAAAACAGAAAAACGAGGAAGAGAATTTTTTTGATAAAATATTATTTTGAATTATGAATTTTTTTTTGATGTCTATAAAGTTTAGAAGCATTTGTCAAGGTGGGATATTATGTCAACATGAAATGTGAGTGTGTGTGAGCCCAGTATTTGCTAAAGGCAGCCCAGCTTTCATACAAGAGGAACCATATCGGCTGAGGATCTGGAATAATCGGAGCCAGGGATTGAGGATTTTGGGGGTAGCATGTTAGAAGGTGAGGTGCGCTGTGGTACGAGTCTGTTCGATTTCTCGGTGTTGGGATCTCTTACGGAGAAGTCCAGTGATCTCGTTCAGATGAGTCCATAGTCGCTGAGCCAGGGGGGTCGTGTACCCGTGCAGACTAAGAACAAGGGGGTTGTTGGCACCAGTTCCTCACCGGTCCTCTTCGGGGTTTTATCGATGAGATTTCTTCTGTTGTGAACAGCAGAATTCTCATCGAGGGGGTATTGTAGCGTGTCAATTTTTGGGTATTTTTATTTTTTCCGTGTGGGGCATTTATAATTTATTTATTTCGTTTTTGTGCGGGAGTTTTAGGAAAATATGGTGAAATTTTATTATGCTACAACTGTTAATCCGATTACAACAGAGCGCATGGCAACGTTATTTCGGTTACGAAAGACCACGTGTTGACTGAACAGTTTGAGACAAAGGCGATACGCAATTTCCATTGTGTCATTCGGCTAAGGAATTTGCATCTCAACGAATTTCTAAGAACTCTGTACGTGTGTGGCAGTGCACACACGCCACCACTCATGCAGGAGCCCCAAGTGACGCTCTTGACAAAAAAACCAAGATGGCTAGAACGAAGAATTATTCAACATCTCTTCATCGGTCATCCGGAAATACTGCTAAAGCCCCGCCTACTATTAATGACATCAGCAGAGCTGAAGTCAATATTGTCCTCTGGTCACACACATATACCGGCTCTATGCCAAGCATAAAGTGGTTACCACACAACAACTAAGCATGAACAGCGACGAAAACCTGGTGGCCGTGAACCGCCGTTCCCGCCCATGGAAGCAAGATGTACCTGTTACGTTACCGTTCCGAGTCTACATCGGTAAGAGATGCGAGACAGTCAACGAGAAACCAAGTTCGCTAACAGACGCTGATCACGTTGTGCGGGCCCGGTCGGGTCGAACTTTTAAGTATGAATACCTAAATAAAATAATGCCTTCATACCGACCGGGACCCGAGGAATTAACGGATGTAACAATATTATAATTGGTACAATAGCATTGTGAAGTGACGACAGTGAAATAACGGACCGTGGAATCGGGCAACAAAACACGTGTTCGGTCGGCCGTGAACAGTTAATCAAATTACCACGAATAAAAACATGATTTCGTAAAACAAAATATTAAAGGGGAATATATTAAATTGTATGGATGTGTGTATGAGCAAAGCTGGGCGGCTTTCGATAGTGTAAGAAATATATGAGGGTAAGGCCTATTTAACCATTTAAAAATGTTTTGTATTATTTTTGTGCGTTTTGTATTAAGGAGTTCCGTCTTATGTAAGTAAAAAATATTCATTTCATAACATAATCATGTGTTAGACTAAGTTATTTCGTCATTACCACTTTCTCCTTTCTGTGTTGAAAAAATTCGTCTAACGTTCCGGAATCTTCTGAATTATTAATTGGGTGGGGTCAGATTGCTAAATTGTCCGTTTTATTAAGGTAAAGTGTAAAGGTCTCCATATCTGTCCTTCAAAGATATAGGTGGCGACTCTGGGCTTCTGATAAAATTTCCGCAGCAGGTAAGTAATTTAAGTCCTGGTAGTGGATTTTATTTATTTTATATTTTGGCATATTTTTTAACGTTACAATTGGCGACCCTGCCAGGATTTTTTTTTAATTTTAATTTTATATGAGATAGACCTATTTTAATGCACAGAAAATAGGACGTGGTAATGACGAATTTATAAATATGATTTATCGTGTATAATTACGCACGTAGGTTAGGTTTGTGTTATGAGTTACAGTTAAGTACAAGATAAAAAATGGCAAATAATACCGAAGTCAGTTTCACTGACGATAAAATAGAAAGTATAGTGACACCTGTCCAAAGTAAACAAGAGATAGATAAAGATGAAAAAATCATGAATATGTTGCAGTTAATTTTGGAGCAACAAAGTATTAAATTTGAAATACAAAATCACAATTTTAATGAATTAAAGAATGACATTCAAGAGATTAATAAACGTTGTAAAAATACCCATGAGACAATAATGACTAGTCTGAATAATTTAGAACAGAGTGTTGAACGAATGGGAGTACTTGTGATGAGTACAGAGAAAAATAAAACCAATGAAAAGTGTAGTGACAAATGTAAAAATATGATACCAGAGAAAGAGTTAATAAATGACAACAATAATGTTGAAAATCGTGAGAATAATAGTAATGTATTTGAAGAATTAGTATCGGAGATTGATACGGTAAAAATAAAGAATGAGAGTATTGATGAGTTGGTGGAATGTAGTGATAATGAAATGTTAATGTGTGTGTATGAGTTAGAGAGAGAGAGGAAAAATAATGTTGTAGTGGAGTGGGGACAGAGGGCAAATTTTCCCTTTATTATTTATGAAGTTTATGATAATGATTTAATGTGGCCACAAGTGGTATTGAAGGGCAAGAGTCCCGTTTTGATAGATGAATTAAGGTGTTTATTTTTGTTGAGTAATTGTGTACCCTCTGTCCGGAATGATTGTGAGAGTGTGATGTGGTGTTATGAAGAGAGAGAAGTAAGTAGAGAATGGTATGTAACAGAATTGTATAATTTGCATAGAAAATATGAAGATTGGAAAGAAAGTTTGAAAGTATATGTGAATGATAATAACTATAATGTTTTGAATAAAGTAATTAACCCAATCATGAATATATTTACCGATGGAGACGTAACAAATATGCCTAATGTTGACTGGCTTAATGATTATGTGGATAAAATAAATGAGTTTAGCTTGTATGGTTACAACACACAAAACAGTCATTTGTGTGGTGATAAAATTGAACGATGTTATATAAAAACAAGACTTATTTTTGACGATGGAGGGTAAACTATTAAAACAATAAAAGACAGTATAAACATTATGTTTTATGGTTTTTTGACATGGCAAATCTGGACAAATGAAGTGCGGAAAAAAACTGAACAATAAATAACAAGAGTTTGTAAATAAAATATAGTGAATTTATTTGTGTGCATGGTGGAATGTTAAGTAGATAATGCGTGTACGTAAGATGATTGTTGTAATAATAATCTTGAAATATTTGCAAGTTAAATAAATCTCAGAATTGATTGTGAAAACAGTAATTGATTAATGGTAATTGTTTCGATAACTATATAGTTTATATTTTTGGTAATTAATGTAATTAAAACAATTTGATACATGTTAAATATTTTGATTGCTAATTTGAATATTAATTAATTAAATTTTTTTATGAATTTAATTTATTTTATGAGATTTGGAAATTTGGTAATGAATGATAAATTATTTAATTTAAACTAATAAATTTTGTGAAATGTTTCAGAGATGGTGGTGATTATGTTTTGGGTGTATATTATGTTAAATGGATTGTAAGTAGAAAAAATTTGATAATCATGTATAATAAAAATGTTTACAGGTGTGATTGAGGTGTTAATGCAATAGTGAGATTTTAATGCAATCATTGTGTTTAATAAATATGATAATTAAAAAAATTTTTTATAATAAATGAAAAATGATATATAATGATTATTAAATATAAATTTTGAAAATTTCAAGAAAGTCAAATGGTAAAAAGTTGTAAATTGGGTTAAATGATTATTGATGCAAATATTATCGTAGAATGTATATACAATTTTTTAATTAATTAGTTAGCTATTAAGTGGCTATTGCGGGGGTGGCCTGTGCTCTCGTAAATAGCGGAATGGGTTGGGGGTAACAGAGAGTGTTACCTCCATTGGAGGCCGAAATGGCGAAAATGTGCGGCACACCTTTTTCCGTGTAAATTAAAATTTTACACACTGCTAAACGACCGTGTCGCACATAAAGAGATTGATGTGTAACAGGAAGTCAAATTGAAGTTTAGATTTCCCCGACTTTTCGGGCGGTTACTGCCTTACCAGCACTAATCGTGGATTTGGCTAGCGGCCAGCTATGGTCATATCAAGTCCCTTGACCATAGCTGACTTGAAATTGGTACAGATTAGAAATTAAATGAGGGGAGACAATTAGGGGAAATCTCCGGAACTATGAAACAGCGGCTGCCACTCTGCCCGCTTGGGGGTAGCAGAGAAAGGTGGTAGACCCGCATTAAGGGTGTATAATTATAGACCCGAACATGTTGATGTTCAATACTTTCAAATATAATAGCGGAAGCAAAGACACGGAGAGGTACAACCTGCTCCAAAATATACAGTCTTTGTCGAAGCGCAAGGACGCCATATTCCTCCATAATTTGAAATAGTGTGTGTGGCTGGGAGGTGACTCAAAGGGGTCACGAATGTAAATTTTATAACATAACATTTTTTTATTCAAAGTTTGATCAAATAAAACTGCTTGTGCTCTGTTAAATAACTAGTTGCTCAGACACTCAATACAAGGTGTTCATGCTGTAATTTTAAATGTACCATTTTATTGTTGTACGTTAGATATAGGTGTCGATAATAATAAGTGTTTTTATTATATGTGTATATTTTTTTCCTAAGCAAATAATTAAATTGTCTGGCAGGCAATCAACACGAATTATCAGAATCAGAGAAATGGGAAACAAGAAGGTGAGGAGTAATGATAAATAAATATATATATTTCATATAATTTGTTCAAATTTGAGATGTGTTTCATTGTGTTAGTAGGATCAGCTGATCAGCAATAACAGGTCACTGGTATATTGGTTTGTAAATGTTACAAGTAGTTACAGTTCAATGTAATGTTTTAATGTATTACAGATATTTTAAAGTAATGGGAAAAATAATTTGATGAAATGAGAAATGAAGTAACAATTGTCAGAGTTAACAAAAGATAGTTTTTGGGTGATGCGTATTTTGAGGGACACGTAGATCTGTCCAAGTTAAAGTCAAAGTTAGAGAAATAGTAGAGGTGAAGATAATGTAATGTTGTTTTTGAGTTAATGTAATGTAATAGAATTTTGAGAAGTATTGATGGTGACACAGTAGTTGTGGAGAATTTATGTAGACTTTGAGTGATATATTGTTGTTTTTATAGTTAATGATGTTATTTTGTTGTATTTGTAGTAGGGTAATGAGATTGAGATTTTTTGGGGATGGCAATTTTGTAAAGGGGGGTGGTGTGATAAGGAGTCCACAACGACAGGCGTTGTGGCGGGAAGGGACCAATTGGCGCCGGAAAGGGTTACCTAGGGAGGGTCCAGGAACCAACATAAGGGAGTGAGCTTTGGGGAGGGAAACACACATCCTATGTACAAAGGGTTAGAGAGTATTTTTTTTTATATTGAGAGAAGGTTGCGATTTGAGTTCAATGATAAGTTGGGGTTTAGAGTGTTTTGGGATTAGTAGATATTCTGATAGAGATGGGTGTCATGGGAGTTGAAGTTGATGAATATTAGAGTCAGGGGGAGAAAGATTATATATGTATACAGATCTAGTACGGTCAATGAGATAAATAATTTACATCACCCACAGTAGATTAAAGTAAGATTGTTGAATAAAGAGAGAGATTTATGATAAAGAATATACAATTGATTGTTTTTTAAACCAGTGACAAAACTTTGAAATAATATAAAATTAAGGTGTTTATTTTAAATAATTTAAATGTCAATTTGTTTATTATTTATATTAATATTTTGTTCATTTTAAATATTTTATTTTATTATGTTTTGAGCTTTGAGTTAGACTGTTACAGATGTTTAATGTAGGTGCAGAAAGTATACACAACATATGTAGGTCAAGGGTTCTGGGACTTGACCTAGTTTCGATCAGCTGATGAGTTCATACACCTACTAAGCCTGTATAGTAGGAAGGCAAATTTATTTGTTTGTTTAATCAATTTAAACCAATTTTAAAATAATGTCTAAATAGGAAGAACACATTTAAATAAATTTAAATTTTTTTTTTGAATTTTAAAATTTAGAAAATGTTAAATTTTTTTGAAAAAAAAACTTGATTTTTCGCCTGCCAGCATTTGAATATTTTTGAGTAATGATTATTTTATTATGTGTGTACTTAACATGTTTGTTGTCATTGATTGATTATATTGCATTGTACTGTTAGACTATAAGTGATTACTTGTTAGATTAAGGATATCTTTTGATTAGTAGGAATGTCTAAGTTAAGTCATTTGAAATAAGAAAAACAGAAAAACGAGGAAGAGAATTTTTTTGATAAAATATTATTTTGAATTTTGAATTTTTTTTTGATGTCTATAAAGTTTAGAAGCATTTGTCAAGGTGGGATATTATGTCAACATGAAATGTGAGTGTGTGTGACCCCAGTATTTGCTAAAGGCAGCCCAGCTTTCATACAAGGGGAACCATATCGGCTGAGGATCTGGAATAATCGGAGCCAGGGATTGAGGATTTTGGGGGTAGCATGTTAGAAGGTGAGGTGCGCTGTGGTACGAGTCTGTTCGATTTCTCGGTGTTGGGATCTCTTACGGAGAAGTCCAGTGATCTCGTTCAGATGAGTCCATAGTCGCTGAGCCAGGGGGGTCGTGTACCCGTGCAGACTAAGAACAAGGGGGTTGTTGGCACCAGTTCCTCACCGGTCCTCTTCGGGGTTTTATCGATGAGATTTCTTCTGTTGTGAACAGCAGAATTCTCATCGAGGGGGTTTTGTAGCGTGTCAATTTTTGGGTATTTTTATTTTTTCCGTGTGGGGCATTTATAATTTATTTATTTCGTTTTTGTGCGGGAGTTTTAGGAAAATATGGTGAAATTTTATTATGCTACAACTGTTAATCCGATTACAACAGAGCGCATGGCAACGTTATTTCGGTTACGAAAGACCATGTGTTGACTGAACAGTTTGAGACAAAGGCAATACGCAATTTCCATTGTGTCATTCGGCTAAGGAATTTGCATCTCAACGAATTTCTAAGAACTCTGTACGTGTGTGGCAGTGCATACACGCCACCACTCATGCAGGAGCCCCAAGTGATGCTCTTGACAAAAAACCAAGATGGCTAGAACGAAGATTATTCAACATCTCTTCATCGGTCATCCGGAAATACTGCTAAAGCCCCGCCTACTATTAATGACATCAGCAGAGCTGAAGTCAATATTGTCCTCTGGTCACACACATATACCGGCTCTATGCCAAGCAAAGTGGTTACCACACAACAACTAAGCATGAACAGCGACGAAAACCTGGTGGCCGTGAACCGCCGTTCCCGCCCATGGAAGCAAGATGTACCTGTTACGTTACCGTTCCGAGTCTACATCGGTAAGAGACGCGAGACAGTCAATGAGAAACCAAGTTCGCTAACAGACGCTGATCACGTTGTGCGGGCCCGGTCGGGTCGAACTTTTAAGTATGAATACCTAAATAAAATAACGCCTTCATACCGACCGGGACCCGAGGAATTAACGGATGTAACAATATTATAATTGGTACAATAGCATTGTGAAGTGACGACAGTGAAATAACGGACCGTGGAATCGGGCAACAAAACACGTGTTTGGTCGGCCGTGAACAGTCAATCAAATTACCACGAATAAAAACATGATTTCGTAAAACAAAATATTAAAGGGGAATATATTAAATTGTATGGATGTGTGTATGAGCAAAGCTGGGCGGCTTTCGATAGTGTAAGAAATATATGAGGGTAAGGCCTATTTAACCATTTAAAAATGTTTTGTATTATTTTTGTGCGTTTTGTATTAAGGAGTTCCGTCTTATGTAAGTAAAAAATATTCATTTCATAACATAATCATGTGTTAGACTAAGTTATTTCGTCATTACCACTTTCTCCTTTCTGTGTTGAAAAAATTCGTCTAACGTTCCGGAATCTTCTGAATTATTAATTGGGTGGGGTCAGATTGCTAAATTGTCCGTTTTATTAAGGTAAAGTGTAAAGGTCTCCATATCTGTCCTTCAAAGATATAGGTGGCGACTCTGGGCTTCTGATAAAATTTCCGCAGCAGGTAAGTAATTTAAGTCCTGGTAGTGGATTTTATTTATTTTATATTTTGGCATATTTTTTAACGTTACAGTGATTATGACATACATGTTATTACGTTTATATACTTGCAACCATTCAACAATGTATAATCTATTTTCGCATGTCAATTTATTTGTGCATTCTTGCAATTATTTGGTATAGCATGCACTATTTAATTATTATATTACAGCGTTATGCTAAATCTATGTTTTTATATGCATATAACTTTGGTAATAATCTTGTCTATTCATTTTATATTCTGTATAAATCAGCTGGCCTTGACTGGCTTGGACTGTCAATCATGACTTGCATAAAATATTTGCAATTTGTATCGGACCCATCAAGGGATGAGTCACCGATTATTCATTATCAAGCATTATCAGATTATTCATTATTCATGTTTTGTATTGTATACATCTCTGCTAATTCATGCACATTTATACTCATGTATAAATCAGTTTGCAAGCCAACTGTGGCCTGTTTAACCTTATCATTATTATTAAGGTTTTATCTCTGAGCAGTTTAATGTTATACTATTGTTATCTAACATTTCAATGTCAATGATCAAAACAACTTACTGATGGTTGATATCTATTATTAAGAACGTACATGTTGTTTTCTTATAATATAAATTGTTAAAAATGTATTACAAAAAATCGTTCGATTTTTGTGGGTAGTTATGGACAGTAATGTTGGTATTTAATGTGGGAATTGTATAATTGAAAGGTTGGCTAATCTGATCATGGTCCAACTATGCACGCTTCGGCAAACATGACGTTACAGTGCTCCAAGCGTCCGAACACAGCAGACGTGATTTACGCTTGTTGCTTCGGCTGTCATTTCATTTCTTTAATGTCGCGACTTATTATGTAGGCCTTATGCCCTAAAACATTTCATTTATGTAGTTTCAAGTGTTGCGTAATTGCGCCTCACTTCTATGATGTAACATTTTTTAACCTAATGTGATTTTCCAGACTTCATAATGCGTACAAGGCTTAGCTAACCTTTCAAATTCTAAATTAAATTGTAACATTTATGCATAATAAATGTATTAAATTACAGTCCACTTACTCATCATTATTTTCTCCATCCTGGCAAATCTAATTCCACTACAATATTAATTTTCAAACATTAATGCTTAACAGTTAGTTATTTTGATTTTTAGGGAAAAACAAAACGAAAAAATATGTGTCTGTAAAAATCAATACGATAACAAGTTTGGAATAATTAGCAATAGGTAGCTTCTTATAAAATATTTTTGAGTCGTTTATAGAGAAACAGAAAACTACTGATTGCCAGTATATAACATCTTCAGCACTACAGCCCAACGCGAGCCCTGGCTTCCAACACCAATCTTCTCCAAAGTCTCCTGTCCGTTGCCATCTCTTTGTAACCCCTCACATCCACTCTTCTGAGGTCTTCTAGAACGTCATCCAACTATCTTATCCTAGGTCGGCCCCTCTTTCTGCTTTTATAGACTTGCACCCTCAACATTTTCTTTGGCATACGCTGATCAACCATCCACTGTAGGTGATCTAGCCATTGTCTTCGTTGAGCCTTTATGAATCTTACAATGTCCTCATGATTCAATAGCTCATCTATCTCTTGATTATTTCTTATTCTCCTATAATATAATATACACGCAACTAATATAAAATACTAAATACCAGCTTTGTGAGTTTTAAATAAAAAACCTTGTGCTTACATCTCACAGTTCTATAACCCATAAGGTCCAGTGTGTGTGTGTGTGTGTGTGTGTGTGTGTGTGTGTGTGTGTGTGTGTGTGTGTGTGTGTGTGTGTGTGTGTGTGTGTGTGTGTGTGTGTGTGTGTGTGTGTGTGTGTATGTGTGTGTGTGTGTGTGTGTGTGTGATAGAACACTTGTGTACTTGTTTCATATTATGTACACATATTTTGTTAAATCATCCAATTTAAATTTAATTTTTCAATTTCAAGACTACTGTACAAGGATTAAAGTGTCCTTGCTTCTCTTATTCTTCCTTTCCAGTTAATATTTTTATAAAATTATTATTATTATTATTATTTATAAACTAACTTTCATATTTTGCAAGGGGTTTGTAACTTACTTCTTCTCGAAGAAGTGAAAAGTGTGGTTCATGTGTACATAGGCCAAGCATTATCAAATCTGCATCTAGTCCATACAAACAATGGCGAGTATTATTGTCATATCCAGGCTGGGACTTAAGATACCTAATGTAGTCCATTATTTTGTGTTCTCCTTCACCAGGTACCTAAAACAAGTTTCCATTTGTGTTAGAAACATGTCTATGTTAAAATATTTGTATCTTTAAAAAAACCACCTAACTAAACATATACTGTATTTTCAAATAAATAAAATTTAACAAAACCACATCTTATGGTAATTTTTTCCTAAAAATTAAGGAGTAAAGAGTATCTCATAAAATTTTCTTTCTAAAAATGTGGTGTGCATTACGTATGAATACTGTAATTATCTAAATTAAAATTTTACATTTACCAGTTTCATCTGTCCTGATGAATTCGCCTAGTGCCAATCACTGAGTGTTTTAAGGCATACATCTCATCAGGTGTTACAACTCAGCAGAAGTTGTCATAACATTATAAAATATAACATGAAGTAGATGAAAATGTAACACACATGCACATGCGATATGTGTACAGATTTGCAATAAATCCATATGCATAACGAGTGTGTGTTGTGCATTTTATGTGTGTTATGTGTACATCTACTTAATGTTATTTTTTTAATGTTGTGATGCCCTCTACTGGGCGATAGCACCTGATGCTGACGAATATGCCTCGAAACGCATTGTGATTTCTATAGTCCACTTAATATTTAAAATACACATTTTCCTACCTTTTTTCTACATTCTTTCAATTATTTCTCACCAATAAATACTGATACGATATGTGAACATGTTACACATGTTAAAAATATGGTAACAAATATTTAACACATCTCAATAAAAATATTAAGTGCCACTATTAAAGGGTAGCATATAACTTGATAATTAAAAAAAAATATTATAAAAATTCATTGTGTTCTTATATTATTAAGTTACCTATAAAAAAGAAAATTAAGGTATTTTATTTACGTAACCTTTCATATTTTGTAATGTTTGCAAATATCGGAGGATATCATTAAAAATGAAAAAGTCATGAAGGAAGCAACAAGCAATTGAATGACTAACTCTGATAAGAAGGATAATTAATGTAACAACTAGTATATAGTTATAAATCAAAAACAGGATATGACACAGTAAGTATGCCAATTATTGTAATAGCTGCAAAAAGCATTATCTATACACTGTGTGATAAAATTTGTAAAGAGAAAGCAAGTGAAGTCTGTTCTGTAATATATTCTTTAAAAGACAAATGTGCCCTGAGCAAAATTTAAATCAAAGATTGAACTGCTTTGGATTTTCTTTTATTTAAATTCTGGATTTATTGACATTACTTTACGACATTTCTTTAAATGACTGTGAGAACTTACAGATTTTATCACTAATAAAAATACACATCTTACAAATCCCTTACCTGCATCGGTCTCAGAGTCTTCACGTGAACTCGTTACCTATAAGTTGTTTTAGGGTTATGTTTTATTAATGAACTCGACTCTTATTCCATTTGTTAATCAACTCAATTTTTATTTAACCTTCTTTCATACTCTTTTTGAATTTACTGACTATTCATTTTTTCTCTCAAAAAATATTACTGTTTCTTTCAATTATTTTTTTTTCTTTTAACACAAAAACAAGCATTTCGGCTATTCTAACATTGCTTCATTTGTTCTATGACTAATCTAAATAATTCTTTCAAAGGCAACCCAGTATTTGCTCTTTCATTCAAATTTAGAGCTCTTATTGGAAATTCATAATTATTTGTTTATATCATACGGTTACTGTGCTGATGTCGTCACTGCAGATCATGCGTTGCACTCCTTACATTGTATCTCACTTTTTAGTCTGAAATTAGTTCTCCAAATTTAACTTTGATGTCACTGAATTGTAATTAGTTTTCACATTTTTGTGCCACTTTAAATTATAATTTAAACCACATTTTTAAAAGTGTCAGTAGATTTTCGGCTCGCGAGCCTTTTGCGTTGAACCGGCCGAAACTGCAGCTACGTGACGACAGAGTTTTTTCTCTGCGCACCAAGCGAGAAAGAATGTATACGGACGTGCCACTTTGTGTGACCGTTGGCCGACGTGTGCGCACGTGTGTGTGAACGCGCACCCTTGTTGATAACTTTACATACCTTTACCAAGTCACACCAGTCTCAAAGCTATAGTTCGTTCACAAAATATACTCGGATTATGAAAAAAAATTTAGATTACCATTTCCCAATTCTGTCCCGTTACAATACCCCCCCCCCCCAATGAGAGGTTTTCTGCCGAAACAGAAAAACTCTCATTGCTAAAACCTAAGAGGACCAGTGAGGATATGGCGCAAACAACCCCCCTTTATTCCTTAATACATCATGGGTAATCTACCCCCCTAGCTCGGCGACTATGACTGCACCTGAATGACATTACTGGACTTCTCTGTTCGAGATCCCAACACCGTAAAGTCGGACAGGCACTCACCACAGTACCACCTAACCTTGTAACATTTCAAATAAAATCAACAACTAGCCTTATACCATACCAGATCCTCAACCGATATATCCCGCTTTATATATATACTGGATTGCCTTTAGCAAAGTACTGGGTGCGTACACATATTCATTACTAAATTAAACACACTATCTCCAAATATTCATCATTAATGTAAAATTCACATAAACATTTTATTTTTGCTTTTAAACAAAATTCCCTCCCATTTCTCAACTTTTAATTGTTTGTTTGGATATTATCATCTCACAACAAAATAAATTTCATTCATTTATTTAAAGTTCATTCCCAAAGTTACTATTTTAAGTTAATTGACTTCCTCTCTTTTAATTAATCATTTCAATTTCAAAATCCAAAATACTTTAAATTTCCTTAACTATATGTTAACAATCATTATAAAACGAACAACTTATTTCTATCATCAATTCAAATACAATTACACATGGTTATAACAGATAACATAAACATCATTTATCAGCTGATACATTATCAACCTATGACGAACATCAAAAAATAAAATAAAAATCTTTACTGCAAAGAACAAAAATTTTTTTTTTTTTTCAAAAAAAAAAATTTAATTTCCAGAAATATCTATTTTGACAATTAATAAAAAGAAGCAAAATTATTCAATTAAATTAATTTAACAAAAGAGTCTATGAATCAATTACAAGAAACATACTACATCTCTAACACCAGTCATCAGCTGATGTCTCATTCTCGGGTGAATGACCTTACTTCAGTCATACTAAATACAACTAACACAGATACACAAAATTATACAATGTAAAATACATAATACATGTTTATAATTCCTACTCTCTAACATAGTACCACATAATAAAACATAAACATTCATAAATAATACAAATCTCATCCATTAAAATAAACATTTAATTTGCATCTGAATAAAAATTACAAACATTTCAATTTTAAGTTTAGTTTCAAATTCTATTAACTCTTTACCTTGTTACATTTATTCTTACATTTCAATTATGAATTTCTATTAAGTATTTTCATCATCAATTGGTTCGGGTCATTTTCCGTCATTCATAATGATCTGATTTATTGAATGGGCATTATATATATGGGCAAATACATATAACCTTACTCACATTCTTCCTTCTAATAACCACTAACGGATTTATATAGGGGTGACACCAATCTCTCAAAAATATTTACCTCCATTAAATTCTCTAACTCCACTTAAATAATTCTCCTCTTTTTACAAAATACCTGATACCCTCTTTGTACCTAGGATGTGTTCCCTTCCCATATACTCATTCCCTTATTAGTTCCTGGCCCTTCCAGGTAACTCCACCAAAGCTCTTCAAAACTATTCACCTCCCGCCATAACGCCTGTCGTTGATGACTCCTTACCACACCACCCTCACTACAAAATTTCACCACCACCTTTTTACTCTCCATTTACATTACTCTCACTTTCTCTACATACATGCACTATCGCTACTGTGTCCCTACTACTGACCCGTTCTGTATTATTTTTATTCCAGAAATTCTTATTTTGTCTAACACCCATTTAAAATTAACTCTGACTGACTCAATGCTTTATTGAAATAATCATCACCCAAACTCTATATTTTACAACACTTTACATTAATATGATCATTGAAAATTACACTAGAAAATTCATAATTACCTCAAATTAATTTAATCACCTAATTTAAAACCTTTGAAACTCATTTAATTCCATTATTAAAACATTTTACTTTACTTCAATTGCATTATAAAATTCATACTTAAATTACATCACTCGATTGGATAAAAACATGATTACTGTCATAGATTCAAAATTATAATCATTCATTACAACAAATATATTGTACATAACCCTATGTACTTTCTGATACCTTATAACAATATGACTCAACAACTAAACACATTCTACCCTTACTCATTTACTATTTATTCTCAAGTTTAAATCTTATACAAATCATTTAAATTCATTAGCAACATTCATTTCTACCACATTTAAATTAATTACTTCATCTACAATTTATTTTAATTCAATCAGTTATTTAAACACAACATTACTTTAATTACCTTATTCCAAAACAATTACTATTCCTTTACTACAAACTCTCATTATTTATTCAGTCTGATAAAATATTATTATTATTATTAAATCAATTTCCACTACATACACACAATGTTTACCTAAAATACATTTTACAACACAAACACAATTAATCTCCCTATAAATTTATTTACAATTTTTTGTCATTATTTTTCTGTTTACCACACCTCATTTCATAAGTTAGCCAGGTCATCACCATAAACTAAAATAATAAAATGTTCATTCACTGTTTCTAACCCCCATCATCGTAAATTAGCCTTATCTTACGTTTACACCATTCATTTACAATTACAGACACATTGTTATTATTATTATAATAACCCTCACCATTAATTTCCTCCATTGTATCAATATAGTAGTTATAACCCTTACTGCCTACTATTAACTCGAAATTCCTGTCGACATTTGGCATGGTAAATTCCCCCTTAGTATCATTTGTTATTCCCATATAAGTTATATCATCATACTCGTCTACTATGTCCATCACCTCACAAGGTAAGTGTTTATCATCTACAGTGGTATTATCAAAATAATCATCAATATCTATTTCACAAGGTAAGCATTTCATATCGTCTATTTTCTCAAATTCTAACCTCTCTATCAACTCTTTATAACTCCTACTTAACTTAAATACCTCTATCATCCTCTCTCTCTCTCAACATATTTCTCATCATAACATCGGTCACAACACCTCTGACCTACTTCACTCTACGCTGGAGGAACCTTTGTCCTCAAACATCATGACTAGCAGAGTCCTTACTCCACTTACATCTTTGGAAAATTTGCCCTTTGCCACCCTAACCTCTCTTCAACCACTATCTTATTCCTACTCTCTATTTCCACTAAAACTTCATCTACATCATTATTATTCACCACATTTTTAATCATATCGCTGTTATCGCTTTGTATTTTGCTATTATTTGTTAACTCATCATTTGAATTATCATGATTACTCACCTTGTCTACCGTCACCTGTTTTGCATTTAAACTAACACCATTACTATTAACACTTATATATCCATTATTTTCACTTGTATTAATCCCGTTTCTTACCTTGTCGCTTATTTCTGCGTTATTTTCGTTTATTTCCCACCTACCTGTATTCATTCTCCACATTCCCATCCTCTCAATGCTTTGTTCTAAATCGTTAAATTTTGTTTCAAATATTTCATCGGCTTTATCAAAACGTTTATTAACTTGCTTTATTTCATTTCTAATTTCATTAAAATTACTTTCGTTTGTATCAAAACGATTATTTATCTTATCGAACTTTTCATCAAAATTACTCTTAATTTCATTAAATTTAGTGTCAAAATGATTATTTAATGCATCAAATTTCTTATTATTATCACTAGACATCAGTTTAATCTCATGTTTTAAACTAATATTTTGGTTAGACATCAGTTTTATTACTTTCCCTAGTTACTTTTGGGGTTATTTGAATCCCCGAATCATCTGTGATGTTTGATTCGTCTGTAATACTTAATTCTTTGATTTTATTTTCTTGACCCACATTGGGAATTGAATGAACTCCCAGGTCACTCATGACAGCTGATTCATTAAAATTAATTATTTCACTTATTTATTTTCATTATTTCCTGCCATTTTTAAATTATGAAATTATCATATATTTTAACAATCCTTATTTTACATTCATTAAGTATTATTCAATAGTATAGGAATTACTTACGTATAACATACTCTAACATGACATCGTTTTTTGTAATTTTTTACGTACTCTGCCTTAACCACTAAATCACTTATTTACAAGTAGACATGGTCTGTACAAAATTTGAATTTGTACAAACTGTCCCTGTTCGGGCGCCATTAAGAACTTACAGATTTTATCACTAATAAAATTACACATCTTACAAATACCTTACCTGCATCGGGTCTCAGAGTCTTCACATGAACTCGTTACCTATAAGTGATTTAGAGTTATGTTTTATTAATGAACTCGGCTCTTATTGCATTTGTTAATCAACTCAATTTTTATTTAACCTTCTTTCATACTCTTTTTGAATTTACTGACTATTCATTTTTTCTCTCAAAAAATATTACTGTTTCTTTCAATTATTTTTTTTTCTTTTTTAACACAAAAAAAAGCATTTCGGCTATTCTAACATTGCTTCATTTGTTCTATGACTAATCTAAATAATTCTTTCAAAGGCAACCCAGTATTTGCTCTTTCATTCAAATTTAGAGCTCTTATTAGAAATTCATAATTATTTGTTTACATCATATGGTTACTGTGCTGATGTCGTCACTGCAGATCATGCGTTGCACTCCTTACATTGTATCTCACTTTTTAGTCCGAAATTAGTTCTCCAAATTTAACTTTGATGTCACTGAATTGTAATTAGTTTTCACATTTTTGTGCGACTTTAAATTATAATTTAAACCACATTTTTAAAAGTTTCAGTAGATTTTCGGCTCGCGAGCCTTTTGCGTTGAACCGGCCGAAGCCGCAGCTACGTGACGACAGAGTTTTTTCTCTGCGCACCAAGCGAGAAAGAATGTGTACAGACGTGCCACTTTCGTGTGACCGTTGGCCGTGTGCGCGCGTGAGCGAACGCGCACCCTTGTTGATAACTTTACGTTCCCTTACCAAGTCACACCAGTCTCGAAGCTATAGTTCGTTCACAAAATATACTCGGGTTATGAAAAAAAACTTTAGATTACCATTTCCCAATTCTGTCCCGTTACAACTGAGCTTTTAAAAATACTATTTTATCAATAAATTAAAGATATATTTTCACCTGTTTAGAAATCTTTTTAAGCTGCTAATAACAGAATCATATTTAAGTTCCTTAAAACTAGTTTTTAATCGACTAATAAAGTTTGGTAACAAAAAATGGGCAAACAAAATTTAAATTTGTTTCAACAAAAGAAAGACACTCTTATACGCAATAACACTTGATTGTAAATTATATTTACATCCTTAAATGTAATTTTAAGGAACATATCTGTCATTGGTAGATAACAGATTTTTTTGTAACATCTGAATTTTTGAAGTCTGTTTTAAATTTATGTAAAAAGTCGAGAAAATACACAAAATATACAATATCAAATTCCTGGATTATTGATTAAAACTTAGTGGAGTCCCTTGTGCTTGTATTTATTCAAATACATTCTTAACAATCCATGTAGCAGTGTTAACACTACTGTTTGGTCTGGGAAGTCACCATGGCTATGGCAGAGAAATAGTTAAAATAAACTGTAGAGTAACTATAAAGTTTTGCATGTTTATATAGGTTCCTAGATTACTAACATATCTTGTAGGTATGGTAACATCTATATAATAACTGATTTTAACCACACTGTACTATTTACAATGGTCCAAAGAAACAGATAGTACACTAAAATTTCACAAATTGTCTGAAGTTTTCCAGCTGCACAGAATCATACAGAAATACGGATTGGCATCTGAATTTGGGTTGACTTCAGGCCATTGAATATGAAAAATGATGTTTTCATAGTAAAATATTGAATCAACCTTACAGATTTAAGAATATATGCATTCACATTTGCTATGCATTTCTGAACTGACATCAGAAGTGGATAATGTTGTAACTTTTACATAAGACTGCTAGGAGACAGCCATATACTGAAGATGCTCTTTTTATTAACCTCCAGAACAAAACATCTTAAACACATACAAAGTGATGTACAAATTCACACCATACAAGTCCACCAGTCTGATATGCCTTATTGTAAAAAATAAAGAACTGTTAAGACACAAGAAATGTACATACCTCCATATTCCTCACATACAGATTATTCTGTTTAGACAGATTTGACTTAATTTTTTCTCAGTATATAATAATTAGCAAACTACCAATTTTATACAATAAATTATGTATAACAAAAATATATATTGAACTGACACAACAAAATGCTGTCTAAAATAAATGTTAAAACACATGGTATACATATTACCTGGTGGCCAGAAAGTATAACCGTAACTTTCTGCCAGAGCTTGTCTGTGCTCACTTTATACGTCACAAAGTATTTCAGCTGTTCCTGTAACTGTGTCATGAACTCAGTTCCTGGCGTAATACAGTTTGAATCAAATCTTTCAACATCTGGCAAAACCTCTCCGCGGTCTTTAGCCTGATTTTCTAAAATTTCTGCCTCCTTTGCTGAACGAAACCTGCAATTTTATGCTTAGACATGACAAATACATACTAAAAATGTATTAAAACAACTAAAAAATGTAAAACAAACAATTCAGTTAAAAAGTATATAAGAGAAATTCCCCCTTTAAGTATGTAACGCAAAAATTGAGCAATCGCAAATTTTACGAAATCAAACTATGCTGAACGCAAAGAAATGTGTATGTTTTAGAAAGCGGGGAGGTAGTGAAACGCCTGTACCATTAGGTGGAGTTACATGATAGAAATTAACTTGTAAAAAAAGCTGTAGAGTATAGCGGTAGGTTAGCAACGCCGGCCTTGGGGCTGACGTCTATAAGGAAGGTAATAGTAGGCTGTCACGTTTTGGGACATAATATCATAAAATGTATTATTCGCTAGGATATTAGGGGTGTTTGCCAATGTTGTAAACTTTAAGTGCACGTAACAATAGATACCGTTATGTTCGAGAGAGCGATGTAAGAGTGAGATAGATAGTGACGCTAGTTTTTTAAGCACGTGAGACGCGAAAAACGTTCGGCAAATCAGAGGAAGCATCATGTGTTGCGCGGGAGATTTTTTACGCTAAGGAGATTGGGCGATTTTGTATTTAGCGCTAGTCTAAACCTATGGGATTGTTTTCTATCGAGACTTGGTAAGGGAAATTCAAAGCCTAGTATAAAAATATCAATTTGGAGAGAAATGAGGCAGTTTTCTTTTATATCGGCGAAACTACACTGAAGAGACTCGCTTGCGCTGTTTTGCGTTAACTATATAGATATAAATTTTATTAGTAATTTAAAGAATAAAATAAATTCACAGCAGTAAACAGAAGTACGGGAACACGATAACTGCTAACGCTAAATTTATAAAGTTTAATATACAGTAATAAGTTAATGAGTGAATGTTCGGAGTAGTAACGAACAACGAGAAGTAAATACTACATATAAATGTTCACCAATACGATATGTTGTGGTGAAATCACTGAAGAAAGCGAATTAGTTCAGGTTAAATTCACGACAGTATGAGATAATCAAGACGCACGCGACGTGAACTGTGTTAGATGCACTTAATGTAAATTCAAGAATACGTTGTAAACCAGACTGTATAATTATAGACATAATTGTATGTATCACCAATATGTCAAGTGTAGTGTACATCTGTGATAAAATGAATTAGTACATTCATAACCAGGATTAACGAGCAACAAACAGCTGCTGACGACTCACTGGCATGCAACACCTTAAGGACTACGCACATCGGAAGGATTCTCCACGCAAGTAACAAATAAATGAACATTTGATTCAATATTGTTTTATAAATATATATATTTGTAAACAAATATAGTGACTCAATTTGTCTAAAAAGAACTCACTGCCACGAAATAATATTCAAATTGTAAGGCAAAACTATTCAAGTCATGTTAAAGAAATTTGTAGTATATAAATGCAAATGAATCATTAAAAGTTGATTGATATATTTTAATTTGTGTTTATTATTACTGGCGCCCTGAGGTACAGTAAAGAGTCGGTACACTGGAGTAAGTGTTATAGTCTATTGAGTAGAAATATTAATATTATCAGTGATTAAAGTAGTTTGTAAACCTTACTTCTTACATGCTCATAGGCCAACATAATATCTAAATCAACAATTTAACTCTTTCGTAAAGGCCTATCAAGTAGTGTATTACAAGTATTTATATGAACCCACTTCACAAATATCTTAAAATGTGTGTGTGTTTAAAACTATATTTTAACATTACATTTTTTCAGCATTTTATTGTTCACATAAATACATTGAAATTGAAGCTTTATTGCATCTGAAATAAAAAGAAAGAAATTATGTATTACATTGTCTTTGTACATTAAATTTTGTTAATGATCTTATTATTTTTTTAGAAGATTACAATCCCCCAGTTACAATTCTCTCAAGGGGTGCTACCTTCCAGGGGACAACTACTAACTGATGAGATGGTATTTGGGGCTTAGTTGCATATAATTTTTGTTTCAATTCAAAATGTTTATAGTAACCCTTAAAGTTAAAGTGACGAAAAGCATTAGTTATGTAGATTTTGTCAAAGCACCCAACCTGGAGTCTGTTCTTTTCTAAATGGCTTTGAATGATGCATATCAGTCATAATCACAACCTCCCCAACTTGAAGACAAGAGCGCATATGTTTTAAACACAGAATGATATATAACATCACTAACACTGAAGACAATTTTCCTGAGTTGGTCTGTGCATCAATAATAAATCATTAAAATATACAAAGAACTGATAATTTCAAACAAAAAGTTGGTTTGTAAACATTGAGGAAACATGACTTTATAAGAAAAATAAAGTGTTCACACTGTCAGGATTCTTATCAAAAGTAATAGAGATGATAAAAAATATTTAAATACTTGCAGAATATTAACACTTTTATTCATCTAATACAGCAAAAATATGTAAGCAGTTTTCAGATAGAGGAGACTAAATTACAAATGGCTTACTTTCTTGTAAACATGCAGTGAAAGATTTCATTAGAAAGAAGTTACAAAAGAAATATTGAATAATTGAAAAAAATATGTTTAACTAGTAAGCTTCAAAACCCCCTGTAAACCAGTCATCATAATCTTTTTTTTTTTTAATTGACTACTAAGTTGCACAGGTTCATCAGGGAAGTAAAGGAATATCCTCTTCAATGTTGGATTTACGAACAACTATTTGGAAAAAATTTTATTGAACTTTACTCCGAGGGTATCAACATTATGCCTAGAAGAGAATCTGAGATAAGCAGGATTTTGAAAAAACATTGCAAAACATAATATAGCATTGTTTAAACCACTGCCTCCAGCTTCTTTTAGATAATAATTTCCTAATAAAATGAAAGAAGTACAGCATTTTAAAAACCTTCAATCTAAGACACGTTACTCTATCTATCAGTCAAAAACTGAACTGAACTACCCAAAATGTTCAAGCAACTTTAAAATGACATGAAAATAAAAGTTTTAGAAGCAAGACAGACTACCAATTAAGATCAATTCTTGCAGATAGGTGCATTTATTCAGCATTATGCATATATTTTGATTAAAAATATATACTTGTTTACAGCTACTTGTACGGAAAATATATTTTGTTGTAATCATTCAGCATTTATAAGTGATTACTTAGAACAAAATTTCTCTCCTTTCACATACTTTAGTCAACAAATGTTCATATATATATAAACTGTAAAGGGAGCCTATCCAAAGCTGGGAGCCATCTGACAGATTCACTGCAAAGTCCTGGCAGGAACCAGGAGTGCTCACAGTGATCCAATCAGGATAGGCCCACTGCAACATCAAATTTGAGGGATAAGAAGAGCGCAGCTAAGCCACAAAATTCATTCCATCAGACAACAAGAAGGAAGCAACACTGGAAAGAAGGCAGCACAAAAGAAGAGCGACATGGAGGAGAAAAAAGCAAAGAGGATAGACTGGGACAGCAGAGGGCTCTACATACCACTGCCGAGTGAAGATAACTGCAGCAGAGAACCAACAGTGAACGGAACCGACAAACATGACACCACGACAACAGCAGAACACAGAACACTCGCTGCAGCTACAACTACCGTCTTCACCCAATGACCTTTTAGGGGCATACGATAAGATGTACGATTTGCACCATTTGTCTTGTGACAATACTTTAATACAGTTCAACCTAATTTAGGTTACAGACTGGTAAAACGGTTGTCTATTTTTTAGCATGAGGTATCATCTTGGAAAAGCAAGGATTCCCTAGGATTATGTAGGAAAGTGTGCTCATGTAGAATAGCCTACTCATGAATATAAAGTTAACAAAGTGATAGGACAAATCATCAAAATGACAGGATAAATCACCAAACTGACAGGTAAAATCTTGTAATCAAAAGGCTCTTATAACCATTATTTTACATGCAAAGCATTGCTAGCTTTTTATAAATACTAGATGTTGACATCTATGGTATTGGCAATCCCAGCAACATTTTCTTGTGTGATTTCTCTTGCCCTTTAAACTGCCAGTCTGTTTTCCTAACATTAAAATATTGTTTTTGTTTTCTCAAATTCTGTTTAACACACACAATATTATTAAAACCTTTTTTACCTTAGGTCACAAAATTGTGCTGTAAATACAGGTTTGGTTATGGTGGTTGGCATGAAACCGGATGTTCTATATTACTCTCTCTCTCTCTCTCTCACGCACGCACGACACACACACACACACACACACACACACACGCACACACACATTTTCAAATGCAGATACAAGTCTAAAGCAAAACTATTACCTGCGGCCTCTCTGTTGATTCATTTTTGCTCTAGGTGCAACTCCATCTACTGCCATAAAGAACAATTTCTGTGGCTGGATCATTCTGAATAAAATCTGCGAAAATTAAAGACTGTAAACATTTTCCTGTGAAACTATACAAAAACTTTCACAAAAGAGAAATTATAAGACAGCTTCTGAAAATATAAATGTTATAAGTAATACACATTTTTAATAGTGACGGGGTCGCCCAGAAGTTAGTTTATGACTTACACAGCATTCATACAAATGGTTACACGTGCAATATGAGTTAACAATGAACCATTTACAGAAGACAAAAATATAGTCCAATAGCTTATAAAAAGATACCCTACGGCGAGGCGCCCACAGACATGGTGTGGCACTGGCGTGGCGGAGGTGTGACGTCGCTGGGATATATAACATTGGTTAGTAAATAGACTGACGCCAAAGGAAGTGGCATGATGGTGACGTGGCAGCTGCGCCTCTTCACCTCCACCACTCGATTACATCGTGTTCTATTTTCGCCACATGCACGTCCGTTTCTGTACTGTGTTCTTCGGTGTGATTCACAAAACAGACCGAGAATTAATAATAAAGTGTAATCATGGGTGACGACCAGGATTTTAATATTAATTTTGTGCAACTAGTTGAGCAGCATCCCTGCTTATATGACCACACCTTGCCGGATTACCACCGTACCAGAGCCCAACATCAAGCTTGGATTGCAATAGGAAATGAAATCAAGGAGAATGGTATGTACCTATTTTCAAAATAACTTGGTACTAACAGTTATAACTGCGCCAGTGCTGGCTTTTGCTTTTTGTACAATGCACATCAATTGCTTACCACAAAAACGAGTAATTTAATACAAATAATAGGTAATAGACTACACAAAATTAATAATAAATATGGTAATATATTATTACTGATACTACTTTATGAAACCTGACAAAATGTATTTTGTTGTCATTTACTTAACTATTCATCAAATGCCCAATCGAACAGTTGCTCATTATAACTGACGACAAGTACTCAAAATAATAATGTAGAACAAGAAATCAGCAAGTTATATAGCAGGTATGTTTTATTTGAAATTCATATTCAAATAGACTTTGTATCTAGAAAAAGTTTCAATCACATCCAAAACAAAATTTGTTTCTAGTTGTTTTGTAGCTTGACTAATATTATGATTTGAAAAACTCAATGACCACCGTGATTAGTAAAAAATAATCATGTAATGCTACACGCATGTTTCAACCCTCGGATTATTTTCAAACGTCCCAAATTCTTAAAAAATAACCCAAGGGTTCAAAGACAAGTGAAGCAGTACGTTATGATTTTTTTTTTACTAATTACAGCAGTCATTAAGTTGTTAGTAACAATTTGCTTGTGTAACGATAAAATACGCCCTGTACTTACACATTATTTTAAGTCTGTTAAGACGCAATACTTCTGATAATTCATGCATAAAATATACGGAAAAAAGTCAGAATGAAGAAAATAAAAAAAATATTTGTTAATTAACCATAATATATTAAGAAAGTTACTGTGCATAACCACAAACATGTTTTAACAGAGCGTAGCTACAAATAGTACTTTTCCTGCCATGCTAGTGCTCCCACCGGCTTAAGAAAAAAGTCACACAATTTATCTCTATATAGTAGACCAGGATTTGTTGGGCGATTTTGATTTGCCAAGCGGACATGTTCATTGACGGTTTCTTGAACGTTTTGCTCCCCGCTTGGGGTTGAAAGTATACCTTCATGATGTCGAATGAAACTGTATAGCACACAAAGAGCTAAAATAATATCGTCGACCATCTTTATACTACAATTTATTGGTGTGTGTAATAATTGAAATTTTGAAGCCATCATGCCAAATGCACACTCCACGAATTTTCTTCCTCTTCACAGCCGGCCATTAAATATTCGCTTATTGTTATTAAGATTTATTTTTGGATAGGGTTTCATATTACTCGTAGGAAACGCTTCATCCGCCACAAAAAAATACGGGAAAGGTTCATTGTCGCCAGGCAGTGGGGTAGGATTCGGTACTTGCAATCACCCATCTTGCAAGGCTTTACCAAATTTACTTTCTTTCAAAGCTCTTCCATCACTATTCCTCCCGTACTCGCCTACATCAACAGTAACAAACTTTCCATCAGCGTCAGAGGCAGCCAGTAATACGACCGAAAAATATCCTTTATAATTAAAGTACGCTAAGCCCATATTTGGAGGACATTTTACTCTTATATGTTTGCCATCTAAGCTACCAATACAGTTTGGAAGATTCCAGAGTTCCCAATATCGATTGGCTACATATTTCCATTTTTCTTCCGTTGGATGAGGCATGTATTCTGGTTGACGTGTGCGCCAGACAGCAACTGCTGTTTCCTTAACAATTCTGCATACTGTTGTGTGCCCTTTCATGAAATAATATTCCAGTGATTTAAAGTTACAGCAAGTAGTGAAGTACCTAAAAGTAACAAAATGCAGCGGTATTAATTAAGTGATAGTATTAGCCATTTTATAATTGATATTGGCTTCAAAATGTTTATATATATATATATATATATATATAGGGCAATATTCTATTTTAAATTTATCTTTCACATTACAGTGCCTGCTTGCAAGACAAGGTGGAGAAACCTGCGAGGAAGATACACAAAATACCTACGAGAATATATGCCGTCAGGATCAGGTACTGTAAATAAGCAGCCATACTACTTGGCCGAATTTATGGTTTTTCTTGAGCCATTTACAAAATCCTGCCAAACGAACCAAACGATGAAAGAGTGAGTGAAGAGATCTTACACGAAACGGCATCTTTTACGGATGAAGATCCTCCCCAGATTCAAATGGAATGTCAATCTGTAGCACCACTTCATCAGGAAGAAAAAGAAGAGGAAGAAGAAGAACGCCGTTCAAGACAAATAAATCATGCCTCTTCACAACTCCCAAAACACAAATATCGAAAAGTTTCCGATCAATTACTGTCGCTACAAGTCGTCAACAGATCAATTTTCCGCAAAAAAAAACAGACAGTGGGAAAATATGATGATGCAGACTGTTCATTATTAATGAGCGTAATACCGGATATGAGAAAAATGACGAAGGAGCAAAAGCGACGTTTCAAATCGGAATTTTAACTATGGCAGGAAATATATTAGGTGAAAACCCACCAGCAAATGTTTCCTATCAAGACTTCTTGCCGGGTTCGTCAACTATGGCAGGAAATACAATATTAGGTGAAAAATCACCAGCAAATGTGTCATATGAAGACTTCTCGCCTGGTTCGTCAACTTCGCATGCTTCCGGGTACGAACAGCATCAACCTGCTAATGCAGTCACTCATCGCACACTCCATATTACTACTGAGCAAGGAAATGTAACACTTACTGATGCATTACGTACCAAACGATGGTTGGGTCGGTTAAATGATGGTTGGATATTACAAGAATGTGCTACATACAAATTTAAAACATTTAAAAATATTCTTCATGTGGACATGTACTGCAATTTTTATTGAACAATCTGTAGACTATACCGTAATAAAATTTTCGTATTTTCTTCTATCAAAATTACAATAATTGTGTGTACCTATGTATTCTTGTTACATTCCACATCCTGAAATGACTAATTTATAACGATATAATTAATAAGATTTAACTTACACAGTGATAAATTTAAAAACAGTATTTTCAGTGGACGCGTTTCCAAGGATGGTTTCGTATCATCAACACTCGGTACCGTTTGGAACCACACACCACATGCAGCTTTTGGTACCACAAACGGTATAAAAAGTGCTGATGATATGAGGCCATCCTCGTGAATTGCGTCCACTTTATGTACAGTGTTTTTATAGTTATCTTTCTGTAATGTTAAATTTTATTAATTATCTTTTTATGAGGATTATGCACTTTGATTCCAGAAGCGGACGAATTGATTTGTGGTTTACTACCGTTCAAACAAATAGTTATTAGTACTTCCATGAATCATAGGCACTAAAATATAAAACACACAGTATCAAATCACATTTCAGTATTTAAAACAATTGTAACCCCTCTTTCCTTTTATGCCTTTTTTTTATCTATTTTTATTTATTTTTAAATTTCTATCTCCTTATTTAATTTTTTTTTGAAAGAGAGGCCACAAGTTATTTAGAACTAGGCTAGAGCCTAAAGAAGCCAAAATTGTGCTGGGTCCAGTATGATGGGACTTGCAAATGAAACACTGATCTTGAGATAACAACAACAATATTTATTGTGCTCGGCTTGTAGAACATATGAGCCCTTAAGGCAAGATAATTAAGTCTTTTTATTTTTTAAATATAATTCCATTAATATGTGCATTGCCAAAAGTTAAACAATGAAAAATAAACTATTAACATCACTAAGTATTGAATGAATATTAAATATCTGAATAATCATTGACTAGTAAATCGTGGCATATTACATAAATGATAATAATACAATTGTAAAATGGCACACAATCTCGACCTGCAAGTAATCACATTTCATCACAAGACATAAATATATAGAAATATACACATGCATAATCAATATAACAATGTAACAATCCTATAAAACAACACACACATATAATTAACATCAACACACATTTACAGATAAGTAACACATCACATGTTCACCCCGGTTATCAGCGTATATAAGTTTCTTGTTGAAACACCCTTAACCCCCCTTATTCTGACCAAGTATCCGGCCCCCCCTTAACATTCAATTAATAGGTGACTAAACCCCCAAAACCTCAATTAAAATGTCCCAAGGAGTGGGGCAGACATGCCCCAAATTTTAATTAGATAAGTAGTAACTGAATGTTCTATGTAAGCCCAGCGGCCTGCGCACAAATCCCATGCCGATGTTTAATTATCAATTTGAATCACGTCAATGACCATAATGAAGAGTGGCATCACAAGGTTAACATGGATGTCCGGTTGCCTAACTGCATTTTATATTTCCTTTTTACTTTCAAAACAGAATTTGTAAAAATAGTGGAACGTGACCACCATGAATATTGATAACTGATACTGATTAATCTTGTGTTGTTTAATGGTTAATTAATTGGTATAGTGAGCAATAAAAATTAACGTTACAAAATTTACTATGGTAAAATACAAACTGTGACAATGGTAAAATTTAAAGTGTACAAATTAGCTAAACAGTGGAACAGAATTTTGTAAAACGGAATCTAAGTCATGAAGGTATTAAAACCAGCTCAGTGTTCCAAAAAAAACTCAACTACCAGCCGGGTCAGGCA
Organism: Magicicada septendecula; assembly: GCA_034769895.1. NCBI lineage: Eukaryota > Metazoa > Arthropoda > Insecta > Hemiptera > Cicadidae > Magicicada > Magicicada septendecula. Next base: position 180,994,542 of record CM068367.1, on the reverse strand, counting down.
TCGGGCAAGATCTGACACATACAGACCTGCAGTGGACGGCTCCTACGGGAGTCGACCATGGGTTAAAACATCTCCCAGATCATTAATGAATAATGAAATACATGAGCCCACATTAACCAAAAGATCCATTAAACATAACTATCCCAACGTGCTTAAAACAGAAACAGATTTAGATACAACCCTATCTACCGAACTCCCCTCGACCCGGGTGGTGCGTGACCCTGGCCGAGTTTACACTCTCAGAACGAGATAGACATAACAGTGATAGAGGAGGCGTAAGCCTTACAAATTACAAATAATATATGCCACCCATTGTCCGGAAATAACTGTCCAAACTGGAGCGTCTACATGAAAGTCTCAAAGAGTTTATCGGCCACAAGATTTAGGTTAATATGGTTAAATTTCACCTGGTTAGTAGCGTGGAGTTTGAGGGTTCCGTTGGGTGTATCTAGTCCATCCTTCCGGCTGACACAGCTGACGAAAGTGTTTGAAATTACAGCATCTGAGGCAGTTGTTCAGCCGTCCTTCCGGAGCGGGGCAGATTTCCGTCTACATCAGAAACCCGGAGGTCACGTAGGCTTCTACCTATCCATAGAAGTAGTTGGAAGACGAAAAACTTTTAAATCTACTCTGTCAGCCGGGGATCAGATTGTGAAGCGCCGAGAGCCGAAGTGGAACTGAGCAAACCGGCTCTTGAAAAAACTGTACGTAACAGAGATAGGGCGCGCGCGAGTCGGCCGGCGGAGATGACAAAGTCCGATTAAGCATACCAAAGGACAAATTCCCTCGCGTCGTCAAATACGTAATTATAATCATCCACTATATAGATATAGGAACATTGCCGCGTTTTCCAAAACGCGGCACACAATATAAAAAAATGTGTGTGCTGTTAAATACTTTATGTCGATATGTTGATGGTAAATTTTGTGGTAGTTTTTGAGTAAGCATTAAAAATTATTGAAAATGTGTCCACTTCGGGTACATTATTGTTATTTGTTATCGATTTCTGACTTACCTTAATGTTATTAAAATACGTTCTTCCGGCGTTAGTTACAGAAAGCCTCCAGTTCATATCCTTTTTACTAATTTCTGGACGTAACTTTTCTACTAAAACACCGAATGTTGCTCTCTTCATTCTATAAAATGCTTTGAACTTCTCATCGTACAAGTTCAATTCCTTAAACACATTAAACGCACCACAATCTTTCTTCTTCCGCCAATATGGATGTATCCAAAATCGCCTTCTTTTATGAACTGCTTTGTTTCAAATATTTACATTTGCCAAATGGACGAGCGCTAAAACATCTTCATCATCGGAGGAAGACATTACGACTGATTTGACAGCAACAGCCCCCTACCCTGTTGGCGTTGACACGTCACCGCCATGTCACTTTAAAATTAACGCCACCCGTCCGTCGGTCGCCACTGCCACGTCGCCGCTGCTTTGCATTTTGCCACCTCTGTGGGCGCCTGGCCTAAGTCTGACAACATCGTCACACCATTGTCCTCAATACAGTTCTGTACATTCCATTTGGTAATCCCTAAAATTGTATTGTATAAAACTGTAACGTGAATAATGAAATTTCATGTTTCTAAATGACTAGGTTATATTAAAAAAAAAACTACTGACAGTATGGCAATATCTGTTTTTAATGTAAATGAAATTTTTTTTTTTTTTAATCTGTAATTTAAATATTCTTTCTGGATGCATGACCATACACTATGTAGGCATTTACAATGACAGTTCCAATAGGAAGTTCAATTGCCACTTTACGTACCACTGCAGTAAACGACGGAGGGCTGTACTACAGCTGGATAGCTGATCATAGCATTAACCTAATACTGCCTTAGGATGTAATTTTTATTTACAATTACACTGAGTATTCCTTTCTAATTTACCATTTTCTGTATCCCCTTAAAAAATACGCTCATCGTGACACACACCTTTTCAAAAATTCACTCATGAACATCTCACTTATAAATAGTTAACAGTAATACACACACTGTCCACACAATTAAGGTAATGGTAGCATCTTTGTGGATCCAAACAACACCGGAAAGAACTGTGCACTGTGAAAAGGCATCTCCACCCTGGTGTCCACTACAGGTTTTTTAAATATAACTATTTAACAAATAGAATTTTTAAACTGATGCAGGGATAATTCTTGTGTCACAAGTGTCCAAAAATTTACTTTGGCGAATACAGAAAAAATTGTTTAATTTGGCTTGGCAGTCAACATGTCTCTAAACTGAAGTTAAGTTAAGTTTGTTCTCTAAACAACAGAAGTTAAAAAGAAGAAAGTGAAAAGTTTTATCAAAAAATCTCAAAATTACTTGATAAAAAAAATCATTAAATACTGTTGTGGGAAAAATTCTGAATGCCAGAAATGGAAAGTTCCTACCTCAAACACAGTAGAAACTATGAATGGCAATGGAGAAGTTTCATGAGAATTTGCTACATTTCATGACTTGAAGATATCTAATAACTTTTCCTATAATACAAATGTTCACAAATATAGGTGGTCACCAAGAGGACTTATATCTACTATAAATTTATATAATTACAAGCAAGAAACAGCAGAACAAACTACTGTCACCGAAGCATACAAATGATACAATGTTTGTTCTGATCATTACTAAATAGTGTCCTTAAATTAGTAGTGACCATGAATTAAATCATGAAAGGTTTAATTAATCATGAAAGCAAGGATCGGTCAATAAGTACAGAGACAATTTTTACAACATTAATGTCTAAGCTTCAACAATATTTATTCTCATCGTGAGGGCCTGTGTATGGACAACAAAGAAATAATCAAACACGTAAACAGATGAATCAATCAGAGCTTGAGGCAAGAATCCTATTAAGTAACTAACCTTGCTACAGGGTGGTATCCTGTTCAAAGGAAACAGTACACTAATTCACATATAGCAAAATTGAAAGTTAAGGGCATGGAAATGCGCAAAACGCTTATGGTCATAGGGGAAAGGCGACATGGAGGGAGTCGCTGTGAGATGTGAGAAGAGAATTGTTATCAGCGAAGGTGCAGCCAACCTATAAATATAATTTCTAATAGTAACAAAAACTCGAGACTGTTAAAGTTTGTTTGTAAATGTATTATCATGAATCTCTATCTCTATCTCTGTGTGCGCGCACGCGCGTGTGTGTGTGTGTGCCTACAGTCACACAGCTGGCTTTAAAAAAAGAATTATACGTTTATTGTTTCCGATGTAAATGAAATAATAATAATAATATTGTAATTGTATTACTATACAAATCAAGCAAATGATATGTATAATGTTCACACGTATCGGAACGTGTTGCTGTTACATATCAGAATGTTTTATAAACATATCCGAGTGTTGTTTGGATCTTGTCATTGTGTACTGCTGAGATGTAAAAAACTACACCCTTCCTGACCGTTCTTATCGCAATGGAATTTGCAAACTGTACACTTCCACTCCTTAATTACACTCGACTATCTCTACAGTTTATCATTACATAAAGGAACGCGTTCTTCGTATTAATTGCAAGAATCTTTTTAATCCTGGACAACAAAAAACTGTTTATTATTACTTCCCCTGCTTGACTATGAATAACTTTCCTGTCTTTGCTAGTTGAAGGAGAAGTATCCATTTTAACAAATCTTATTACTGGATGTAACACAAATAATTACGATAATACGCAATTACAGAATAAAAACTATCAATAGAAATTAACTAAAAAATTAAATAACTAATAAAAATGAGTGACTGTATAAAAACGATACAATTAATAATAAATTGAAATAACAGTAACAAATGCAAGACTGAGATAGCACGTAAAACAGTAACTAACTATGTACTGGTAACTAAAACATAACACGCAAGTTGGCAACACCTTCACTTCCATACCAGCCAATACTCCGTTACCCTCCCGCCATTCACAATTTCAAAGTGGTGGACTCGTCCATCCATAAATTGGTTTCAGCGCATATCCCCTTAACTTTCAATTTTACTGTACTTATGATAACCAACTAAGTTCCCATGCTAAAATTGGAATTATTCCTGAAACTTGGAAGCTGATTACTCCAACACAGCAATAAACCAGTTCATTTTGTAAACCTTAACAAACCTCAAATTTCAAGGATGCAAATATATCTAAATATCTTCATGCCATATTAGGAAATAAATTCATACTCTTAGTCCTAAAATATAATTTGCCTTAAGCATAAATTCTATTATCCCTACCTAAGCTTTCATGTACCACTACTTGCAACATTATTTCTTTGCACTGCAGTTACATTCGAAACTAAAAATACACAGAAGTGACAACAAATTAGCAAATCACTTGTTAGGACAGTCATTTCTGCTTCCTTTGGTTAACACAACTTTAAGTTCCAACATATGTGATAAAAACTAAGTAGGCTACATAACTTCTAAATTCAATAACTTTAGTTTTTTCAGTCACTTTGAGCTATACAAAAATCATAATTACTTAAAGATTATTACGCTTTTCAAAACACACACAATACATGTGACAGATGCAAAATAACAAACGAACTCAGAAGAATATGTGAATTTCATTTAAACGATGATAAACATTAAAACTTACCTCAATATAGTGAAAAATATCCTTAAATATTTGTTCCTCACTTATTCGGAAATGGGGATCAAAGTCATTCGGATGTGAACACATATGAATGATCCCATTCATATCCAAGTACAGATTATCAAATTCAGGAATCTGGCAAAGAAAAAATTTAAATGTAAAAAAAAACAACATAAAAACATAAAATGCAGGTTTGTATACATGCATGCACACATTTCAGACATTAAAAATAACAATGAATTACATGAAGCCAGAAACTATTTGGTTAGGGCCTATTATAGACAACCAACAGGGTTAGACACTGTTAAGAATGGAAAAATTAAATTTCAAGTTTATTACATTTTTAAGTCACATATTTTATGTTATGTAATGGTTTGATGGATCAGTTCACTTACTAGTATGTTTTTAAATAGCCTACCAGTTGGGGAGCAATAGAGAAGTGTACATTTCATGGATGTAAAAAAGCTGACCTGAAAGCAGCTCGAATAAGAGATTGGCGACAGTATACTAGAGGCAACACACTTTTTTGAGTCCACAGTAGACAGAGATTAGGGTCCAAAACATCCTGCATTGTAGTCCGAGAAAGACTGATAACCAATTAACCGACTTAAATACTATTTAAGACACTCCACTATTCAACTCAACAAAGCAGAAACTATAGTGACCAGAAGTTACTAAAGACTTCATTAATTTACATTGAAAGGTCAGACAATACACTACACTCCTTAAAACATGAATACAGGCAAACTAAGGTTTACCATTTCGAGTTTACCACAACATTTCTAAAATAGGCCTACTTATGCTGTTTGTCAAAAGTAAAACTGCTTTTATTAAAGTACTTTCATTAATTTGATTTAGTTCCTGTAACTCGAATTTTAACATTTAGTTCCTGTAACTCGAATTTTAACAGCGATTTACTCAAAACTCTTTAGATTATCGAAGAAATATTTATGCGTCTTCTTTATAATGATAAAGTAAGTAAAGGCATTGTTTCAGTATATTAGAGCATAACCTCACTTTACCTGATATTCTTTCACAACCTCACTAAGGCATGGATACCTTTCACTGATATACCTAAAAAATTTCGGGACACCCATGGTGGCTATTAAAGATTTATACAATTTAACACTTTATTTACAAGTAAAAGTGCTATTATTTCACGCGGACTTCACATCAAACCGCTTTCACAACGAACATGAACATACAAATACACACAAGTAACAGGTTTGCCAACATCACCGATTTCTTCTAACGATATTTTATGTACAATCATTCAATCATTTAATGATTGTACAATATATTGTGTCAATAAAAATCTGAAATGCAGTACATTGCGCAATGTGTGAAATATTGATAACTGTATGTAAACTATTGCACAACTACAACATTGCCAGATTTTTAATTAAATACAACTATATTTCACTAACGGACTATACAACTATACAACTCGGAACACAAAGTTTTTTATGGGTAAAAACTGAAACGTTACTGTGAACATGTGTATTAATTTAATATGCATATAAACACATAAAATAATCAATCAAATATTAATAGTAACTATAACAATATCCAGAATGTCCGAAAAGTCCCGCACCATAGGGATTTCATTAATTGGGTTGTGTTTTTGTTTTGCAGTACTGAAAAATGTTGACTACTAAAGAGCGGGTAGAGCTTATCCTCCTCTGTGGAAGAGAAGGATTCTCCGGATTCTCCAATAGAGACGTTGCAGCAGAATTTAATCTGAGGCACCCGGAACGAGAGCCAGTGTCGCACACCACGGTTGGCAGACTGTTAAGAAAATTCCAGGCTACAGGTAGTGTGGCAGATGCTCCCCGATCTGGACGTCCAAGGACACCAGAAGATGTGGTGGAAGGGGTTTTGGCAAAGGTAGCAGCAAGCCCAAAGAAATCAATTCGCCGAACAAGCTTGGAAGTGGGCGTTCCTCGATCAACAGTCGCGGACATTTTGAAAAAACAAGTTTCACCCGTACAAGTTACAAGTGTTACACCACATGTCAGATGATGATCCGGATCGGCGTGTGGAAATGTGCGATTGGTTTTTGGCACAGTTGGAAGAGGACCCACAGTTTTTATCAAAAGTTATGTTCTCTAACGAAGCTAACTTTTACGTAAACGGAGAGGTGAACCGACAGAATTTACGTTACTGGTCCGAGAGTAATCCGCACTGGTTTTCCAGCAGTAAGGAACAAGGAGCAGCTGGCGTCATGGTGTGGTGTGGTTTGTGGAAAGACCGGATCATTGGCCCTTACTTCTTTGACGGAACAGTTAACAGTGATAATTATTTGGAAATGTTAGGAGATCCATTATTGCCTGATTTGGATCTGCTGGGTCCAAGACCAGAATGGTTTATGCAGGACGGTGCACCCCCCCATTATGGTACACAAGTTCGTGATTGGCTTGACGAAAACTTCCCACAGTGGATTGGCCGTAGGGGACGAGTGGAATGGGCTCCACGATCTCCGGATTTAAACCCAATGGATTTTGCTGTGTGGGGTTATGTAAAATCCAAAGTTTATGCTGTCAAGATCATGGACATAAACCATCTGCGTGAGCGAATCACAACTGAGTGCCGTTCTGTAACACCTGGCTTGGTGGCCAACATTCTGCGGAACTTGGGAGATCGTTTACAGTTATGTTTCGACACTTCCGGCAACCATATTGAACACATATTGTAAATCCCTATGGTGCGGGACTTTTCGGACAATCTGTATAATAATATAAAGTATTGAAATGTACATAGGTGTAAGTAAAATATAATGAAAATTTGAATCAAAAGAGGCTCGGCTATGCGACAGTCTGGCGCCGACAAAATATGTTACAATAGACCTGAAACACCCTTACATGTCATAAAAGCATAAAATATTTTGTAGTGTAAAACTAGCAAAAAAAAGCCCATATACCGTTAGGTTAACGGTACTGTGTCCTTCAACAGACAATAGATGCCACGCCAATAAGTATGACTATTTTAGAAAGTAGCGTCACTTTTTAGGGAGTCTAACGAACGTCCGCGTAAGTTTATCGCCCGCTCTCTGGCAACCAGTCACGGATAGCGTCGGTAGTGAGCGCGAAAAAGATACAGCACCGTAATGGGTACGTTCAAATTTACCAGCAAATATTTCAAAGTCAAGCCAATGGGAGTATGATCAACAAGAGTTGTAGTGAGGGAAGGACTCGAAAAACTATAAAAAAGAAGTGAAGCAAACAAGAAGGGAAGTCTAAGTTTAATTTTCACGCAAACACGGGAAACCTGCGTCACTCGATGTGAGCAATTTTAATACTATTACTCTAAGTTCAAATCAATAGATTATATCGGTTCAATAGTTGAGAAAGAATTACAGTCATCAAGAAGTTTATTTTATATATGTGCGCGATAGTACGTACGGACCAGAAGATGTTTAACTTGTGCGCGTAGATAGCAGCAAGAAGTATACTTATTTATACGTGCCCGACGTCTAGTACTAACGCGAGTGAGTGCAGTAATTACAGAAAGTTTAATCAAGTGTGATTAGTGCAAAGTGTAGTGCGATGTTTAACGCAGGATTACAGTTCATCATTCTTCTATTTGGAATCCAGCAACAAGTAACAATATATCATTTATTATTCACAATACAATAAATAAACATAATTTTAGCTAAATATCACTATAATATTGACGACTCGGAACACAAAGTTTTTTATAAGTAAAAACGTAAAGTTTTACCTTACAGCCTAAACCGGCTTTCACCTATAGAAGGCTTCATCAGAGGCTGTCGTTAGTAGCGCTGCTCGTCATGTTGTTGGCGACGAGAAAGTGTTTCGAAAGATTGAAGCTGTGTGTGTGTGGTGAGATGTGTTCGAATAATGCGTGCGATTTGAATTGTGTCTGTTCGTTTAGGATGTCGTTTTTATTTGTTTTTGTGTGTTTGTATATTTCTAATTGTTCTAGAGTGTCTAGTTTTCGGCCTTTTGTGTGTACGTGTAGTATGTTCATGTTATTGTCGATGTTTTTATATGTGTGGTTTGCTTCAATGAGGTGGTTTGCGAAGGTAGATTCTGTAGTGGTGTGGAGTGCTTTTGTGTGTTCAATGTATCTCTGTTTGAAGCTACGTCCTGTCTGGCCTATGTAGAATTTACTGCAATTTGAACAATTTAGTTTATATACACCGGGTAGATCGAATTTGTTTTGTGCTTTGGGCATGCGTTTTGATAGTGTGTGTTCTGTTTTGTTAGTAGTTTTGTAAGCGATTCTGTATCCTGCTTTTTTGAATTTGTGGGCAATTTTTTCTGTTTGTTTGTTGATGTATGTTAGTGTTATGAATTTGTTGTTTTCTGTCTTTGTCTGTTGTTTGTTTTGTGTTTTGTGTAGGAGTTTACTGACTATTGTTCTGTCATAACCGTTAGATTCTGCTAGATATTTTATCGTGTTTAGTTCGTCTTTGTAGTCTATTTCATCTAAGGGGATGTTGTTAAGTCTATGTATCATGGTCCTAAAAGCAGCTAGTTTGTGTTGTATTGGGTGATTGGAGGTGTTGTGTATTAGTGTGTCAGTTGTAGTTGGTTTTCTGTATATACTGAATTTGTGCCTGTGTTCTAGTTTTGTGATGGAGAGGTCTAAGAAGTTAAGAAGTTTATGGTATTGTTGTGTTCGTATTCGGCAGTGAAGGTTATGTTTTTATGTATTTTGTTTATGTGCGTTAGTAACTGTTCACATTGTCTTTTGTTTCCCCTGTATAGTATTAGAATGTCATCAACGTATCTGTGCCAATATAGTATTTTATGTGAGTGTCTGTCATTGTTTGTGAGTATTTTTGTTTTTTCTAAGTGTTGGAGGAAGACTTCTGCTAGAATGCTGGATATGGGGGAGCCCATGGGTAGGCCATCGTTCTGTGTGTAGTATTTATTGTTATAAGTAAAGTAGTTTTGTTTTGTGATAATGTTCAGAGTTTCTGTTATTTCATTGATAAGTTCGTCTGGTGTGTTGTTCTGTTTGAGTTTGTTTTGTAGGATGGTGATTGTTTCAGAGATGGGGATGTTTGTGTACAGGTTTTTAATGTCAAAGGAGGCTAATGTGGCGTTATGGGGGATGTGTATGTCTTTTATTTTTGTTACTAGGTCAGTGTTGTTTTTTACTGCAATGTTGTTGTCTATTTGTGTGTGTTGTCTAATAATTTTGTCTAGATATTTTGCCAGTTTGTGTGCAGGGGCATTACGGTAGTTGATAATGGGGCGGATCGGAATGTCTTCTTTATGGATTTTGGGAAGCGCTTGGAGTGTAGGTGCTGATGATCGGATTTGTTTCATGTAGGGCTTTTGTTTATGTGTCATAATGTGTTTGGCTTTGTTGACTATTTGTTTTACTGAGTTTTGGTATCTGTCGGTGGGGTCGTGTTTTAGTTCTGTGATGTTGTTCTGTTCTATGAAGTCTTGTACTTTTTTGTGTAGGTTGTCTGTGGGGATAATTACAGTCGTGTTGCCTTTATCAGCTTTTACAAATGTGATGTTGTGTTTGTGTGCCTTTTCCCTCAGTTTGATGGCTGTGTGTATTTCTGAGTTGTGGTTGTTGTTGTCTGGTGTCTTATGTACTCCTATTGTGTTGTTTATATTATGTCTTAATGTGTCTTGATGTTCTGGTGCTGTGTTTTGTATATTTGTTTCTGTGTCAATTATGAGCTTTGTTAGTGTTTGGTTGTTATGTTTGTAATGTATGTTATGTTTTAGGCCTTTATCAAGGAGTGTTTGTTCGTTTTTTGTGAGTGTGACGTTCGTGAGGTTTACTGTACGTGGGTAGAATTTGTGCGAGGGAATTATATCTGTTTTGATTGGTGTCAGGTTTTTTATTTTTCTGTCGTGTTTTGTCTGTATGATATGTAATTCCCTCGCACAAATTCTACCCACGTACAGTAAACCTCACGAACGTCACACTCACAAAAAACGAACAAACACTCCTTGATAAAGGCCTAAAACATAACATACATTACAAACATAACAACCAAACACTAACAAAGCTCATAATTGACACAGAAACAAATATACAAAACACAGCACCAGAACATCAAGACACATTAAGACATAATATAAACAACACAATAGGAGTACATAAGACACCAGACAACAACAACCACAACTCAGAAATACACACAGCCATCAAACTGAGGGAAAAGGCACACAAACACAACATCACACTTGTAAAAGCTGATAAAGGCAACACGACTGTAATTATCCCCACAGACAACCTACACAAAAAAGTACAAGACTTCATAGAACAGAACAACATCACAGAACTAAAACACGACCCCACCGACAGATACCAAAACTCAGTAAAACAAATAGTCAACAAAGCCAAACACATTATGACACATAAACAAAAGCCCTACATGAAACAAATCCGACCATCAGCACCTACACTCCAAGCGCTTCCCAAAATCCATAAAGAAGACATTCCGATCCGCCCCATTATCAACTACCGTAATGCCCCTGCACACAAACTGGCAAAATATCTAGACAAAATTATTAGACAACACACACAAATAGACAACAACATTGCAGTAAAAAACAACACTGACCTAGTAACAAAAATAAAAGACATACACATCCCCCATAACGCCACATTAGCCTCCTTTGACATTAAAAACCTGTACACAAACATCCCCATCTCTGAAACAATCACCATCCTACAAAACAAACTCAAACAGAACAACACACCAGACGAACTTATCAATGAAATAACAGAAACTCTGAACATTATCACAAAACAAAACTACTTTACTTATAACAATAAATACTACACACAGAACGATGGCCTACCCATGGGCTCCCCCATATCCAGCATTCTAGCAGAAGTCTTCCTCCAACACTTAGAAAAAACAAAAATACTCACAAACAATGACAGACACTCACATAAAATACTATATTGGCACAGATACGTTGATGACATTCTAATACTATACAGGGGAAACAAAAGACAATGTGAACAGTTACTAACGCACATAAACAAAATACATAAAAACATAACCTTCACTGCCGAATACGAACACAACAATACCATAAACTTCTTAACTTCTTAGACCTCTCCATCACAAAACTAGAACACAGGCACAAATTCAGTATATACAGAAAACCAACTACAACTGACACACTAATACACAACACCTCCAATCACCCAATACAACACAAACTAGCTGCTTTTAGGACCATGATACATAGACTTAACAACATCCCCTTAGATGAAATAGACTACAAAGACGAACTAAACACGATAAAATATCTAGCAGAATCTAACGGTTACGACAGAACAATAGTCAGTAAACTCCTACACAAAACACAAAACAAACAACAGACAAAGACAGAAAACAACAAATTCATAACACTAACATACATCAACAAACAAACAGAAAAAATTGCCCACAAATTCAAAAAAGCAGGATACAGAATCGCTTACAAAACTACTAACAAAACAGAACACACACTATCAAAACGCATGCCCAAAGCACAAAACAAATTCGATCTACCCGGTGTATATAAACTAAATTGTTCAAATTGCAGTAAATTCTACATAGGCCAGACAGGACGTAGCTTCAAACAGAGATACATTGAACACACAAAAGCACTCCACACCACTACAGAATCTACCTTCGCAAACCACCTCATTGAAGCAAACCACACATATAAAAACATCGACAATAACATGAACATACTACACGTACACACAAAAGGCCGAAAACTAGACACTCTAGAACAATTAGAAATATACAAACACACAAAAACAAATAAAAACGACATCCTAAACGAACAGACACAATTCAAATCGCACGCATTATTCGAACACATCTCACCACACACACACAGCTTCAATCTTTCGAAACACTTTCTCGTCGCCAACAACATGACGAGCAGCGCTACTAACGACAGCCTCTGATGAAGCCTTCTATAGGTGAAAGCCGGTTTAGGCTGTAAGGTAAAACTTTACGTTTTTACTTATAAAAAACTTTGTGTTCCGAGTCGTCAATATTATAGTGATATTTAGTTAAGTAACGGACACGTCATGGACAACGAAATCCAAGAAAATAATTTTAGCATCTCAAAATTAATTCATCTCATTCTCAAAAGACCCACGAGTTCAGATACTAAATATTACAATTTATGCTCATGTTTATGAGTATAAACATGTATATATTACATGTTTTGGTGAGTTATGGTATATAGTAAAGTAAGGAAACAAGTTATAATAATTATAGAAATGGTAACGGAGTTGAATAATTGAATCTATTGAAGATTATAGAAGTCATAGCAGTTAAGAATTTATGATACTTATATATGTTTTGATTAATATTGAAGATTTAAATGTGTTAAATGAATAAATTTGAATCTACTGAGTATTCATCTGAATAGTACTTGATTAATATGATTTTGAAGAATCCGTAAACTGGAGATATTAATAAATTTTTTGTTATTAATTATAAAGATGATATTAATGATTAAGTCTTAGATGTATTAAGTGATAAGAAGATAACAATATAAATCTTAGTATCTGAACGAAGTGTTATTATTTCATAACAATCCTGAGATCTTCTGCTCTGGCGCCCAAGTAAAATAATCAATAAATACAAAATGAGTGGAAGTATTCAATAATAAATCTATCTAAATATAATTTGTAAAACAATTTAGTTATATTTAGTGCACCAATACATTGAGCTAGTCTTAAAAATCGTTATATTTGGCGCATCCAACAAACGTGGAGCTCGTTAGTTTCTTAATAAAACGTAAAGTTTTACCTTATAACCAGATGCCAGATGCAGAGGGCACAGATTCGATGCGTGCCCCCCAGTGGTTGCAGCGTCCGGATGGTCTCCGATGACTGCCTGTTGTTGTTTGTGTAATACATGGTAGTGCTGCCAGAGCTGTTGGGTTGCGCGTCGTGAGACGACCCAATGGGTTCCTAGTACCGAGCCTCCGGTAGGGGCTCCTGCCTAGAGGTTCTGTCCAGACGGAATTAATTAATTATTTAGTGGCCGCTACAACGGCATGCTCGTACTAGGCCATCCTAGTACAGTATTTGCCGAGGCCGTTTCCAAGGCCAGCTATGAGAGGGTTTGTCTGGGTCCTCGCAGCTCGGACGTAAAATTTACGTGCAAGTCGCCTTGCGGTGTCTTCCAAGGACCGGACACCGAGTCATCTTCTCAAAAGTCGAGAAGGGAACCGATAGGGGGCTTTGGCCGCTAGCCGAAGACCCCTGTCGAGAACGCTTTGCAACTTTCTTTTATGAACGGTTGCGAGGTAACCCCAGACGGGAATAACGTAGGTAGTGATCAGGAACAGGTACGCGTTGACGATCAACTTACCCAGCTAGCGGGTCATAGCCTTGTTGACAAGTATCGGAAACAGTTGCGCGAGACGAGCGGACGCTCTCTTACGCATCGTCTTAGCGTGGGCACGCCAGGTGAGCCGACGATCAAGGTGGACACCGAGGTATTTAACCTCTCTCGACCAGGGCAAATACGTTCTACCGAGTCTCACTCGTCCTCGTGGTTCTTTCCGGCGCTTTGAGAATAGCATCGCGGAGCTCTTGGTTTCGTTGACGGCAACTTTCCAGCTCTCCGTCCACGTCGAATACGCATCGAGTGCGCGCTGGAGTCGTGGGATAGCCCTGTCAGCGTTCCGATCGGCGGTATAGACCGCCGTGTTGTCGGCAAACAGGGCCATCTGGACTCCAGGCTCTCTGGGTGCGTCGTTGACGTACACGGAGAACAGAAGAGGCCATACCACGCTACCTTGAGGTACCCCGGCTGTAATGCGTCTCTCGGAAGAGACATGATCATCTATTCTCACGCAGAAATTCCTCTCCGTCAGAAAGCTAGCGTACATGGTAGCGGGTCTTGGTGCTTTCTTTTATTGATTGGACCTCCGTTGTGTTCAAGCGGAGGAATAGAATGGTGGCTGTTATTGGTCGAATCGCGGGAACGATTCGCAGCTGCTGATTGGCTGGGAGGCTCGCGCGGAGAAGGCAGGGTTTGTACGCCCGCAACGGGTCGATACACTTCTGCCAGCCCGTTGAGAGTCCCGCGAGACTGCCTCACGGCAATGACGCAGCAAGCGAGAGAGTGCGGCGGGGGAAGTCGGCCGCAAAAGGCGGGGCTAGGCACACCTAAAGCGGGCGCAACCCCGACACATCTGTCGGCATGCTACGGCACGGAGATGTATGTGAACGAGTGGTAAGTTAAGAAAGATCGGGGGAGGGGCAGAAGGGCTCAGAGAGCTTATGGGGGGTCGTCTAGTAAGGCTCTGGATCGTCTGCGTTTTACAGGTGGCGGGCCTTCGTCTGTACTTAATCGACGGAGGTTGAGGATAGGTTGAGTCGGAGGCACGGTCGAAAAGTCTGTACGCAAGAGACCGTACAAACTCGTCGAGCGATGGAATCTGCAGCCCTCGCCTGATAACATCATTTCTGACAAACCAGGGAGAGCTGGAGATTTGTCGGAGGGTTCGTGATTAGAAGGCTTCCATGCGGGCGACCACGTCCGCGCTGAGTAGGGACAAATAGGCCGGGGCTGCGTACGTAAGGACGGCTCTTAAGAAGAGCAGATATATTGAGCCCTTCTTGCGAAGTTGCAGTGGCGTTCGATTGGATAAGAATGGGTAAAGTTTGGCTTTTAAGCCGCGGGCACGCTGGAGTACATTGGTGACGTGAGCTCTGAAGCATAGGCGTCGATCAAGAGTGACGCCTAGGTATTCACAGTACGTTTCCAAGCGATCGGGCTCCCGTTTAAGGAGAGGGGTTGGCATCGGGAAGTTAATTGACGGGAGAAGGCGATCGCCTCGGATTTCTCCGCATTGACCGCCATCCGCCATTTCCGTAGCCAGTCCGGAAGCACGGCGAGCTGACGTTGCACCACTCTAGCAGCGTGACCAAGATTGGCCGAGCTAGAGTGATACATTGCGTCATCCGCATAGAGTGAGAGTGTAACTCCAGGCTGGGTAGGCAGATCGTTCGTATACACGAGGTACAGAACGGGGCCTAAGACAGATCCTTGGGGGACGCCAGCGGCGACGGGTCGGACAGAAGAGTACGATCCGTCGACGCAAACGCTAAATGTGCGGTCGCAGAGATACGAGCGCATGAGATGTACAAAAGATGCAGGTAGAGGGGATATGGCAAGTTTGTAGAGAAGGCCTTCGTGCCAGACACGATCGAAGGCCTTACTCACGTCCAAGAGGACAGCGACAGATGATAAATGTTTGTTGATGGCGTCAGTAAGTTGGGTTACAACCCTGACAAGTTGAAGGGTCGTCGAGTGCTCCTTGCGGAAGCCGAAGTGCTCCTGCCGAATAAAATTATCCGGCAGGGGTGCAATCCGGCCATGAAGGAGTCGCTCGAGTACCTTCGAGATAACTGGCAGGAGAGAGATGGGTCGATGATTTTCGGGTCTTGTACGCAGCTTGCGAGGTTTCGGAATCATGATGATCTTTGCTAGTTCCCAAGGGCTGGGGAAGTAATGGTGCCGGAGACATCCATTGAACAGCTCGTGGACGAGAGAAACGAGACTTGGGAGGGGGGGCATTTTGCAGGGCAGCTGCTCCGATACGATCCTCGCCGGGTGCCCGCTTGTGGCGAAGTCGACGAATCGCCGATTCAGCATCAGCTCTATCGAACGGGGGTAGGGGGTCTGAGGAGGGCGTGAGAAATAACCAGATAGGAAGTCCGTGACCATAGCCGAATGGCCAGGATCACAGACGCCTCTATGAACAGTGAACTGTTCCTCCATGGAGTCGGCAAAGACCTCGGCCTTGCCGTCCGCGGAGTAGACAGGACCGTTCGGTGATTGCAGGGGATGGCGGGTCCTCTTGTCGCCAGTAAGTCGACTCGCAGCCTGCCAAACCGACTCGGGTCGGACTTTAAGAGACTCGAGATACGAGTCCTAACGATCAGCGGAGGCGTCAAGCAGATGCTGCTTGACGAGGGCAACCTTCGTTTTACTGCAGGATCCCGGGTTTGTTGCCATCGCCGGCGGAGCTCGCGCCGTTTCCGGATGGCTAGAAGCACCTCTTCAGGTAACTGAAATCGTCTATTGATCTCAGGGACTTCATAGGTATGTTTGTCCATGGCGGACGTGACGATTTCCTGGAGATGAGTGGCCAGGCGGTCCACATCGTCTGTGCAGGTGATGGGGGCCGGGGGGGGTCAAATGGCACTCTTCGTTTAAGTTCATCATGATAGGATCGCCAGTTGGCTCTCCTGGCACGACGGGGGGGGTTGGAGAGGTGTGTCCAACGTAGGTCGAACAGTGATGAGTACCGGTTCGTGATAAGACGAAAGGTCTGACACGGCGTTGATAGTGATAGGACAGGCCAGGTCTTTGACAACCACTATGTCAAGGAAATCGGGTAGTCCCCTATGATGGGGGACGTAGGTCAGTGAGGTAGGACCAAGAACGTTAACCTGAGGATGACGTTGAGCGTAGCTATAGAGCGAGCGGCCATACGGGTTGCTAACACGGCTGTTCCACAGGGGATGCTTACAATTAAAGTCTCCGGCTGCGATGGTCGGCAAAGGGTACTCTAAGAGGGCGTCCCATTCCTTTGCCGGCGGAGGCCCGCCACGACCAGGGGGGAGGTAGACTGAAGCCAGTCGAACCTCCCGACCTCCAACGCTTAGGGCCACCACCGTGACCTCAAGACGACGAGTCGCCGGAGGCGGCAGAGGGCGGTGGGCGATGCGCCTGTGGACCAGAACAGCTGTGCTGCCACTGGCATTCAGCATATTCTGGGCAGGCCGGTCAGTGGGGTACGTGGTGTACACAGGAAGCTGGAGTGAGAGAGCGGGAGTTAGATGGGTTTCTGATAAGAGTATGACGTCTAAGTCATATTCTGTGGCAAAGGCGGCTAGTTCGGCACGGCGAGATAGAACGCCAGCGGCGTTCCATGTCACCAGCCGAAGAGGCTTAGCCATGGGTGGGGATAAGTGTCACAATGGAGGACAAGATGGTTATAAGCACAGATTGGACATCCTTGTCAGCAAGAATCTGTGGAACGACGGTTTCAACCCAGGCACGAAGGCGGTTAACGAAGGTCGAGTCCGAGGACTCGGCTGCCCCCGGAGCCGGCACCGGCGTGGGCGGGGGTTGTCGGAACATAATTCCGTTGTCGGAGGCCGGGGCCTTGGTTTTTGACTGCCGAGGTTCTTTTGGAACAGGGGCAGATGGTGGCTGGGAAGCAGCATCTTGCGGCTGCTTGGAGACGGTGGCCGATGTTTTCTTTAGTTTCTTCTTCTCCGGCGCAGCAGACTGAAGCTGATGGGCCGGGGCCGGGTCGGTGGGTTTGGACGCGGCAGCTGCCGCGTAGCTGGGCGCTCCGGTGGACGCCGGGCGGGCTGGGGCGGCTGCAGGCGCAGGCGTCGCAGCTTTGGCAGGTGCGGCAGATGTTTGAGGGGTAGGCCTACGAGTAGGCTCGGGTAACGGCTGTTTAGTAGTAGACCTGGAAAGTTTCCTCAGGGCTACTAGATAGTGTGTGCAGCATTTTCAGCTGGCCGGATGGGGCTTATTACAGTTTACGCACGTCGCAGGCGGCATCGCATTCCGATCACGAGGACAGTCGTTCTTGTGATCGGACTCGCCGCAGCGTACACAGCATGTAGGCATATGACAAAAGGAGGATCTATGCCCGTACCTTTGGCAGTTATAACCCTGCTTAGGGCCTGGTTTGGACTCGAAAGCCTGCACTCTGACGCGCACGTGAAAGAGAGAGTTGAGTTAGTAAATAGTTTCATACTGACCTACCTTTCTTAACTTAACCAGGAAGGCGTTGCGGGCGACCTTCTTGCCGGGGGAAAAGAGCGGAGTGATACTGTGCATTGTGTAGCCCAGATCTGTGAGCTCTGCATTATTGTCTGCAATAGGAACATCAGCAGGGATCCCAATGATTTCAACTTTTAGTTCCTTTTCCTCCGGCAAGGCGAAGGTGTGGCAGGGGACACCATCGATAAACAAGAATTGTTGTACAATTCTGAAGCATTCGATGGTGGAGGGTATAGCACGGAGGTAGGAATCACCTTGACAGGCAATCGTCAAGGTGTTGGTGGGAACAGCCCGGTGCAAACGTTTGATGAACCGCGCCCAGTCTGCCGGCCGGGCGAAGATCAACGGCGGCAAGCGCTTAGGCTGGTTGGTAGGGTCAGCAGCTACGGATGCTCCGCTACCGAATCCCGGCGATGAGCGCGACCAGAGCCCGCAGAGCTGCCGCTGCCACGCCGTTTCCGGCTGACAACTTACCACTTCCCGGTATCCATGGTCGTCTCCTCGGGGGTCAGCTGCGTAGCAGAGGTGGGGCGGTCCTCAAAAGGACCGTCAGGTAAAGGTTGCGCCAGAGCGCGAGGAGGAACTGAGTAGTCCTGAGAAGGACCGACGGGAGAAGCGGGTGCTGCCATTGGCGGAGGCAAGGCCTACGCGCCTCAGGCGGAGAGGAGTAGTGGCGCTGCCAAGTACTACAGCAAGCAATAGTAAATAATTTTAAAATTGACTTACCACAGCTCCAGGCAGCAGCGGAGAAACACACGAACCACTACGCGCACTGGGAAAACACAACACTGCACTGAACCGCACTGCACTGCACTTTTCCAGTTGATGGTACTGACACAACACTGCACAGTCTTCTTTCTTGCTGGCACTACTGATCACGATACTCGGATAACTTGGTTAAATGTTCTTGATGTATCCAATCATATCCATACGAAGAAGAGTTAATGTTACTTTGATATAATAAAACTACAAAAATATACTGTAAACGATACGCAAGACGATGGATATCGATGATCCCTTCTAACCTGAACCGGTTTTCGCTTTTAAAAAGCTTCTTCAGAGGCTGCCGCTGGTAGCACTGTCCGTCTTGTTGTTGGCGACGGTACCGAGTTTCGAAAGATCGATATTGTGTGTGTGGGGTGTGATATGTTCGAATAATGCGTGTGATTTGAATTGTGTCTGTTCGTTTAGGAAGTCGTTTTTATTTGTTTTCGTGTGCTTGTATATTTCCAATTGTTCTAGAGTGTCTAGTTTTCGGCATTTTGTGTGTACGTGTAGAATGTCCATGTTATTGTCCATGTTTTTGTATGTGTGGTTTGCTTCAATGAGGTGGTCTGCAAAGGTGGATTCTGTAGCGGAGTGGAGTGCCTTTGTGTGTTCAATGTATCTTTGTTTGAAGCTACGTCCTGTCTGGCCTATGTAGAATTTGTTGCAATCTGAGCATTTTAGTTTGTAAACACCAGGTAGATCGAATTTGTTTTGTGCTTTGTGTGTGTGTTCTGTTTTGTTAGTAGTTTTGTAAGCGATTCTGATCCTGCTTTTTTGAATTTGTGGGCTATTTTTACTTCCATGTTCCTTAAGGAAATGGAAGTATGGTGATGGCAAAAAAATCGTGTTCGAGATTATTGCAGACTCTGATTGTACTACACTCAAAACATGAAAAAAGTCATTTTTCGAAAAGTGTCTGTCTGTGTGTCTATCTGTGTGTCTTTGTGTCTGTGTGTCTATCTGTAGATTTTGTTTCTATGGCAAACGATAACAGCCGCAAATTCAAACAGAATCAAATAATTTTTTGAACACAGCCCTGATTTTTAGAGTGCTCAAGACCTATTATTTTTGGTGAAGATCGGTTAAGGGAAAGGGGTAGTTTACCGGCAACGTTTTTTTTTAATCGAGGGTAATTATTTCCTATGGCAAATGACAACAGCCGCAAATTCAAACATAATCAAATACTGTTTTGCATACAGCCCTGATTTGTAGAGTTCTCAAGACCTGTTGTTTTTGGAGAAGATCGGTTAAGGGAAAGGGGTAGTTTACTAGCATCTTTTTTTTAACAAGGGTATTTTCTATGGCAAAAGATAACAGCCGCAAATTCAAACAGAATCAAATGATTATTTGCATACAGCCCTAAATTGCAGAGTACTCAAGACATATTGTTTTTGGAGAAGATCGGTTAAGGGAAAAGGGTAGTTTACCGGCAAAGTTTTTTTATCAAGGGTAATTTTTTTTGGCAACCGATAACAGCCGCAAATTCAAACAGAGTCAAATAATGTTGTGCATGCAGCCCTGAATTGTAGAGTTCTCAAGACCGTTTGGGTTTGGTGAAGATCGGTTAAGGGAATAGGGTAGTTTACCAGCAACATTTTATGTTTTAACAAGGGTATTTCCTATGGCAAACGATAAGAGCCGCAAATTCAAACAGAATCAAATAATTTTTTGCATACAGCCCTGAATTGTAGAGTACTCAAGACCTATTGTTTTTTGGTGAAGATCGGTTAAGGGGAAGGGGTAGTTTACCTGCAACTTTTTTTTATCGGGGGTAATTTTACTTCCATGTTCCTTAAGGAAATGGAAGTATGGTGATGGCAAAAAAATCGTGTTCGAGATTATTGCAGATTCTGATTGTACTACACTCAAAACATGAAAAAAAGTTGTTTTTCGAAAAGTGTCTGCGTGTTTGTCTGTCTGTGTGTCTGTCTGTCTGTCTATCTGTAGATTTTTTTCTATGGCAAACGATAACAGCCGCAAATTCAAACAGAATCAAATAATTTTTTTGCATAGAGTTCTGATTTGTAGAGTACTCAAGACCTATTGTTTTTGGTGAAGATCGGTTAAGGGGAAGGGGTAGTTTACCTGCAACGTTGTTTTATCAAGGGTAATTTTCTGTGGCAAACGATAACAGCCGCAAATTCAAACAGAATCAAATAATATTTTGCATACGTCCCTGAATTGTAGAGATCTCAAGGACCTTCGATTTTGGTGAAGATCGGTTAAGGGGAAGGGGTAGTTTACCTGCAACCTTTTACGTGCAACAACAGTAAAGTACTTGAAAATTCATTTTAACTTTTTCAAACAATGGTAATTGTTAAAAATAAAATAATTTTGTTGCCAGGCAATAAAATTATAATTTTTCATTTTAATGTAAATTATGTATGAGTTAATATACATGTATAAAATAATATATAGTGGCAGGCAAGCATATCTCAGTTATGTAATGTTTACGTTTCCATTTTATTATTATGACTACCGCAATAAAAAGTCAGGGAAGACACGCACACACACACACACACACACACACACACACACACACACACACACACACAATTCGCGTTATTTCTGGCCTCACTCATGTTTATTTTCTTACATTTGCACGCTTTTTAAATGGTAAGTGCCGAAACCCATACCAACATAACGCGTGCAAGCCGAAAAAGTGTACAGCATGGATAGCGATTTACTTCCTGTGGATCGCTGGGCAGTGTAACTGCACGTGTTTACAGAGGAACGATTCATAGACAGACTTTTCGTCTTTAGGGAATGAACCCACTGCAAGATGCTGAGGGTCCATGAGTGACTTCGGAGCGCTCCTTCTTTTTCGCGTGTTTGTTTGTGAAACATACACTATAGATTCGCAGCTTGATAGGAACGCTGCAACTAGGAACACTGTAGCAACGCTCAATAGGAAATGTTGATAATGTTTGTCCACGGTGTACCCTCATACACACTAAACCTGCTCTGATGTTTTAATTACGGACATCATAATAATAAAACTTTGGAAACTTGAGCACTACTTAATGGAGATCAAACATTAACTTATACAAGCCATTAATTTTATGCAATTTTTTATATATATTGTACAACGTTATCGGCAACAAAGAAGTAGTTTTTGTTAAAATTCCTTCCCGGGATGTTTGGCCGTAGTCCAATGTTTTCTACAAAACCAGACGTTTCGGCAATGCCATCGACTCCATCATCAGTGAAAATCGAGTGCGATAACGTGAGGTGGTATACGTTAGTGACCACAGTACTGTGGTTAAGGCTGAAACAGTAAGTAGAAAGAAGTAGTTTCTATAGTAATATTTCATTTCGAAAATGATTTTAAATATAAATCTTAGAACATGGAAGTCATGTATGGTTCTCCATACCGATATTTTACTTCCATGTTCCTTAAGGAAATGGAAGTATGGTGATGGCAAAAAAAATTGTGTTCGAGATTATTGCAGATTCTTATTGAACTACACTCAAAACATGAAAAAAAGTCGTTTTTCGAAAAGTGTGTGTGTGTGTGTCTGTCTGTGTGTGTGTCTGTGTGTCTATCTGTCTATCTACAGATTTTTTTTATGGCAAACGATAACAGCCGCATATTCAAACAGAATCAAATAATTTTTTGCATACAGCCCTGATTTGTAGAGTACTCAAGATCTGTTGATTTTGGTGAAGATCGGTTAAGGGAAAAGGGTAGTTTACCAGAAACCTTTTTTTTTTAAATCAAGGGTAATTTGTTTATATGGCAAACAATAACAGCCGCAAATACATACACAATCAAATAATATTTTGCAAAAAGCCTTGAATTGTAGAGTTCTCAAGATCTATTGGTTTTGGTGAAGATCGGTTAAGGGAAAGGGGTAGTTTACCAGCAACATTTTATATTTTAATAAGGGTTTTTTATATGGCAAACGATAAAAGCCGCAAATGTAAACAGAATCAAATAATGTTTTGCATACAGCCCTAAATTGTAGAGCTCTCAGGATCTATTGTTTTTGGTGAAGATCGGTTAATGGAAAGGGGTAGTTTACCGGCAACGTTTTATGTTTTAAAAGGGTATTTCCTATGTCAAACTATAAGAGTCGCAAACTCAAACAAAATCAAATAATGTTTTGCATACAGCTCTGATTTGTAGAGTACTAAAGATTTTTTGTTTTTGGAGAAGATCGGTTAAGGGATAGGGGTAGTTTACCGGCAACATTTTATGTTTTAAAAGGGTATTTTCTATGGCAAACGATAACAGCTGCAAATTCAAACAGAATCAAACAATGTTTTGCATACAGCCCTGATTTGTAAAGTACTCAAGACCTATTGTTTTTGGTAAAGATCGGTAAATGGAAAGGGGTAGTTTACCGGCAACGTTTTATGTTTTAAAAGGGTATTTTTTATGGCGAACGATAAGAGTCGCAAATTCGAACAAAATCAAATAATTTTTTGCATACAGCTCTGATTTGTAGAGTACTCAAGATCTGTTGTTTTTGGTGAAGATCGGTTAACGTGAAGGGGTAGTTTACCGGCAACGTTGTTCTTATCAAGGATAATTTTTTTATACGGCAAACGATAACAGCCGCAAATTCAAACAGAATCAACTAGTCTTTTTCATACGTTTTTGAGTTATACAGAACTCAAGGTCTGTTGATTTTGTTGAAGATCGGTTAAGGGAATAGGGTAGTTTACCTGCAACTTTTATGTTTTAACAAGGGTAATGTTTTCTATGACGAACGATAACTGCCGTAAATTGAAATAGAATCAACTACTCTTTTGCATACCTTTTTGAGTTATACAGAACTCATGGTCTGTTGATTTTGTTGAAGATCGGTTAAGGGAAAGGGATAGTTTACCAGCAACGTTTTATATTTTAACAAGGGTATTTAATATGGCAAACGATAAGAGCCGCAAATTCAAACAGAATCAAATAATTTTTTGTATACAGCTCTGAATTGTAGAGTACTCAAGACCTGTTGTTTTGGTGAAGATCGGTTAAGAGAAAGGGGTAGTTTACCAGCAACGTTTTTTTATCAAGGGTAATATTTTTCCTATGGCAAACGATAACAGCCGCAAATTCAAACAGAATCAATAATGTTTTGCATACAGCCCTGATTTGTAGAGGACTGAAGGTCTAATCATTTTAGTGAAGATCGGTTTAGAGAAAAGGGTAGTTTACCTGCAACGTTTTATGTTTTAACAATGGTAATTTTTTCTATGATGAACTATAACTGCCGTAAATTCAGGAGAAAATCAAATATTTTTTTGCATACCTTCCGAAATTTTAGAGAGCTCAAGGCTTGTTGATTTTGGTGAAGATCGGTTAAGGGAAAAGTGTAGTTTACCTGAAACATGTTATGTTGTAACAAGAGAAATGTTTTCATGACGAACGATAACTGCTGAAAATTGAAACAGAATCAAATATTTTTTTGCATGCATCCCTGCATTGTAGAGGACTGAAGGTTTATTGATTTTGGTGAAGATCCGTTTAGAGAAACGGGTAGTTTACCAGCAACGTTTTATGTTTTAACAAGAGTAAAGTACTTAATTTTGATAAATAAAGTATCTTGATAAGAAGCTCATAATAATCCACTGTAGAAACGTAGATGAAATATCTATAAATAAAGAGGTTTGGTGAACGGGGTGGTGGTAATTTTCTATAAATGAAGATTATAGTTGAAGGGGGAGGGAAGAATTTTGTATGTGTACTACGTTATCGGCAACAAAGAAATAGTTTTTGTTAAAATTCCTTCCCGGGATGTTTGGCCGTAGTCAAATGTTTTCTACAAAACCAGACGTTTCGGCAATGCCATCGACTTCCATCATCAGTGAAAATCGAGTGCGATAACGTAAGGTGGTATACGTTAGTGACCACAGTACTGTGGTTAAGGCTGAAACAGTAAGTAGAAAGAAGTAGTTTCTATGGTAATATTTCATTTCGAAAATGATTTTAAATATAAATCTTAGAACATGGAAGTCATGTATGGTTCTCCATACCGATATTTAAAACATAAAATGTTGCAGGTAAACTACCCCTTTCCGTTAACCGCTCTTCACCAACACCAATACGACTTGAGAACTCTACAATTCAGGACTGTATGCAAAACATTATTTGATTCTGTTTGAATTTGCGACTGTTATCGTTTGACATAAAAATACCCTTGTTAAAACATAAAATGTTGCAGGTAAACTACCCCTTTCCCTTAACCGATCTTCACCAAAAACAATACGTCGTGAGTATTCTACAAATCATGGCTGTATGCAAAAAATTATTTGATTCTGTTTGAATTTGCGGCTGTTATCGATTGCCAAACAAAAAAATTACCCATGATAAAAAAAAACCGTTGCCGGTAAACTACCCAACCAACAGGTAGGTGTTGGTTTGGATCTTCACCAAACCAACAGGTCTTGAGAACTCTACATTTCAGGGCTGTATGCAAAATATTATATGATTCTGTTTGAATTTGCGGCTGTTATCGTTTGTCATATAAAATACCCTTGATAAAAAAAACGTGGCAGGTAAACTACCCCTTTCCCTTAACCGATTTTCACCAAAAACAATGGGTCTTTAGTACTCAACAAAACAGGGCTGTATGTAAAATTTATTTGATTCTGTTTGAATTTGCGGCTCTTATCGTTTGCCATAGAAAATACCCTTGATAAAACAAAAAACGTGGCAGGTAAACTACCACTTTCCCGTAAACGATCTTCACCATAATCAATAGGTCTTTAGTACTCAAGAAATCAGGGCTGGATGCAAAAACGTATTTGATTCTGTTTGAATTTGCGGCTCTTATCGTTTTCCATAGAAAATACCCTTGTTAAAACATAAAACGTTCCTGGTAAGCTACCCCTTTCCCTTAACCGATCTTTACCAAAATCAACAGATCTTGAGAACGCTATAATTTAGGGCTGTATGCGAAACATTATTTGATTCTGTTTGAATTTGCGGCTGTTATCGTTTGCCAAACAAACAAAATTACCCTTGATAAAAAAAAACCGTTGCCGGTAAACTACCCCTTTCCCTCAACCGATCTTCACCAAAAACAATAGGTCGTGAGTACTATACAATTCAGAGCTGTATACAAAAAATTATTTGATTCTGTTTGAATTTGCGGCTCTTATCGTTTGCCATATTAAATACCCTTGTTAAAATATAAAACGATTTTTTTTTGCCATCACCATACTTCCATTTCCTTAAGGAACATGGAGTAAAATCGTGTTCGAGATTATTGCAGATTCTGATTGTACTACACTCAAAACATGAAAAAAAGTCGTTTTTCGAAAAGTGTCTGTGTGTCTGTCTGTCTGTGTGTCTGTCTGTATATGTGTCTGTCTGTCTGTAGCTTTTTTTCTATGGCAAACGATAACAGCCGCAAATTCAAACAGAATCAAATAATTTTTTGCATACAGCCCTGATTTGTAGAGTAGGTACTCACGACTTATTGTTTTTGGTGAAGGTCGGTTAAGGGAAAGGGGTAGTTTACCTGCAACGTTTTATGTTTTAACAAGGGTATTTTCTATGGCAAACCATAACAGCCGCAAATTCAAACAGAATCAAATAATTTTTTGCATACAGCCCTATATTGTAGAGTTCTCAAGACATTGTTTTTGGTGAAGATCGGTTAAGGGAAAGGGGTAGTTTACCTGCAACGTTTTTTTAACAAGGGTATTTTCTATGGTAAACGATAACAGCCGCAAATTCAAACAGAATAAAATAATTTTTTGCATACAGCCCTAAATTTTAGAGTTCTCACGACCTTTTGTTTTTGATGAAGAAGATCGGTTAAGGGGAAGAGGTACTTTACCTGCATCCTTTTACGTTTTAACAACAGTAAAGTACTTGAAAATTCATTTAAACTTTTCGAAACAATGGTAATTGTTAAAAATAAAATAATTTTGTTGCCAGGCAATAAAATTATAATTTTTTCATTTTAATGTAAATTATGTATGAGTTAATATACATGTATAAAATAATACATCGTTCGTGGCAAGCAAGCATATCTCAGTTATGTAATGTTTACGTTTCCATTTTATTATTATGACTACCGCAATAAAAAGGCAGGAAAGACACACACACACACACAAAATTCGCGTTATTTCTGGCCTCACTCGTGTTTAAATGAAGAGGTTAGGTGAACGGGGTGGGGGTAATTTTCTATTATTAAAAATTATAGTTGATGGTGGAGGGGAGAATTTTTTATATGTGTACTACGTTATCGGCAACAAAGAAGTAGTTTTTTGTTAAAATTGCTTCCCGGGCTCTTTAGCCGTAGTCCAATGTTTTCTGCAAAACCAGACTTTTCGGCAGTGGCATCGACTGCCATCATCGGTGAAAATCGAGTGCGAAAACGTGAGGTGGTATACGTTAGTGACCACAGTACTGTGGTTAATGCTGAAGCAATAAGTAGAACGACGTAGTTTCTATGGAAATATTTCATTTCGAATATGATTTTAAATATGAATCTTAGAACATGGAAGTCATGTATGGTTCTCCATACCGATATTTTTTTGCCATCACCATACTTCCATTTCCTTAAGGAACATGGAAGTAAAATTCTACATACAGACACACACAGACGCTATGCGGAAAATGACTTTTCTTCACGTTTTGAGGGTAGTACAATCAGAATCAGCCTTTATCTCGAACATGATTTTTTCACGATCACCATACTTCCATTTCCTTACGAAACACGGAAGTAAAAAACAGGTTAAGACTAAACAACATTGCTATCTTTAAACTGTTTGAAAAACCTGTGATAACATCCTGAAATCAATCCCAATAAAATAAACTAAAATAACACGATAAAAATAGGCGTTATTAAAACATTATTTAGAAGATACTTATTGACTGAATTGATTTTCCTATATTCCATATATCAAACATATACGCAAATGCTGTATAGTAAAACTGTTTGTATATTTAAATAAAAATTTATTCGATTCTGTTTGAATTTACGGCAGTTATCGCTCCTCATATAAACAATTACTCTTGTTAAAACATTAAAGGTGGCTGGTAAACTACCCCTTTCCCTTCACCGATCTTTACCAAAATCATTAGGCCTTCAGCTCTTCATATTTCAGGAACGTATGCAAAATATTATTTGATTCTCTTTGAAAATGCGGCAGTTACCATTCGTCATAAAAATAAAATTACCCTTTTAAAACATAAAACGTTGCTGGTAAACTACCCTTTTCTCTTAACCGATCTTCACCAAAAACAATAGATCTTGAGATCTCTACAATTTAGGGCTGTATGCAAATAATCATTTGATTTTGTTTGAATTTGCGGCTGTTATCGTTTGCCATAGAAAATAATTACCCTTGATTTAAAAAAAACGTTGCAGATAAACTACCCCTTTCCCTTAACCGATCTTCATCAAAAACAAAATGTCTTGAGTACTCTACAAATCAGGGCTGTATGCGAAAATTATTTGATTCTGTTTGAATTTGCGGCTGTTATCGTTTGCCATTATAAAAATCTATAGACAGATAGACACACAGACACTTTTCGAAAAACCACTTTTTCATGTTTTGAGTGTAGTACAATCAAAATCTGCAATAATCTAGAACACGATTATTTTTGCCATCACCATACTTCCATTTCCTTAAGGAACATGGAAGTAAATATCGGTATGGTATCGGAACATGACTTACATGTTCTAAGATTTATATTGAAAATCATTTTCGAAATGAAATATTACTATAGAAACTACTTCTTTCTATTGCTTCAGCCTTAACCACAGTACTCTGTGGTCACTTACGTATACCACCTCAAGTTTTCGAACTCGATTTTCACTAATGATGGCAGTCGATGGCATTGCCGAAACGTCTGGTTTTGCAGAAAACATTGGACTACGGCTAAACAGACAGGGAAGGAATTTTAACAAAAAACTACTTCTTTGTTGCTGATAACGTAGTACACATATAAAAAATTCTCCCGTCCCTCTTCAACTATTATTTTCATTAAAAGAAAATTACTCCCACCCCGTTCAACTAGCCTCTTCATTTATAGATATTTCATCTACGTTTCTACAGTGGATTATTATAAGCTTCTTATCAGGATACTTTATTTATAAAAATTAAGTACTTTACTCTTGTTAAATCATAACATGTTTCAGGTAAACAACCCCTTTCTCTTAACCGATCTTCTCCAAAATCAATAGACCTTCC
Source organism: Magicicada septendecula (assembly GCA_034769895.1). Classification (NCBI taxonomy): domain Eukaryota; kingdom Metazoa; phylum Arthropoda; class Insecta; order Hemiptera; family Cicadidae; genus Magicicada; species Magicicada septendecula. Next base: position 180,965,248 of record CM068367.1, on the reverse strand, counting down.
GTCCTCTACAATTCAGGGATGCATGCAAAAAAATATTTGATTCTGTTTGAATGTGCGGCAGTTATCGTTCGTCATGGAAACATTTCTCTTGTTACAACTTAAAATGTTGCAGGTAAACTACCCCTTTCCCTTAACCGATCTTCACCAAAATCAACCGACTTTGAGCTCTCTGCAACTCAGGAAAGGGTGCAAAAAATTATTTGATTCTCTTTGAATTTTCGGCAGTTATCGTTCGTCATAAAAAAATTACCATTTTTAAAACATAAAATGTTGCTGGTAAACTACCCCTTTCCCTTAACCGATCTTCACCAACACCAATAGGTACTGAGAACTCTACAGCGGCTCTTATCGTTTGCCATAGAAAACACCCTTGATAAAACATAAAACGTTGCTGGTAAACTACCCTATTCCATTAACCGATCTTCACCAAAAACAGTAGGTCTTGAGAACTCTACAATTCAGGGCTGTATGCAAAACATTATTTGATTCTTTTTTTTTTTTTTAGTACGTAGGCTTTCACGGCCGGTGTCAATATGATTGGATAAAACTTCCGGGCTGAAAGGCCGTGGTCGATTGCTTGATGCATTGGCGCTATACGTTTCGGCCGCACCACCGGTGGCCATCTTCAGTAGCAAAACTTGTTCGAATAGATGTACGCCGAACACGTTCCCAATGTACTGGGAACAAGCAACAGTGAGTTACGGCTACGATGCCTCTATTTATAGCTTTTTGGCCGCTTCAGGTGTATCGCGCGGACCAATGAGAAGCCAGCTCATCATTCTTGATTCTGATTGGCCATGGAGAATAGACCATGCCAGACACTATTTAAGGAGATGCTTTCCCCTCATACGTGACCGCCCTCGGCGACTTTTCCTGAGCGGCTAGGGGCGCCCTACCCGTTGTGGGAGGGTCATTCCTGCTTCTCACGCGAAAGGTCTTCGAGGTCTCCCCCATTCTGCCGTCACGGGTCTCTTCGAGGTCCCAGGGTCCAAGTAAAATCATAACATCCTGTCCCTCCAAAATAAAATTGATGGAGGTCCCATTCCTTTCAAAGCGCGAGATCGCTAGCCAAGGTAACAGCAAGGCAACATGCAGTCATCGGGTATCACCCGGACACTGCGACCACCGGAGCACGACTAGCTGCTGCTCCGTTCAACTCTGGACTCTGGACTCTGGACTCATACGTGACCTACCCAGAGCTGTTGCCAAGGTAGGCTGCGTCGTTCGTTTTCTTGTTCTTGTGCGTGGAATTTTCCATTGCACAACACTGGCTCCAGCTTGTCTGGAGTGCTATATCTCATTTATTACTTCTTTAATCAAGCTGAAACTTTCACAAAGTGTTATACATAATTAGTGCTCTGTGTTACAATTGTGCGGGCAGTGGTGAACTCGAGTTTCTGGTGTTAGTGGTGTTTTGGTGTTCTCCGCTGCTGTCTGTTGCCTGGTAAGTGTTGTAGCTATTAAGTAGTATACCTCACTACCCAGCTAGCGATCCGTAAAGTCTCACCAGCCTAGGCGTAGGTTAACCTCGCCGATGGCCGCAACCAACATTCCCGTCGGTCCTTCTCAGGGCCACGAAATCCCACCTGGCGCTTTGGCGCAACCTTTACCGACCGAACCCGAGGCGGTGTCGGCTGGGTCGAGTGCAATGGACACTGAGGAGTGGCAGACTGTAAGTAGCCGGAAACGGCGAAACAGTGGCGACTCTGCGGGGTCCGGGCGGTCTTCCCAGCTGGGTCCTGCCACGGATAGACCTGCTACGGCCACCTCGCTACCTACCCCGTCCCGGCGGTTGCCGCCTCTGATCTTTGACCGGCCTATTGACTGGGATAAGGTCATGCGGCGACTTCACCGGGCCGCTCCTGCGAATACCCTGACTGCAGTTTGTCAGGGTGGCCGCTCCGTCAGAATTGAGACCACGACCATCGACAGTTTCCGGCTCGCCCAGAAGCTGCTGACTGATCGTGGTATCCCGTATTACACCTACGCCCTGCCGGAGGAGAGGGAACTCAAGGTCGAGATCATCGGCATCCCCGCCGATGTTCCCGTGCCTACAATTTCTCACGCCCTTGAACTTTTGGGCTTTACTGTCAGCTCAGTGACTCCTCTCTTCTCCCCCGGCAGACGCATTCCCAGAAATGCCTTCCTTGTGAAAATCCTCAAGGTAGGGAATTTCCAGTCAATATATCAGGTAGACTCTCTCTTTTACCTCCGGGTAAAAGTTTCAGCTTTCGAGTCCCGACCCGGACCCAAGCAGTGCTACAACTGCCAGAGGTACGGACACAGCAGTATCTATTGCCACTACCCGACACGCTGCATTCGTTGTGGTGAAGGTCATCACAAGGGCGATTGTCCTCGTGAACGCACCGCCACTGCCACGTGTGCAAACTGTCGTGAACCACACCCGGCAAGCTCTCGCCAGTGCAAGCACTATCATGACGCCCTAAAGCGCATCACCAAGGCCCAAAAGCCTATCCCACCTGCCCCCAAGAAACCCTCAGCCCCTGCATCTGCCGCCCCGGCGGCCCCAGTTCCGGCTACCTCGTCTGCGCCTGCAGCCGCTGTAGTCCCCCCGACCTGCCCAGCGCCTGCCGGAGCGCTCAGTTACGCGGCAGCCGCCGCCTCCGATGCATCTTTCCCTCCTTTGGCCTCGTCGCGAAAGCAACCCGCGCCAAAGAAGAAAAAGTCATCGACCACCATCCTCACGCAGCACAAGCCCGCTGCAACTAAGTCAGCATCTGCCCCAGCTCCCAAAGAGCCTCGGCAGCCTACAACTACACCTCGGCCCGATAATGGTATCATGTATCGAGTGCCCCCGCCCACGCCGCAGGCGCCATCGACGGAGGAAGGGTCCTCGGATCCGACCTTTGCCGATCGTTTGCGTGTCTGGGTTGAGACCCTCATCCCTCAAATCTTGGCTGCCAAGGACGTCCAGTCTCTGCTAGTCACCATTCTTACCTCCCTCATGACTCTCCTGCCTCTCAATGTCTAGGCCTCTTCGGCTGGTGGCATGGAACGCGTGTGGTGTTCCGTCTCGCCGAGCCGAATTGGCTAACTTTGCCACTGAATATGACCTCGATGTCATCCTCCTCTCCGAAACTTTCCTTACCCCTGCTGCTTCCTTTCAGCTTCCGGCGTACACTACATATCGCACGGATAGGCCCCGGCTACAACCCCCCGCTCGTCCCAGCGGGGGTACCGCTATTCTCGTCCACAGGCGCATTGCCCATCGTCTCTTACCCCCTCCAGATACTAGGTATTTGGAGACGACGGCGGTGGCCCTCTGGATCGGGGACCGGGAGGTTCGCCTAATTTCGGCGTACCTTCCTCCCGGGCCCGGAGGGCCTCCGCCGCCTGAGGAGTGGGACGCCCTCCTCGACCACGAACTACCTACTATAGCTGCCGGAGACTTCAACTCCAAGCATCCCTCTTGGAACAGCCGTGTCACGAACCCGCGTGGCCGCTCGCTCTACAGCTACGTTCAGCGTAATCTGCAGGTCTCAGTCATTGGTCCTGACTCACCGACCCACGTGCCCACTAGGGGCCTTCCGGATGTCCTTGACATTGTCATTGTCAAGGACCTGGCCATTCCTATCACTGTCAGTGCTGTATCGGACCTCTCGTCCGACCACGACCCGGTACGTATCACTGTTCGTCCCCTGTTGGACACACCTCTCCAACCCCCCTCTCGTCCACGGAGAGTCAACTGGCGCTCCTATCATGACGAACTCCAACGAACAGTGCCATCTGACCCCCCGGCCCCCATCGCCTCTACGGCTGATGCGGACCGTATGGCCGACTATCTTCAAGAAGTCGTTACGTCCGCTATGGACACACACACCTATCTTGTCCCAGAGACAAATCGCCGGTCTCAATTACCTGAAGAGGTGCTCCTCGCCATCCAAACTCGGCGCCAACTCCGCCGGAGATGGCAACAAACCCGGGATCCTGCTATCAAACGCAGGCTCAACGCCCAATCTGACCTTGTCAAGCAGCTTCTGCTTGATGCCACTGCACATCGTTGGGACTCGTACCTCGAGTCTCTTGAAGTCCGGCCCGAGTCTGTCTGGCAGGCTGCGAGTCGACTTAATGGCGACAAAAGGACCCGCCATCCCCTCAGATCACCGGACGGCATTGTGTACTCCGCGGCCGGCAAAGCTGAAGTCTTTGCCGCAACCATGGAGGAGCAATTCACCGTCCACGGAGGCGTCTGCGACCCCGTCCACTCGGCCGAGGTCGCAGACTTCCTATCTGGATATTTTTCCCGTCCTCCAGCTGACATCCCTGACCCGTTCGACCGGGCCGATGTTGTCTCGGCTATTGGTCGACTTCGCCCTAAGAGGGCGCCCGGCGATGATCGTATCGGAGCGGCGGCGCTACAACACGCTCCCCCTAGCCTCATCAACTTGGTCCACGAGCTGTTCAATGGATGTCTCCGGCTTCATTACTTCCCCAGCCTGTGGAAGCGTGCGAAAATCATCATGATCCCCAAGCCTCGCAAGCTGCGTATTGACCCCTCAAACCATAGACCCATCTCACTGTTGCCAGTCATATCGAAGGTACTCGAGCGCCTCCTGCACGGTCGGTACGCGCCTCTGCTGGATGGTTTCATTCGGCAGGAGCAGTTCGGCTTTCGCAGGGAACACTCGACGACCCTTCAACTCGTCCGGGTTGTTACCCATTTGACGGACGCCTACAACAAGCATCTGTCCTCCGTCGCTGTATTGCTCGACGTGAGTAAGGCCTTCGATCGAGTCTGGCACGAAGGCCTTCTCTACAAACTGGCCCACTCCCCCCTCCCTGCCTCATTCGTTCATTTTCTCCGATCGTACTTGTGCGATCGTATCTTTAGGGTATGCGTCGAAGGGTCGTACTCATCCGTCCGACCAGTCGCCGCAGGCGTACCTCAGGGATCTGTCCTTGGCCCCGTTCTGTACCTCGTGTACACGAACGACCTGCCTGTTCAGCCTGGAGTCACTCTCTCGCTCTATGCGGATGACGCTATGTACCACGCCAGCTCAGCGAGTCTTGATTTCGCAGCTGGCCTGGTGCAACGTCAGCTCGCCGTACTTCCGGACTGGCTAAGGAAGTGGAGGATGGCGGTCAATGCGGAGAAATCCGAGGCGATCGCCTTTTCTCGTAAATTAACTTCCCGCTGCCAGTCCCTCTCCCTTGAAGGGAGCCCAATCGAGTGGAAACGGACTGTAAAGTACTTGGGCGTCACTCTTGACCGACGCCTAAGCTTTGCACCTCATGTCTCTCTGAGTCTCCAGCGCGCCAGAGGCGTCAGAGCCAAACTATTTCCCTTTCTCTCTCATCGGGGTTCAGTGCCTGTGCGCACTAAACTCACCATCTACTTGCTCTTTCTTAGGGCAATCCTGACTTACGCAGCCCCCGCCTTTTGGGTACTACTCAGCCCATCCGTTGTCGCCCGTTTGGAAGCTTTCCAATCCCGAACCCTCCGCTACATCTCCAACTCTCCCTGGTTTGTCAGAAATGATGCCATCAGGCGAGGGTTGAAGGTTCCTTCACTTACCGAATTCGTTCGGTCCCTAGCCCTCAAACTATTCTCCCGAGCCTATGTCTCGACCCATCCTCACATCCGTCGACTAAGCACAGATGTCGGCCCACCACCTAGACGACACAAACGCCCCCGAGCGTTGCTCGACGACCCCCCCTGCCCCATCCCCCCGACCTTGAGTATTTTCACGCTCCTCCTCCTTCCTTCTTTCTCTTGTCCGTGCTGGCGCTCGGCGACGGACTAGAGGGGGGTCTGCGCTCGCCCTAGGTGTGCCTAGTGCCACCTCTGGTGGACGCTGCCTCCTCCTACGCTCTCTCCCGTGCGCCGACATTGCCGCCTGGCAGCCCTCGGCGACTTTTCCTGAGCGGCTAGGGGCGCCCTACCCGTTGTGGGAGGGTCATTCCTGCTTCTCACGCGAAAGGTCTTCGAGGTCTCCCCCATTCTGCCGTCACGGGTCTCTTCGAGGTCCCAGGGTCCAAGTAAAATCGTAACATCCTGTCCCTCCAAAATAAAATTGATGGAGGTCCCATTCCTTTCAAAGCGCGAGATCGCTAGTCAAGGTAACAGTAAGGCAACATGCAGTCATCGGGTATCACCCGGACACTGCGACCACCGGAGCACGACTAGCTGCTGCTCCGTTCAACTCTGGACTCTGGACTCATACGTGACATTCTGCACTCAGCATTGGAAGAGATCGGACGTTACAGAAGAGCATCGCAGAAGAGGATAGCCTCGTCCTCTACTTACTGCCATGAAGAGGCCTTCAGCACAAGCTACTGCGGCGGCAGTTAAGAAGAAACCGCCGGACCAAGAATCACCTCATCGCCAGCGCCAACATCCGAGAGCTGCAGCGATTGAAATGGACATTGACCTACCGCCTTGCCAGCAAGACGACGCCAAACAGCACACAACTGGGACCTGCCGCGCATTGCCGGTAAGTGTGTTAGGTAGCGCTGTCCAGCGAAACCCGGGGAGTCCGAGAGTAGGACTCACCAATAGAGATGCGCATTGCGCCGCCACTGTTCGTTCGTCCGGGACTCTTCTGATTTCCTCCGGAGGATCCGGGAGTTGGTGCTGGAGCCTGGCGATGTTCTCGTCAGTTTTGATGTGGTCTCTCTTTTCACCATGGTTCCTGTTCAGGAGGTCTTGGGGTATGTGGGTGACCTGTTCTCGGCGGACATCACTGCTTTGTTCCGGCAGGTCCTAACAACGACCTACTTCCAGTGGAATGGCGGCTTCTATGAACAGTTGGATGGCGTCGCGATGGGAAGTCCTCTCAGCCCTGTGGTTGCAAATTTCTATATGGAAAAATTTGAAGAGTTGGCAATTTCATCTGCGCCTCTCAAGCCGAAGTGTTGGTTGCGGTATGTGGACGACACTTTCGTGGTCTGGAGCCATGGGGACGAAGAGTTGGAACGATTCCTTGGACATCTGAATGCTGTGCACCCGCGCATACAGTTTACGATGGAGCGTGAGAGGGATGAACAATTGGCTTTTCTGGATGTGTTGGTCCTGAAAAGGACCGATGGCAGCTTGGGACATAACGTTTATAGGAAGCCAACGCACACCGACAGATATCTGCACAAAGCCTCCAATCATCATCCTAGGCAGAAGAGGGCGGTGCTGAAGACTCTGGTAGACCGGGCAAAAAGAATCTGTGAGCCCCAGTATCTCGAAGATGAGTTTCGGCATCTCGAGGAAGCACTGCAGTCCAACGGCTATTCTGCTGCGGAGGTTAGGAGAGCTGCCCGGCCGAGAAGATCTGGTAGGCTGGACGAGTCGGTGTCGCCTGAGGTTGTTGGCTCTGCTGTCTTGCCCTACATCCGTGCCGTGACTGACCGCATCGGGAAGTTGCTGAGTAAGCGGGGCGTCAGGACGATCTTCAAGCCAACCAAAAAGATCCAACAGTTCCTGCGACTGGTGAAAGACGCCAGGGATCCACTCTCGTCGTGCGGGGTGTACAGTATTCCTTGTACGTGTGGCCAGGTCTACATAGGCACCACGAAACGTAGTGTCCGGACGCGCCTCTCTGAACACCGGAGATACTGCCGTCTGGGCCAGCCGGAAAAGTCCGCAGTTGCTGAACACGCTCTTTCCCACGACGATCACCGGGTGATGTTTGATGAAGCCCGCGTGTTGTCTTCTGTCCGGGGTTACTTCACTCGCCTGCATCTGGAGTCCATCCATATTCATAAGAATGCGTCCGTCGCTATGAACCGCCGACACAACTGGGGGTTGCGCGGCCCGCGCGAAGCGCGGGTCGCGAGTAGTACAGTGTCCCGAGTCTCAGAAAGGACTCCTGCCACTGGGTCTGTTGGAGTTCAATATATACTTTTTATCTACTTATGGGGGGGGGGTCTGAAGCGACCTGCGATTGGTGGATTATACCACCGGGACTAGCAAACGAGGTCGCTTCCAGGACTCACCTGGTCGCGGGGTGTATTTACCAAGTCCGGCAATGAGGGAATTGTGGGTCACTCTGTCGGAACGAACATAGAATCGTCGCGCCAGGCGTCTCACGGTGTCATCAAGAGAGCGGACACCGAGTCCTCTCCTCAAAAGCCGAGAAGAGTACCTCCGGGGGACTTTGCACGCGAGCTTCAGTCCCCGGTCGAGTACGCGCTGGAGCGTGATTCTATGACCACGAGCCAGGTATCCCCAAACAGGACAGGCGTAGGTAATCACCGGCAACACGTACGTGTTGACTATGAGCTTACCTAGCCGGGGGGTCATTGCCGGATTAGATAGCACGGGCCAGAGTCTACTGAGTTGCGCCGAAGCGCGTTGTCTGATGTAATTTGCATGGGTTCGCCAGGTGAGTCGGGAATCCACGTGGAGCCCGAGGTACTTGACGCTATTGGTCCAGGGCACCTCGACGGGGCCTACTTTAAGCGGCCGAGGCCGCTTGCGTTTTCGCGAGAATATTACCGCGGCGCTCTTGGAAGCGTTAACGGCAACTCTCCAGTCATCGGTCCACCCGACATACGCGTCGAGTTGGCGCTGGAGCTTATCCCGTGAGGTGCTTTGCCAAGCTGTAAGTAGGCGAGCCAATAGCACTAACGATGGGCCGCAGCGGAACGTCTTCCTTATGGATCTTCGGTAAACCATAGAGACGAGGGGGAAGGGCCTCCGAACACCGGACGGCCGTCTTCACATCAGGCGCCAGAGAAGATTGCTTAACCAACGAATCCGTTTTTCTTAGAACTGTAGCAGTCGGATCTTAACTGAAGATGGCCACCGGTGGTGCGGCCGAAACGTATAGCGCCAATGCATCAAGCAATCGACCACGGCCTTTCAGCCCGGAAGTTTTATCCAATCATTATTTGATTCTCTTTGAATTTACGGCAGTTATCGTTCGTCATAGGAAAAATACCCTTGTTAAAACATAAAACGTTGCAGGTAAACTTCCCCTTTCCCTTATCCGATCTTCAACAAAATCAACAGACCTTGAGTTCTGTATAATTCAAAAAGGTATGCAGAAGAGTAGTTGATTCTGTTTTAATGTACGGCAGTTTTCGTTCGTCATAAAAAAAATTACCCTTGATAAAACATAAAATGTTGCTGGTAAACTACCCTATTCCCTTCACCGATCTTCACCAAAACCAACAGGTCTTGAGAACTCTACATTTCAGGACTGTATGCAAAATATTATATGATTCTGTTTGAATTTGCGGCTGTTATCGTTTGCCATATAAAATACCCTTGATAAAAAAAAACGTGGCAGGTAAACTACCCCTTTCCCTTAACCGATTTTCACCAAAAACAATGGGTCTTTAGTACTCAACAAAACAGGGCTGTATGTAAAATTTATTTGATTCTGTTTAAATTTGCGGCTCTTATCGTTTGCCATAGAAAATACCCTTGATAAAACAAAAAACGTGGCAGGTAAACTACCACTTTCCCGTAAACGATCTTCACCATAGTCAATGGGTCTTTAGTACTTAAGAAATCAGGGCTGTATGCAAAAACATATTTGATTCTGTTTGAATTTGCGGCTCTTATCGTTTTCCATAGAAAATACCCTTGTTAAAACATAAAACGTTCCTGGTAAGCTACCCCTTTCCCTTAACCGATCTTTATACCAAAATCAACAGATCTTGAGAACTCTATAATTCAGGGCTGTATGCGAAACATTATTTGATTCTGTTTGAATTTGCGGCTGTTATCGTTTGCCAAACAAACAAAATTACCCTTGATAAAAAAAAACCGTTGCCGGTAAACTACCCCTTTCCCTCAACCGATCTTCACCAAAAACAATAGGTCGTGAGTACTATACAAACCAGGGCTGTATGCAAAAAATTATTTGATTCTGTTTGAATTTGCGGCTGTTATCGTTTGCCATAGAAAAAAATCTACAGACACACAGACAGACACACACACAGAGACTTTTCGAAAAACGACTTTTTTCATGTTTTGAGTGTAGTACAATCAGAATCTGCAATAATCTCGAACACGATTTTTTTTTGCCATCACCATACTTCCATTTCCTTAAGGAACATGGAGTAAAATCGTGTTCGAGATTATTGCAGATTCTGATTGTACTACACTCAAAACATGAAAAAAGTCGTTTTTCGAAAAGTGTCTGTGTGTCTGTCTGTATATGTGTCTGTCTGTCAGTCTGTCTGTAGCTTTTTTTCTATGGCAAACGATAACAGCCGCAAATTCAAACAGAATCAAATAATTTTTTGCATACAGCCCTGATTTGTAGAGTAGGTACTCACGACTTATTGTTTTTGGTGAAGGTCGGTTAAGGGAAAGGGGTAGTTTACCTGCAACGTTTTATGTTTTAACAAGGGTATTTTCTATGGCAAACCATAACAGCCGCAAATTCAAACAGAATCAAATAATTTTTTGCATACAGCCCTATATTGTAGAGTTCTCAAGACATTGTTTTTGGTGAAGATCGGTTAAGGGAAAGGGGTAGTTTACCTGCAACGTTTTTTTAACAAGGGTATTTTCTATGGTAAACGATAACAGCCGCAAATTCAAACAGAATCAAATAATTTTTTGCATACAGCCCTAAATTGTAGAGTTCTCACGACCTTTTGTTTTTGGTTAAGAAGATCGGTTAAGGGGAAGGGGTACTTTACCTGCATCCTTTTACGTTTTAACAACAGTAAAGTACTTGAAAATTCATTTAAACTTTTCGAAACAATGGTAATTGTTAAAAATAAAATAATTTTGTTGCCAGGCAATAAAATTATAATTTTTTCATTTTAATGTAAATTATGTATGAGTTAATATACATGTATAAAATAATATATCGTTCGTGGCAAGCAAGCATATCTCAGTTATGTAATGTTTACGTTTCCATTTTATTATTATGACTACCGCAATAAAAAGGCAGGGAAGACGCACACACACACAAAATTCGCGTTATTTCTGGCCTCACTCGTGTTTAAATGAAGAGGTTAGGTGAACGGGGTGGGGGTAATTTTCTATAATTAAAAATTATAGTTGATGGTGGAGGGGAGAATTTTTTATATGTGTACTACGTTATCGGCAACAAAGAAGTAGTTTTTTGTTAAAATTGCTTCCCGGGCTCTTTAGCCGTAGTCCAATGTTTTCTGCAAAACCAGACTTTTCGGCAGTGCCATCGACTGCCATCATCGGTGAAAATCGAGTGCGAAAACGTGAGGTGGTATACGTTAGTGACCACAGTACTGTGGTTAATGCTGAAGCAATAAGTAGAAAGACGTAGTTTCTATGGAAATATTTCATTTCGAATATGATTTTAAATATGAATCTTAGAACATGGAAGTCATGTATGGTTCTCCATACCGATATTTTTTTGCCATCACCATACTTCCATTTCCTTAAGGAACATGGAAGTAAAATTCTACATACAGACACACACAGACGCTATGCGGAAAATGACTTTTCTTCACGTTTTGAGGGTAGTACAATCAGAATCAGCCTTTATCTCGAACATGATTTTTTCACGATCACCATACTTCCATTTCCTTACGAAACACGGAAGTAAAAAACAGGTTAAGACTAAACAACATTGCTATCTTTAAACTGTTTGAAAAACCTGTGATAACATCCTGAAATCAATCCCAATAAAATAAACTAAAATAACACGATAAAAATAGGCGTTATTAAAACATTATTTAGAAGATACTTATTGACTGAATTGATTTTCCTATATTCCATATATCAAACATATACGCAAATGCTGTATAGTAAAACTGTTTGTATATTTAAATAAAAATTTATTCGATTCTGTTTGAATTTACGGCAGTTATCGCTCCTCATATAAACAATTACTCTTGTTAAAACATTAAAGGTGGCTGGTAAACTACCCCTTTCCCTTCACCGATCTTTACCAAAATCATTAGGCCTTCAGCTCTTCATATTTCAGGAACGTATGCAAAATATTATTTGATTCTCTTTGAAAATGCGGCAGTTACCATTCGTCATAAAAATAAAATTACCCTTTTACAACATAAAACGTTGCAGGTAAACTACCCTTTTCTCTTAACCGATCTTCACCAAAAACAATAGATCTTGAGATCTCTAAAATTTAGGGCTGTATGCAAATAATCATTTGATTTTGTTTGAATTTGCGGCTGTTATCGTTTGCCATAGAAAATAATTACCCTTGATTAAAAAAAAACGTTGGAGGTAAACTACCCCTTTCCCTTAACCGATCTTCACCAAAAACAAAATGTCTTGAGTACTCTACAAATCAGGGCTGTATGCAAAAAATTATTTGATTCTGTTTGAATTTGCGGCTGTTATCGTTTGCCATTAAAAAAATCTATAGATAGACACACAGACAGACAGACACACAGACAGACAGACACACATACAGACACTTTTCGAAAAATGACTTTTTTTCATGTTTTGAGTGTAGTACAATCAGAATCTGCAATAATCTCGAACACGATTTGTTTTTTGCCATCACCATACTTCCATTTTCTTAAGGAACACGCAAGTAAAAAGGGTAATTTTTTATATGACGAACGATAACTGCTGAAAATTCAAACAGAATCGACTACAAAGGTTTTGTAAAATATATAAAAACACTTGGTAAGTTTCACAAATTTTTTAATTAACTCTGACAGCTGTTTCGACTAACTTAAGCCATTGTCAAAGAGCGAGTGAATGAAATTACTGAACACAGGATGTTAGAGTAGTGTAGGTGGTAAACATCTGTTTAGGGCGTATCTGGAACATCTGTGTTGTGATGGCGAGGGGTGGGGAGTGTGTGCATGAGACAAGGGAAGGTCTGGTGTCTTTAAAAACTAAATACAATCATGAATGCAAAATATAAAATTAACTGAACTAAATATAAACTGAATGCAAAATTTAAAATAATGATGAACATTCAAAATAATATAAAATAAACTAAACTAAATAACAGATTTTAATAAAGGGGATACACAAAATTCAGTCTGTTCATTGGTTAAATTTTTGTTATTTTTTATTGCTTTTTTAATTTCTAAAATTTCTAACAAATCCATTTTTCTACCTTTTTGTATGTTGTGGAGTAGTGTTATGTTTTTTGTGTCTATAAAGTGATTGTGTTGTAAGCAATGATCTGCAAAACCTGTATTAGATGTATTGGTTAAAATCGCCTTGTTATGTTCAGAAATGCGATGTTTCAGAGCACGGCCACATTGTCCGATATAAATAGCATCGCATTCTGCACAGTGTATTTCATAAACTCCATTTTTCTCCAGTGTATTAGATTTTTCTTTATTATTGACTAGTAGTGAAAAAAGATTACGTTTGTTTACTGATACCATGTTAAGACCATGGTTTTTAACCTATTATTAATCTTATCTGTTATACACGGAATGTAATTTGTTAAGTGAAATTTTTTGTTACCCTGATCTGGCTCTATGGAATAAAATTCTTTTAAAGTAATTTTCTTCTGTTTTTTTTTTAAATTAAAGAATTAATTATTCTTTCATCATAACCGTTATTTTGTGCTATGGCTTTTATAATATCTACCTCTTTATTGAAATTTTCTTTGGATAAAGGAACTATAAGGAGACGATTAACCATTGCACGAAAACTGCTTAATTTTATGTGCCATGATGTTAGTGATTGTTTATGTATAACGGTATCTGTAAAAGTAGGTTTTCTATATATCTGAAAACTAAGATTATTTTGTGATCTAGTAATGGTAAGATCCAAAAAATTTAAACTTTTCATATTTTCTGTTTCAAGTGTAAATTGCACGCTACTATAAAAGGAATTAATATAATCTAAAAACATATGGAGCTGTCAATCTGTTCCCGCGCAGATACAAAATATATCATCAACATACCTTGCCCAATGAAAAACATATTTTATGTTGGGGTTATCAGATGTAAAAATGTTTTCTTCCAAAAATGTCATAAATTTCACTTAATAAAGGTGATAAAGGAGAGCCCATAGGTAAGCCATTAAATTGTTTATAGATTTTATTATTAAACTGAAAATAATTTTGTCCTATGCAAATATCTAAGGCCGAGAATAATTCTTTTTTCTGATCACTATTTAAGGTTAAAGTATTTTGTATATGTGAGGAACAGATAGACAACAGAACATCTACAGGTATAGACGGAAATAAATTCTTAACATCAAATGAAACTAATTTTGCATTCAGTGGTAAATGTACATTTTTTATATTATTAACTAATTGTAAACTGTTTTTAATAGCATACTTTGGGTTAAAGTTAATATATTTTGGCAATAATTCATTAAGTTTTTTACAGACTTTATATGCAGGTGCAGTTACATATGAAGTTTACCAAAAATACATAAACCTAATTGTCCCATGCGCCCAGTTGTTTCATATGTAACTGCACCTGCATATAAAGTCTGTAAAAAACTTAATGAATTATTGCCAAAATATATTAACTTTAACCCAAAGTATGCTATTAAAAACACTTTACAATTAGTTAATAATATAAAAAATGTACATTTACCACTGAATGCAAAATTAGTTTCATTTGATGTTAAGAATTTATTTCCGTCTATACCTGTAGATGTTCTGTTGTCTATCTGTTCCTCACATATACAAAATACTTTAACCTTAAATAGTGATCAGAAAAAAGAATTATTCTCGGCCTTAGATATTTGCATAGGACAAAATTATTTTCAGTTTAATAATAAAATCTATAAACAATTTAATGGCTTACCTATGGGCTCTCCTTTATCACCTTTATTAAGTGAAATCTTTATGACATTTTTGGAAGAAAACATTTTTACATCTGATAACCCCAACATAAAATATGTTTTTCATTGGGCAAGGTATGTTGATGATATATTTTGTATCTGCGCGGGAACAGATTGACAGCTCCATATGTTTTTAGATTATATTAATTCCTTTTATAGTAGCGTGCAATTTACACTTGAAACAGAAAATATGAAAAGTTTAAATTTTTTGGATCTTACCATTACTAGATCACAAAATAATCTTAGTTTTCAGATATATAGAAAACCTACTTTTACAGATACCGTTATACATAAACAATCACTAACATCATGGCACATAAAATTAAGCAGTTTTCGTGCAATGGTTAATCGTCTCCTTATAGTTCCTTTATCCAAAGAAAATTTCAATAAAGAGGTAGATATTATAAAAGCCATAGCACAAAATAACGGTTATGATGAAAGAATAATTAATTCTTTAATTTAAAAAAAAAACAGAAGAAAATTACTTTAAAAGAATTTTATTCCATAGAGCCAGATCAGGGTAACAAAAAATTTCACTTAACAAATTACATTCCGTGTATAACAGATAAGATTAATAATAGGTTAAAAACCATGGTCTTAACATGGTATCAGTAAACAAACGTAATCTTTTTTCACTACTAGTCAATAATAAAGAAAAATCTAATACACTGGAGAAAAATGGAGTTTATGAAATACACTGTGCAGAATGCGATGCTATTTATATCGGACAATGTGGCCGTGCTCTGAAACATCGCATTTCTGAACATAAGAAGGCGATTTTAACCAATACATCTAATACAGGTTTTGCAGATCATTGCTTACAACACAATCACTTTATAGACACAAAAAACATAACACTACTCCACAACATACAAAAAGGTAGAAAAATGGATTTGTTAGAAATTTTAGAAATTAAAAAAGCAATAAAAAATAACAAAAATTTAACCAATGAACAGACTGAATTTTGTGTATCCCCTTTATTAAAATCTGTTATTTAGTTTAGTTTATTTTATATTATTTTGAATGTTCATCATTATTTTAAATTTTGCATTCAGTTTATATTTAGTTCAGTTAATTTTATATTTTGCATTCATGATTGTATTTAGTTTTTAAAGACACCAGACCTTCCCTTGTCTCATGCACACACTCCCCACCCCTCGCCATCACAACACAGATGTTCCAGATACGCCCTAAACAGATGTTTACCACCTACACTACTCTAACATCCTGTGTTCAGTAATTTCATTCACTCGCTCTTTGACAATGGCTTAAGTTAGTCGAAACAGCTGTCAGAGTTAATTAAAAAATTTGTGAAACTTACCAAGTGTTTTTATATATTTTACAAAACCTTTGTATTAATATGTTTCACCAAGTGCCCAACGAGTCATCAATTAATATCGAGAATCGACTACGTTTTTGCATACTTTTTTGAATTAAAGAGAACTCAAGGTCTGTTGATTTTGTTGAAGATTGGTTAAGGGAAAGGGGTAGTTTACCAGCAACATTTTTTATGTTTTAAGAAGGGTAATTTTTTTTTGACAAAAGATAACTGCCGTAAATTCAAAGAGAATCAAATAATTTTTTGCATAAGTTCCTGAATTGTAGTGAACGCAATTTTCGTGAAGATAGGTTAAGGGAAAGGGGTAGTTTACCTTCAACATTTTATGTTGTAACAGGAGAAATGTTTTCTTGACGAACGATAACTGTCGTACATTCAAACAGAATCAAATATTTTTTTGCATGCATCCCTGAATTGTAGAAGACTGAAGGTCTATTGATTTTGGTTAAGAGAAAGGGTTAGTTTACCTGCTATGTTTTATGTTTTAACAAGAGTAAAGTACCTACTTAATTTTGATAAATAATGTATCCTAATAAGAAGCTCATAATAATCCACTGTAGAAAAGTACATGAAATATCTATAAATGAAGAGGTTAGGTGAACGGGGTGGGGGTAATTTTCTATTAATAAAAATTATAGTTGATTGGGGAAGGGAGAATTTTTTATATGTGTACTACGTTATCGGCACAAAAGAAGTAGTTCTTTGTTAAAATTCCTTCCCGGGCTGTTTAGCCGTAGTCCAATGTTTTCTGCAAAACCAGACTTTTCAGCAGTCCATCGACTGCCATCATCCATGAAAATCGTGTGCGAAAACATGAGGTGGTATACGTTAGTGACCACAGTACTGTGGTTAAGGCTGAAGCAATAAGTAGAAAGAAGTAGTTTCTATGGTAATATTTCATTTCGAATATGATTTTAAATATAAATCTTAGAACATGGAAGTCATGTATGGTTCTCCATACCGATATTTTCAGTTTGTTTGTTGATGTATGTTAGTGTAATGAATTTGTTGTTTTCTGTTTTCGTCTGTTGTTTGTTTTGTGTAGGAGTTTATTGACTATCGTTCTGTCGTATCCGTTGGATTCTGCTAGATATTTTATCGTGTTTAGTTTGTCTTTGTAGTCATTTTCATCTAGGGGTATGTTGTTAAGTCTATGTATCATGGTTCTGAAGGCAGCCAGTTTGTGTTGTAATGGGTGATTGGAGGAGTTGTGTATTAGTGTGTCAGTTGTAGTCGGTTTTCTGTATATACTGAATTTCTGCCTGTGTTCTAGTTTTGTGATGGATAGGTCTAAGAAGTTTATGCTATTGTTGTGTTCGTATTCGGCAGTTAAGGTTATGTTTTTATGTATTTTGTTTATGTGTGTTAGTAACTGTTCACATTGTCTTTTGTTTCCCCTGTATAGTAGCCTATTAGAATGTCATCAACGTATCTGTGCCAATATAGTATTTTATGTGAGTGTCTGTCATTCTTTGTGAGGATTTTTGTTGTTTATAAGTGTTGGAGGAAGACTTCTGCTAGAATGCTGGATATGGGTGAGCCCATGGGTAGACCATCATTCTGTGTGTGAAATTTATTGTTATATGTGAAGTAGTTTTGTTTAGTGATAATGTTCAGAGTTTCTGTTATTTCGTCTGGTGTGTTGTTCTGTTTGAGTTTGTTTTGTAGGATGGTGATTGTTTCAGAGATGGGGACGTTTGTGTACAGGTTTTTAATGTCAAAGAAGCTAATGTGGCATTATGGGGGATGTGTATGTCTTGCAGTAAAAAACAACACAGACCTAGTAACAAAAATAAAAGACGTTAGTTGTATTTACTTAAGTAACGGACACGTCATGGACAACGAAATCCAAGATTTTTAATTTTTTTTAATCGGTATAAGATTCATAAAAGTCATAAAATCGATGCAAGATGCCTTGATGGTTTTTAAGGATGGTGAGATATGAGATACCGGTAGTATTATTTTTCACCAACCAAAAAAGCTAAAAAGTAATAAAAACTAACCCATACAATTAACAAAACGTTTGTATGGAATTTAATTACTATTAGAATGATAAAATTTGATTTTACCTTTATTAACAACTTTTGCAATTTTTAGTTGTACTTTTGAGATGATAAGTCTGTACTGGTTCCAAAGTATTCATATCTTCTTTGAGGTATTGGTCAATTTTATTACAAGACAAAATTGAATTGAACAAGCCCTGCCCCAATATTCATTTTACCATGCAGAGAGAAAGCAGACAACTCCCCTTCCTTTATGTGCTGGTGGTGAAAAATGATCGGAGATTTGGTCACAGAGTTTCAAAAACCAACTCCTATGGACAGCTATTTGCAGCAGGATTCCAACCATCATCAGAGCAAAAACTCTGGTCATGAAGATCCTTAATGACCGGCCTTATGGATCTGTAAACAGCACTTTCTCAGGTTAAACTGAAACTCCTGGATACAGGTACTGTCCTGCAAGCTAATGGATTTGCGGTCACTGAAATCAATAGAGTTAAACAATTGATAAATTAGAGCTGAGGATCAAACAAAAGCAGGGGAGGGATTTCTCCCATACATAATACAGTGGTGGAAAGGATAGGAAAGTACAAGGGTAGCTAATACATAGGGTGAATGGGTGAAGACCATTTTTAAGCCAACATGGAGCAATATCTGAAGTCAACTACGAATGTGACTAAATCCATTGGTTTCAGGTGGAGTTTACAGGAGTCCATGGTTGTGCAGATTTGTTTATATAAATACAACAAAGTGCCATGCAGGGACACACATTGCTGAACACAGTCAGGCTTGTCAACAGGGACAACTGGAGAAGTAGGCACTTGAGGAACAACTTCTGGCTAATGACAACCACTTGGTGAAGTTTGAGGAGACAAAGATCCTGTCCTCTATGTTACACTATTATAGAAGGGTGCACTGAGAAGTGACTGAGATACATACTCACAATAACAGCCTCAATATGACGCAGGAGAGTTTAGCATACAATACAGTTTGGCATCCCGCATGATTCTTGGATCGTTATCTTGGGTATAGCATCTAATTCTGTCTATGACACAAGCGAGCAACAGGATTGGGTTGAGCTCTTGTCCAATAAGATAGTTACCTGACTGTAGAGGTCCTTTACAACTGTGACAGTTTGGAGTATTGTATCATCAGCGCAGGGGGAGAAGGGCGGTCACCAGACAACCACTGAATATGACACCCACAGCTGCAGTTGAAACACCTATGTAGTTTTTAGAAGACCATGGTCCAACAGCCCAGAAGATTGTGTAGTTAAATTTAACACATTACCTATTACAGCTGCTTCAACTTAGGGGGGAAGCATAGAGTTGAACCCACTCTGGCCACCTGGCCCTGTGGGGGCCTATTCAAAACAAGTGGAGGCTGAGTACACTTCATTACCATCTGTAATAGAGACGCATTTGATTTCTGTAACAATTTTTTTTTAGAAATCTTTGCAAAAAGTTATTTTTGTTTGAGATTCATTGCTCTTATAGCGGTTTAAAAATATTTGTCACTCATTCTGTCATTAGTCTCATCAACTGTCTCAGTTGAACCTCATCACATTCTGCAGCCATTTAGACTTCTGCATCTTGTTTGACCGTGCCTTGATTCTGCACAGCATTAGTAACATCAAAAGCGTCTACCAAGTTTTCCCCAAATTTTCAGCTACTAAACAGCTGATGGCCTATTTATTTTTCCCAGCTCACCAAAGCTTCTTGACCACAGTTGGCACTCAAAGGATGTAACATGTTTTTGTAAGAAATGTTTCCTTTGAACTATGGCATCCCTGAAGCAAATACTCTTTGTGAGATGCAATGTGAAACACTAAAAGGCTGTAGTACTAAACTTCGATGTCTGAATTTGAGTTAAGTACAGTTCTTAAAATGGCTGACTGAAGTTTTTCTTTCATTTCTTCCATACTGTCAAGTAAGATGATTTGGAAATTTGTCTTCTCTTTATCACTGAAGGGATCAAACCATTTGTTGTAATGGTCTTGTATTTTTTTGGCAACTTACCTACACAAGAGATTTTAAAATTCAGTGAGATGATGGTCATATTGAACAAATATATATTTTTGAAAGGTTCTGGATTGAGAGTATTTGTTTTGACAACTGTGAAGTTGTGTGACAGATGGCATATATTTATAAAAACATATTAAGAACTAATAAACACTATTCTGATGCAGAAAATTAAAAAAAATTTTACCTCATTGCTATGAATTTGTTGTTTTCTGTCTTTATCATAACACTCACATATATCAACAACCACCATTAAAAATACCCTACAAAATTAGAAAAGCAGAGTAAAGCATTGCTCAAACAAATCTGAATACGTACTGTCAGAAAACACACACAATCAGCTAAACAACTTTGATTTACCTGGCAATTACAAACTAAACTGGCCATAGTATAACAAATTGTATATAAGCCACAGTGGACGCAGTTTTAAACAAAGTTTCACTGAACACATAAAAGTATTACACTCCACCACCGAATCCACCTTTGCAAACCAGCTCATTGAAGCAGACCACCATACACAAATTTCAACAGCATGGAAATTCTACGTATACAAATGAAAGGCTGAAAACTAGACATAATCGAGCAACAAAAATATAGAAATACACGAAAAAGAATGGAAACAACACCCTAAATTGACAGACATAATTTAAATCACACATATTATTTGAACACATCACACAACAACAATCTTTCAAATGAAGGTGCCATCTCCAAAACATTGGAGAGCACTCCTAGTGGCAGTCTTTGATGAAGTTCACAGTGAGCTACCTCAGGTAATGAGGTAAAAAATGTTTATCCACATTACTTGTTGTTCCACATTAGAATAGTGTGTATTAGTTCGTAGTAACACTCAGATACATTGTGGACAAAATCCAAAAAAATAAATTTATCAGCACCATCTTAAAGTTTTAGGTGACAAAGCTTCAAAGCACATTTACATGATGTGACAGTATGACATTTCGAATAGCTAAAATCTGATGAGAAGGCATACCTCATTCTTGATATGCCAATTTCATTGCTTATGACATGCTTTTAGGGCACGTGGATTTATTTTTTATTGTTGGTCTTTATTAATTGTTAAAATTAAATTCTTGGATTTCGTTGTCCATGACGTGTCCGTTACTTAACTAAGTATCACTATAATACTGACGACTCGGAACACAAAGTTTTTTATAAGTAAAAACGTAAAGTTTTACCTTACAGCCTAAACCGGCTTTCACCTATAGAAGGCTTCATCAGAGGCTGTCGTTAGTAGCGCTGCTCGTCTTGTTGTTGGCGACGAGAAAGTGTTTCGAAAGATTGAAGCTGTGTGTGTGTGGTGAGATGTGTTCGAATAATGCGTGCGATTTGAATTGTGTCTGTTCGTTTAGGATGTCGTTTTTATTTGTTTTTGTGTGTTTGTATATTTCTAATTGTTCTAGAGTGTCTAGTTTTCGGCCTTTTGTGTGTACGTGTAGTATGTTCATGTTATTGTCGATGTTTTTATATGTGTGGTTTGCTTCAATGAGGTGGTTTGCGAAGGTAGATTCTGTAGTGGTGTGGAGTGCTTTTGTGTGTTCAATGTATCTCTGTTTGAAGCTACGTCCTGTCTGGCCTATGTAGAATTTACTGCAATTTGAACAATTTAGTTTATATACACCGGGTAGATCGAATTTGTTTTGTGCTTTGGGCATGCGTTTTGATAGTGTGTGTTCTGTTTTGTTAGTAGTTTTATAAGCAATTCTGTATCCTGCTTTTTTGAATTTGTGGGCAATTTTTTCTGTTTGTTTGTTGATGTATGTTAGTGTTATGAATTTGTTGTTTTCTGTCTTTGTCTGTTGTTTGTTTTGTGTAGGAGTTTACTGACTATTGTTCTGTCATAACCGTTAGATTCTGCTAGATAAAATCGTTTATCCGTTAGATAAACACGATAAAATATCTAGCAGAATCTAACGGTTATGACAGAACAATAGTCAGTAAACTCCTACACAAAACACAAAACAAACAACAGACAAAGACAGAAAACAACAAATTCATAACACTAACATACATCAACAAACAAACAGAAAAAATTGCCCACAAATTCAAAAAAGCAGGATACAGAATCGCTTATAAAACTACTAACAAAACAGAACACACACTATCAAAACGCATGCCCAAAGCACAAAACAAATTCGACCTACCCGGTGTATATAAACTAAATTGTTCAAATTGCAGTAAATTCTACATAGGCCAGACAGGACGTAGCTTCAAACAGAGATACATTGAACACACAAAAGCACTCCACACCACTACAGAATCTACCTTCGCAAACCACCTCATTGAAGCAAACCACACATATAAAAACATCGACAATAACATGAACATACTACACGTACACACAAAAGGCCGAAAACTAGACACTCTAGAACAATTAGAAATATACAAACACACAAAAACAAATAAAAACGACATCCTAAACGAACAGACACAATTCAAATCGCACGCATTATTCGAACACATCTCACCACACACACACAGCTTCAATCTTTCGAAACACTTTCTCGTCGCCAACAACAAAACGAGCAGCGCTACTAACGACAGCCTCTGATGAAGCCTTCTATAGGTGAAAGCCGGTTTAGGCTGTAAGGTAAAACTTTACGTTTTTACTTATAAAAAACTTTGTGTTCCGAGTCATCAGTATTATAGTGATATTTAGTTAAAATTAAATGATACCAGTCTTGATAGTTTTTACTCACTTTTAATTGTTCCAGTACATTATAGCATGTAAAGTCCACCATATTTTTTTTTAATAAAATACCAATCCTTGTTGACAATTTCCTATATTAAAGACAAGTGGTTTGACATCTCGTCCACCAAAATTGGTCTAGCCATTTTTGGAGTTATAGGGGTATAAATAAATGAAAGAGGCCCCTCCTCAAATGGTCACTTCAGACAACATTTATTTTGGCAACTTGTGATTGTAGAATGGTTTTGTGATTGTGAATATAATACAAAATTCATATCATGTTATATGTATGCTCTTGGTTTTACCTTGAAATTACTTTAAATTGTAATTGTAACTTATCTCCATGTTAATTTTTGTTTGATACATAAGCTAACTGAGTAGTATGTATTTTAAACTAAAAGTGAATTTTATTAAAAGAACAATGAACTGACAAACACAGATGTGATTTTGTACTTGTATGTTAATAAACTTATTGTGATGATGATAACATATTATATTTTTATCTTTTCACTCATCCCATCATTTATACTTTAGATCATTAAAGAATGGTCCAACTTTTCAAATACCCCCAAAGTCAACTCCCTCCCCCTGACAATTGCTTGCTGAATCCAAGTCTGGTTTCAACTGAGCAGATTGCTCAGATTACAACAAATTCTACATAGCCCAAGCAGTATGTAGCTTCAAACAAAGATACATTGAACACACAAAAAGGCACTCCACTCCACTACAGAATCCACCTTTGCAAACCACCTCATTGAAGCAAACCCACATATAAAAACATCGACAATAACATGAACATTCTACACGTACACACAAAAGGCCGAAAACTAGACACTCTAGAACAATTGGAAATATACAAACACACAAAAACAAATAAAAACAACATCCTGAACGAACAGACACAATTCAAATCACACGCATTATTCGAACATATCACACCCCACACACACAACATTGATCTTTTGAAAATCGATTCCGTCACCAACAACATGACGGACAGTGCTACCAGCGGCAACCTCTGAAGAAGCTTTTTAAAAGTGAAAAGCGGTTCAGGTTATAAGGTAAAACTTTTACGTTTTTACCCATAAAAAGTTTTGTGTTCCGAGTCGTAGTGAAATAATTATATTTAGTTAAGTAACAGACACATCATGGACAAGGAAATCCAAGAATAATTTTTTAAATCTTTAATAAAATTTTACCTTTGCCAGCACTTTTTGTGAGCTTCATCAGAGGTTGCTATAAGTTTTTGTTCTGGGAGTAGCGCTTTTGTTTTAAATGGTTATCAGATCTTTGTTGTCTGTTGTGTCCATATGTTTTGTATATTCCTGCTTGTTCAAGTGTGCATAGTTTTTGTTTCATGTTATTGTTAATGTTTGTGTAAGTGTGGCCTGTTCCAATGAGGTAGTTTGCAAATGTAATTTCAATGGTGGAATGTAGTGCCGTCATGTATTTATTGCATCTCTGTTTAAATCTGCGTTCTGTCTGACCTATGTAGAATTTGTTCAAATGTACAAACCAGTGTATAAACTAAACAGCTTACAACACAACACTTAGAAATTCCTGTATCATATATTTAGGTATTATAATATTTGAGACCCCCTCACACACACATTACTGTGGTAACCAAACAAATTTAAATCAGTATAAAACACAAGGCAATTTTACTTCCATGTTCCTTAAAGAAATGGAAGTATGGTGTTCACAAAAAAAATCGTGTTCCAGGATTATTGCAGATTCTGATTGTACTACACTCAAAACATGAAAAAAAGTCGTTTTTCGAAAAGTGTCTGTGTGTCTATCTGTAGATTTTTTTTCTATGGAAAACGATAACAGCCACAAATTCAAACAGAGTCAAATAATTTTTTGCATACAGCTCTGATTTGTAGAGTACTCATGACCTATTGTTTTTGGTGAAGATCGGTTAAGGGGAAGGGGTAGTTTACCTGCTACGTTCTTTTATCAAGGTTAATTTTCTATGGCAAACGATAACAGCCGCAAATTCAAACAGAATTAAATAATGTTTCACATACAGCCCTGAATTATGGAGTTCTCAAGACCTATTGTTTTTGGTGAAGATCGGTTAAGGGAAAGGGGTAGTTTACCAGCAACGTTTTTTTAACAAGGGTATTTTCTATGGCAAACGATAACACCCGCAAATTCAAACAGAATCAAATACTTTTTTGCATACAGCCCTGATTTGTAGAGTACTCAAGACCTATTGTTTTTGGTGAAGATCGGTTAAGGGGAAGGGGTAGTTTACCTGCAACGTTCTTTTATCAAGGGTAATTTTCTATGGCAAACGATAACAGCCGCAAATTCAAACAGAATCAAATAATTTTTTGCATGCTTCGCTGAATTGTAGAGATCTCAAGGACTTTCGATTTTGGTGAAGATCGGTTAAGGGGAAGGGGTAGTTCACCTGCAACCTTTTACGTTTTAACAACAGTAAAGTACTTGAAAATTCATTTAAACTTTTTGAAACAATGGTAATTGTTAAAAATAAAATAATTTTGTTGCCAGGCAATAAAATTATAATTTTTTCATTTTAATGTAAATTATGTATGAGTTAATATACATGTATAAAATAATATATCGTTCGTGGCAGGCAAGCATATCTCAGTTATGTACTGTTTACGTTTCCATTTTATTATTATGACTACCGCAATAAAAAAGCAGAGACGACACACGCACACACACACACACACACACACAAAATTCGCGTTATTTCTGGCCTCATTCATGTTTATTTTCTTACATTTGCACGCTTTTTAAATGGAAAGTGCGGAAACCCATACCAACATAACGCGTGCAAGCTGAAAAAGTGTCCAGCGTGGATAGCGATTTGCTTCCTGTGGATCGCTGGGCAGTGTAAATGCACGTGTTTACAGAGGAACGATTCATAGACAGACTTTTCGTCTTTAGGGACTGAACCCTCTGCAAGATGCTGAGGGTCCATGAGTGACTTTGGAGCGCTCCTTCTTTTCCGCGTGTTTGTTCTGTGAAACGTACACTGTAGATTCGCAGCTTTACTCTAAGCAACGCTCAATAGGAAATGTTGAAAATTGTTGTCCACGGTGTACCCTCATACACACTAAACCTGCTCTGATGTTTTAATTACGGACATCATAATATTAAAACTTTGGAAACTTGAGAACTACTTAATGGAGATCAATCATTAAATTATACAAGCCATTAATTTTATGCATATTTTTTATATATATGTGTACAACGTTATCGGCAACAAAGAAGTAGTTTTTGTTAAAATTCCTTCCTGGGATATTTGGCCGTAGTCCAATGTTTTCTACAAAACCAGACGTTTCGGCAATGCCATCGACTTCCATCATCAGTGAAAATCGAGTGCGATAACGTGAGGTGGTATACGTTAGTGACCACAGTACTGTGGTTAAGGCTGAAGCAGTAAGTAGAAAGAAGTAGTTTCTATGGAAATATTTCATTTCAAAAATGATTTTAAATATAAATCTTAGAATATGGAAGTCACGTATGGTTCTCCATACCGATATTTAAAATTTGAAATATTAAAAATTGTTATTAAACATAAATACTCACTAAAGTATTTAGAAAATCAAAATCATTTATTTCTTTAATTTATATTCTTTTTTTTGTGCACACTATTTTTTCCACAAAAGCCAGTTTATTCTGAAAAGTGATGCCAATAAAGTACAACTAACAACAACAGATTTATCTTTTTCTCTATATATTTTATTTTTCTGCATATTTCATTTTTTGCAGCAGCTCTGGAAAAAAAGTTTAGAAGCAAAAAAATGTCATATTGGTTACTGTCAATGGTTACATCAATTTTGGTTAATTTAATGTTATTTCAGCCTAAATACAGTTTTAGTATAATTTATTGCACCAAATTCGTTCATTTTTGTGTTTCTTTATGTACTAATACAGATTTTTTGCAAAACAGGGAAGTAAACTGATACACACCAATATGCAAATGAATAGTTAGTCTACAAGTTTGACAACTGTCAAGTTAACTGTTCCCCATTTTGTTATTTTAATCACATTTTCAGAAATTAACATGCACTAATATCTGCTAATTTACACTGAATATTTAGATTTATTTCACGTTTAAAAAGTAACTTGCTACTCACAAAAGTGAAAAATTTTATATTTATACACTACCACTGTTTCTCCTTATAATCACTGAGACTTATATTTTGGTTACACTTAAAAGTACACTACTAATTTGAGTGTTAAAACTAACTTCAAGAACACACCATACTACAGACCTTATCACGATTATGAACACAAATCAAATAGATGCATGGAATCACATTAGGCTGACAGTATCACATACAAGCATATGATCTCAAATCAAAATGTTAAAACATTGATAATTTTTCAGTTTATACCATGGTTATTTTACTTTGCCAAAAACATTTTGGGGATCCAGGTCCATCCTTAGCCCCACCTGTGTCGGGGAGCACTGGCACAGTATCACTTCAGTTTAATACAAAATTTCAAGTTGGAGCAATACAAGTTGTTTAATACAAAAACAAGTCAGCCGCTGCAAGTATAAATAATAAGTTGTAGAACTGTTATTAAATATTATGTATACTCTTTCCGTTCTTAGCTTAATCCTGATATAAACAAACCCATGTGGATCATCTGAAACGCTATTGGTCAGGGGCGTTGAAATTGTTCACACAGTAATCTGTTACGCGCATGTGCAGAATGTCTGTATAGTCATGTGAGAGTTGTCATTAATGCGACATATGGTTTTGATTACGTTTAATCATCTTTATGAATACACAGTAGAACTTTATCGCTGCTACCAAAATGAACATAAATTTAAAAAGTTTTTAGTAAATGATATTCATGAAAAATCGGGGCACACCATTTTAAAACTTCCTCCTTATCACTGTATTCTGAATCCCATTGAATAAATATGAAGCCAGTCGAAAGGATATGTTGCCCGTCACAACACAACATATAAGCTGAATGATATAAAACAACTGCTAGAGAAGATGGTAAATGAAATAACGACAGACAATTGGAGTTGTTATGTCAAGTATGTATTCAAGGAAGAAGACAAGGGTATTGGGCCAAATTACAGACGCCGTCGTGGACAATCTTATTATTCACACTGCTGACTCAAGTGATAATTCAAGTTCCGACACAGACATGAAAGGCATTGAATTACTCTCTGACAGCAGCTGATATACAGTACACTGGCAATTATCACAGCTTCTATTTTTGCTGTAAGTATAGGCCTACTTTATTTTTTTCTTGCGATATTCAAACAGTGAATAAAAGAAAGCTCCCTCTTATTCACTCCATCTTATAAAATATGTCATTGTCACTCTGACACAGTCACACAAATATTACTTTGGTCAGGACAAATTATGACAATTCACTTGTATTTATAAAGTATCAACATTGTATGTACCTGTCTTTACTCCTTTGTCAGAGTGACATGCCTCTAATTCAAGCAGCAAATAGCGTTTCAGATGTGCCACGCATGTTTCTTTACATCAGGATTAAGCTAAGAATGGAAACAGTATAGATTAACACAAGTATGTGTAATAATAATTTAATAGGTATGTATATAATAATTTAAAACAATGAATAACAGTGATCTAACAATCAAAAAACTGATGAGAGGGCATTTATTCTTCAGAATAGTGAAGTGTTCCTTTCCAACCTTATCACTACCAACCTTTTAGAATGTGAAATTCAAAGACTACACCAACAGGCAAAAAAATGATGCTTACAAAGTTTTAATTACTATACAGGATGTTACAAAATAAATTGAATTTGCTTACGACAAATTATCAAAGGAACTAAAACAGATAAATAGTTTTAAATGAAGTGGTACTGATACTGACAGTGAAGAATCACTAGCGTTATGGTATTCAGACGAAGTAAGTTTTCTTTTAGACCAAAACGTAATTTGGCACACAATTAACATAATAGAGGCGATACAGTAAAATTATTTTCCAAATAATGTAAGCAATTCTTGAAATACATTTATTATATGTTAATTAAATACAATCACCTTTGCTATATTAAGTGGGTCAACAAAATTTAGCTTACCACGACACTTCCTCATTGCTCATTGGTAAAATAATAGCTAAAGATATTTCTTCTTAATTTATTAGGTGCACACAGATTTCTTGAGTACGAAGGACATATGAAGACTGAACACCAAAAAGAAGAATAGAGTGGAACCAACATATTGATAAAATGAGGATAGAATAGTAAGAATGTGCCTAGATAATATGCCAACAGGAACAAGGATAGTTGGAAACTAAGGGAAAGACTATCTATTTGCACCTGATAAATAGAACAGACTGTTATCCTAAATTGGAAGGTAGAAGAAGAAGACCATGTGCTTACTATTTCAACTCTTTCTCTCAAGAGCATAAGATTAAACTTCCCAATTCCAGGTGTTCGCTATAAATTTGGTTAGTATTGCAATATAACGGTGATTTACTCTCACTTAAGAAATTATGTTACTAACAACAAATTAAACTATTATGCTTCCTTTTCCAGGTGTAAAATTAATACTTCTTCAAATATTAATCTACAAGTTCTGAATTTATAACTGGGAAAACATTTCAAACTGTTCAGTGGGCATAACTAAATGATAGTGGAATATTCTATGCTTGAATGTTAAATCTATTTGGCTCTAAAAATTTAACAAATTATCTGACAAATGTTCAGACATCTTTAGATCAGAAACTCAGACCATTTGAATAAAGCAGATGGTATATAACTTAATTTGTTCTTTGAATTTTGTACACCTCCCATTCACCCACTCATTTGTATACTTAGCATCATAAATTTGTAGTGTGTATTTACTACAGCCATACCAGAAAAGTTCTTATAGTCACAGAACATGAACCAGAGTATGAATGTTACTTGATTGCAACATGTTTTCTAGCTACAGCTTCTGAGGCAGTCATAGGCTGAGAATTACTGCTCTGGACCATCTCACGCTAAAACTCTGTAAGAACAATAAACTCTATAGATTGGTAATTACCTCATCAGGTTATAAAATTAAATCATGCACTAGTCACTCGTCGTTAAGTTTTTAAAATTATAAAACCACTGCACAACATTCGTATTCGCGTAAACACATAGCTATGTGTATTCACTCACGTGCGCGTCGAAGTAAAGTTAAAAGTCGACTGATTTGTTATCACAAAATTACACAGGCAGTCGTCTGACTTCTTCTTGTTGTGTGCGTATTACTGTGTCAAAGAAGACATTGGATTTAAATGACAACATATCATTCAATAACTCATCACGCTGAAATTTACTTGCTTTGTAGATTATAAATTCTTCTAAATACCACTATTACATTAACGACTCGGAACACTAGGTTAAACCTAGTGTTCCAAGTCGTTAATGTAATAGTGGTATTTAGTTAAGTAACGGACACGTCATGGACAACAAAATCCAAGAAATAAATTCTTCCATTGCATCCATGAAACGTCGTTTCTTACAGTAATGTAGAGGTTTTAAATTTTGTACAAAACTGGTATAATTGTGGTTGTATTCCATTAAATGCTGCGCATAACTAGACTTTATATTATTGACATTCTTCTTGGGCAGATGTTCTATATATCTATCTTTAAAACCTCTTTCTGTTTGTCCAATATAGAATTTCTCGCAGTCATCACATACAATTTTATATATGCCGGAACATGTTTTAGGATTTTTGTTTCTTTTTGTGCGTAATATGTTTTGAATATTATTGTTGTTTTAAAAATTACTGTAATGTTATATATTTTTAATTGATTTTTAATGATTTGTGGTATCAAGTTAGTGTACTCAACAGACATAAATTTATTGTCATGTCTCGGTTTGTTTGTTCCTAGATTCTTTTTGCGTCTGTGTTTGTCGATTTTGTTTGTCGACAATCATGCTGCTATATCCGTTGGTGATTGCTATGCTTTTTATGGTGTCAATTTCTTTGATAAAATCCTCCTTCTCTAGGGGTACATTAAGGAGTCTGTAGACAAACGCGTTATAAGCAGCCATTTTTTGTGACCATGGATGGTATGAGTCTGCATGTATGGTTGTTATAAGCTTTCTATAGATCTTAAACTTAAAGAAATCCTTCTGTTTAATTAAAGTTAAATCTAAGAAATTCAAATAATTATTATCTTCAGTTTCTAGAGTAAATTTGATTTGGGTGTTTATACTGTTCATGTATTTACTCATGTTTTCAAGTTGTCTTAATGAACCATTAAAAACACAAAATGTGTCATCACCATATCGATGATAGGCTATAATATTCTTATGGTGCATATTGTTGTTCGATAATAGATACTTATTTTCAAAATGTTTGAGATACACTTCTGCTAATATACCACTTAGGGGAGAACCCATAGAGAGCCCCTCACCTTGTGAATAAAACTGACCACTGAAGGTGAAATAGTTCTGTTGTAGGATTTTTTGAACCAATATAATGAGTTCATTTATTTCTTGAATGTTAATTGTGGCTTTTATTATTAAATTTTCTTTTAGAATTTCAATAGTTTCTGTGACTGGCACATTTGTGTATAAGTTTACTATGTCAAAAGAGTAATATAATTGCAATTTTATATTGATATAGCAATTTTGTTACCTTTATTTTATGTATGAAATCAATATTATTTTTAATACTACGATCATTTTCAAGTGTAATGTTATTTTTTATAATTTGTTGTAGTAACTTAGCTATCTTGTAACTTGGTGCTGTTGTGTAATTAATAAGTGGTCTTATAGGGATATTTTGTTTATGTAATTTGGGTAGGCCTGTAAGCTGTGGGGCTTGTGCATGTATAGGTTTAATGTATCTACGTGTTCGTTCGTCTTCGTCCAACAAATTAGTGCATTTATTAATTGTTTCGTAAATTAATTTACTAAATTGGTTATGCAAATAATTAAGTTGCAAGGAAGGAATTAGATAAAGGTAATTACCCATCTATATAATTTATTAAATTATGCAACTTGGAGACCATACCAAAAATGAACAATAAACTCACCAAATAATATGCAAAACATCAAGACAGTAATGACATCCTCACAGCAGAAGCAGGCAAAGACTGAATTCAGTTCATGACTGATACTGACAACAATGATGTTATCAACACTGTTGTTGACAAAAAGATATAAACGTTTTGTTCTCAACATTCCTCAGTCTGGACCACAAAGAACAGTAACTAGTAATCACAAATGTTTGCTTTTGGTAAAGTTAACTTTTATGTTATCAACATATCACTTGAAAACTAACAAATCAGATAGTAAATGTTTCTAACGAAAATTGTTATCATAAAATATTAACCACTGAAGACTTTTATTAACTGGCAATACTGAAACAAACCATCTCTCATTTAAATATACGGATGGTGGGGAACTTGGGGATCCTACCTCTCACATTCTTGCTCCTCTCTCTTACTGCCCCCTTCCATTCCTTCTCAATGGTATGCTGTACTTCAGTCAGGCTAAGTGCAACAAACTGGCTACACCACCATATTCTCTGAAGAAATATGTGCATAATTTACAACCCACAGTTCTCTGTAAAAGTGTCTTAGTGTGTATCTGGATTAACATTATAAATCAATTCCACGACACATTTTTATATTGAACTTTGAAATACAGTGTGTACTAAAATTATAAAATTTTATTATACTGGCCATTTTAAGCTATTAATTAAAACAGTTAGCATAGCATTAATTAGCATAATTAATAATTATCTCCTTGAGTGGTTATTCAGCTACCTGAACCCCGCCTTTAGAGGTTTTATTATTTTTTTTTTTTAACTGTACACTTACCCACATGAAGGATCAGTTTCTCACCTGGTAAGTTTTGGCTGCTTTAACAACATGTAAACTACTCTATTATAATGAGTCCAAAGCCACCGTATTCACAGATCCTATATCAACATGAACTGCTGTTAATACAACAGCACAGCATCATCGCATTAATTTTTTATAAAGATAGTAGATGGATTTTTTCACAACATAGAAAATACAGACTTTTCTCTGACTAATTTTATACGTAAAATCATCATCAAGAATCTTCTTCTTACAAGAACTTTTCTCCTGTAGCTGGTGAAAAAGTCACTCATCCTTTAAGCCTCTGTTTCCCAAAGGGTAGCATTGTGTTTCAGACACAGTCATCAAGTCATTTGTTGTTGTAACATATTATACTTAAACTGTCTAACTCTTTTTGTTCCTTTAACACTTTGATGGCGGGCCCCTAAAATGGGCACCCTTACCCCAGTCAGACTTTTTTGTTAATACTAAAAATGCTGTAGCTTCTAAACTATAAACTAAAAACATGTGTTCTTTAAATTGTTATAAAGAACAAAGTATCTTGTACATAAGCTTTCATAGCCGGTGTTTATATTATAACAATTTTCTGGTCTGTTAGGCTGTGGTCTAGATTATTCATGTCTATCTCGAAACATTTCATCCATACCAATGATGAAGACATCTTCAGTGAACAACCAGCACCTTCAAAAAGTGTATAAATATAAGTACCTCAACAGGACACCCAACAGCCTTTGTTTGTATTCGTTCGTGGGCTGTTATAATCTGTGTTCCTGTGGGACTGTTCGTATTCATTCGCAGGTGTTGTGTTTTGTGTTCCTGTGTGCCACTGAAGATGTCTGTCATTGGTATGAATGAAACATCTGGAGATACGCATGAACAACCTAGACCACGGCCTAATAGCCAAAAAATTGTGATAACTAAGCGTCTTGTTTAAAATCTTGTTCGCTGTATATGATTTTGATGTCTGTTGCCTGTAACTGCTTTTCAAAAAGTTGTTGTTTTGGTGGAAATAAAAAAATAGCCCAAGACACATGTAGTTACTACAAACTCATGTTATTGTTATTTATTATAAATACATTAAACATTGTGTTCATAATATTTATAATATAATCAGTTTCATAAACATACATTTTTGTATTTTTTTATGAATGACATAATTTAAACAAAATGGAATTTTATGTGTAACCATGTAACCAACTAATAACTAACACGCTCTGTTTACTTCAGTTGTTGCTACAAAAGTGAATGCATATGCAGTCTAGTGGATAATTTTGGTATACTATAAGATCTGGTTTTTGTTTCAATGTAGAGGCAGGATGATGTAAATTGAACACTCGGGTCTCGATGTGCAGTAGACAAACACCTCGTTGCTAGGCTAACAAAATTTCATTCACTTCACACATGCGCAGAACAGTTTCGTGCAGTGTTTCATAGCGTGAACATCATCGGCTGCAACAAGACTAGCGAGAACAATGGAAGCATGTGTGTGACAGAGAGGGAAATAATATGGAATTGAGACTGTGAACGTTATAGCATCATCTCCCCTCTCTTCTCTCTAGATAACTTAGTGTAACATCACAAGATGTTACCTAACCTAAGTGTATATTATCAGATTTTATAAGGACGAAACAACCATGTAAATAGGAATATAATAGTAGAAATAACCAAGAAAGAAGAAACCAAGAAAGAAGAATGAAGCAGAAGTGCCACATGAAACAGTAACCCAAGGGCTGTTTGACACTACAACTAGACTAAGACTAAAACGAACTGATGGACAGAGTAAATTTACATTCAGCTGTCAACCCAGTAAGTAGTTGATGTAAACCGAATGTCATATGTAAACAAAAAATGAACTAATGAGCAGTTAAATACTGTGAAAGCAGAATTAGCATTTTGCTGATAATAGATGTGACAATGACCAGTAAATTATGAATGCCAAAACTAATGTTAACAATGGCTACATAGTGAGAACAAAGATGTATTTCAGCATCAAATATACTTGTTAGAAAAGAGAACTATTTATAAGAGAGAATCTTATACAAATAAGATATCTCCACAATTTACCGAATTGAGAACCAATAAGCATTATTAAGGCCAAATTCCAATGTAGGCGATATGTCTTAGCAAGCTTAGACCAAACATTAGTCAGTAAATTGGCTATTGAGAATTAACACAAGTGTAAATTAAAATACACAGAACCATGGTTATGCCTTGACATAACGAAAAACATTATTAAAACAATAGGTTTAATCATAATTTTAATGGTTAAATAGTAGTTTAAAACGAATTAGCATAAAACGAAATGTCATAGTCAGTAGGATCATTCATTACAATGTATAGAGTTTAGGTGTACAAGTAATGTTCAGTAAAAATGTCAGTACAGCATTAATGGTGTTCGCACATAAACATTTGATTAATAAAATGATATGTAAACACAAACAATATTAACCAAAAGTGTAAAACCGGCGACTCAGAAATAGCAGACGACAGTGAAAGTGATGTACCCGAACATTGGTTTTATAACAATGTCGGTCAAAGTGAAAGTAATTCGAGATCGAGTGATATCAAATTAAAGGAAAAAAAACAGTCTTTAATTTGATAGTAATATCAACCCAATCGCAACTGTATTTAGTGCGGGAGAGATGTTAGCATCATTCTTAAAATGTACATCGGGAAACTGTTTATGAATAATAACAAAAACGACAACTAGCTGTCACCGCAACATTTGACGGTTAGAAAAAGCCGTTATCAACTGCCAAAAAGTGACACGTCATACCGACACACCTACCAAAGCCAATCAGAAAATTAGTTAGTAATTAACATTTTTACCTAAAGCCGATCAAAGAAGGGGGTATATAAAGACGAAACAGCGAATTTTGAGGCAGACTCTTACTGACTAGCGTGTAGCACAGACGTGTGCCCGCCATCTCTACATTTTTAATAACTATTAGCGTCATTTACATATTACATTGAAACCAATAGTTCAACAACAAGAAACGACTACTTCAAGTTCATCTACAGCAAACAACAGTGATTAAGTGCAGTATCATTTTAATTTTGTGCGGGAATAACGAACAGAAAATAATTTATTGTTATTATTCACGATTCATTTTAATCAGAAGAGGATCGCATTATTCTGTTCTTGTGCGAGTTTAGTGCCGAAACCCAGTAATCATTATAATCCGATTACTGAAGTGATTAATAAGTTTTAATTAAATAATTAAAACTCAGAAGGTAACAGTGCAATCATTACTAATCTTGATCTGAGCGCCATAACCTGTACTTTTTCAACAATAACCTGTACTGACGCAAAACACAAAAACATTTTAAGATTACACCACGTCTCAATTTATTATACAAATTTGTTATTATTAATTAAGCTATATGTTAGTTGTAAGGGTTCTCACTTGATAAATATTGTCACTAAAAAAGCAAGCGTTGATGAAACGCGCGATCCTTCAACAGATCGTTTTTTTTAATTTTGTTTACTTTGCGAAAGTAACCTAAAAACTTTGTTGATCAATTTTATATCAAAAGGATTATTGGATATTGTGTAGGCATAATTGTTTTCTTTCGTGTCTCAAAGAATTCACAACTGAGATAATCATAATCTTAATGTTAAAAATAAATAGCATCTGGACTTAACCAGATTCATAATTCATGTTCTGAGCAAGCCGTATAAGGCATATAATAACTGACTTTTAATTGTACAACTTTGTACAACTGAGATAATCATAATTTTAATGTTAAAAATAAATAGCATCTGGACTTAACCAGATTCATAATTCATGTTCTGAGCAAGCCGTATAAGGCATATAATAACCGACTTTTAATTGTACAACTTTGTATGTTTGCTTTATATTTGTTTTTTTGAATTCTCTATGAGGGTATAAATAAACCCATTATTAACAGCATCACCTGATTTTGATTTATTTCTATAGGATAATTGAATATTTTCTTTTAACAAACTTAAACAACCTTCTGTTGTGTTTAACATATTGGAATAGCATTGCCAAAAGGACACACAATTATATTAAATTTTCTAATCATTCAGTAAATCTATGTGTGGGTTTTACACGGGATTTTCCCTGAATAAATCCGTGTGGCGCCCACTAATTAATAAACAAGGTAATCTAACCTTGCAACCAAAGTGAGTTGGTGTTTGTAAGCTGAGTTGACAGTTTAGTGAACTTCTAGTAAACACGATCAGGTACGTAAAAGTATATTTTTGTTTATGATATTGTCCAGACATTACGAGACGTGACATACTCAGACTACCTGCAATCTGGAGAAGAAGTTTTACTACCAGTTTCAACCAGACGAGAACTATTATCAAGCAACCAACTGCTCTACTTCACGTTTTAACTTAAGCTAATTTAGCATTTAATTATAATCCACATCACTATTTTATTTATTTAATATAAGGGAATTCTTTTTAAACAAGTATAATTAAACCATTGTAAACACACTGTGAGTAACTTTGAATGTTTCATTTTAAATTACTTTACTACATTAGTAACCTTCAATTAGAAACAACTATTCTAAACATTGAGTTATTTCAAAAGAATATTTCACACATAGTTGAACTTTTTTTTAACGAGACTTTTAATATTTTAACCACAAATATAAGTTTAAATAACAACACTTTTATTTTATTTCAAGTTAATCAAAAACACACACGTTTTTATTTTATTATAAATTGACGACTCCAACGCGGGGCTTTAACATTAAAAAGAACACCGAATTATCGTTTTATTATAAATTGGCGCCCAACGTGGGGCTTGACGAAAGGAGGACATACCAACGATATCGTTATATTATAAATTGACGCATACAACGTGGAGCTTTATGAAAGGAGGACATACCAATGATTTCGTGTTATTATAAATTGGCGCACCAACTAGTGTGGCTTAAAAAATATTAAATAAATATATTTTTTATATTTTATATCAGCCCGGTAGACACGAAAAATTAACATGCCGCACACCCACCAATACGATACAAGATATAAGGACAGTAGGGTAGGAGAAATGCAACGGGATGTAGATACATACGAAGAGCAACCCACAGACGAGATGGAAGTTATTACAATCAATAATATCGAAACTAGTACCGACGAAATACCTCATGTAGAACCAGAGATGGAAATAATAGTCAGCGACCAACCGAACAAAACAACAGAAGGGACGAGGATGGAGAGTATGATGATGAGAATGATGGAACAGATGACGAAAAATAATGACTCGATGAACAAAAATATGGAAGCATTGAAGGAAGATAATCGAACTTTAAGGGAAGATGGTAAGAAATCCCGGGAAGAAAATCAAAGGAATGTCGAGGTGTTAAATAGAAATATAGAGTCGATAAAGGAGGACCTAAATAAAAGGATTGACAATACTCATAAGTCTATAGACGCGCTGAACAGTAAAATCGACGATAACCGTCAAGCCATTAGAGAAGAATTGAACACCACCTTGATCAAAATTAGCAGGAGGATGGAAGAAGGCAGTGATAAAATAAACACAAGAATAGACGTGGAGATTGCCGTTGTGAGGGAGGAAATGATGAACGATATCAGATCGTGGAGAGAAGAAATCATCCAACAATGGAGGGAAGAAATGAAAAATGATAATAAACCAGCAGAAAAACAACTAGACTCTAATACATTATTAACTGAAAATGAGTGTGACAGACACCAGGAAGATATTCACGACGAGGAGATTGATACCGAAGGTATAGAGAACACTCGGGTAATTGGAGAAACCGAAGAGTTGGTAGCCGAGAATGAAGAATTAGGACAAAATAATTTGCCAATGGGTGACGATCAAATGGAGACGCAAGAATTACCTAGAAATAACACTACTGAACAAGTGAAATCGAAGGTTAAAGTTTGTGAAGAGAGAAACAGAATTATTAAGAAGAAGGAGGCGGAGATAAGAAGAATGAGACGCCCAAAGAAGACTAGAGTGACCAAGGAATTAACCGAAATGACTCAAAGTGGTCTAGTTAATAGGGGTTATGTCCCAGTCAACAACCATGAAGAAGGAGTCTACAGGAAGGAGTACCAAAGGGGCGTCATGGGAGTGACCAAAGAGAAGAAATGTGTTACCACGAGGAAGACTATGACCAGCAAAGAACTTAAAGCAGATATTCTTAAAAGGAAGCGAAGGTGCTCCAAGAAAAGAAAAAGCTACCAGGAACAACTGGACCAGCTCATTGAAGGGTACGCCCAAAGAATAAGGGAAATGCGGAAAAAGAGGGACCAAGCGATGGAAGAATCCAACCAGGAAATGAACAAAGGTCAACCCGGATTAGAAGGAGGGCCAGACATCAATAATAGCCAAGGCCCAGAGTACAATGAACACAGGAATACCAAAGATAATGAGCGAAAGAAGGTAAGGAAACGGGGCGCCAATGACTATCTGGTAGCCGCCAAATGGAAGAACCGCCTGATAGGAAGGTATCTCCAAGACCACTAGTACGGAACATATGTCAGATATCCCGAATATTAACAATAGAGTGGAAGAGCACAAATAACCCCACGAATATCGATTAGTAAAAAATGATTAATATTAAGGACGGATAATATGTATTAGTAAGCAACATTTTTCACCCGAACGTTTAGGGTATAAAAGATAAAATATATATATTTAAAAAACCATTACTATAAACAAACTCATTTGTTGTTAAGCTACAAAATGTTGAAGGTAACTAATTAACTATAACTAGTCAATTTGCCTTATCAAGTTACAAAAGTGTGTAGATTTAAGATGTAAGCCAAACCATTTGTTACTGGTGAAAACTTACCAGATCTATCACACCAAGGGATAGAAATTCATGTAATGTCAATCAAATGATTTAATAAGAAAAGACATCTATTATATCACCAAGAGCCAGTAGTGGCATATAACTATAATTACTATACTATACCTAGAGAAAAAAATGTGTATCCAAATGAATATTCTATGTAACCTAATGTTTATAAAATGATTATTGTATACCTCTCATAAAACTCAAATGTTAAATTAAATCGTCCAGAATAAAGGTTCACCCAACTAACCTTTGAAGGAGTAGAGAGGCAGTATAACAAAGTGTGTAAAATAAAAGAAGGACATTATTATGGAATGTAAGGAAAGAAAAAAATATATTTGTGAAACAAACCATGTAAACCCCAAGAATGTCTATGAAATTAGATATTAGTATGTTATTATTTTGTCAAATGAAATTGTAATTATAGCATAGTATATAGTATATAAAATCATCCAGAATAAGTGAAAACCACCATCACTTGAAGGAGTAGAGAAGAAAAATAACAAAGAGTGTTAATTGTAAAGATAACTATTGTTATAATGGAATGAAAGGAAAGAAAAATATTTGTCAATTATCAAATATTGTACATCACCAGAATATGTCAGAGAACATAAAAAAAAAAAAAAAAAAAAAAAAAAAAAACCATTTAGTATACAAACAATGTAAGCCCTGATAATTCAGGATGAATATAACTTGTTAAGAAAGATTTAATGAACTATGGTGAAAACAGAAATATATTGTAGACTCTAGATAGAACAAACCAAATGCATAAGTACTATAAGCATCAAAACAAGTGTATAATCTTAAGAATATTTAAACGAACCAAAGCAAATTGTTAACTAGTACATAAGTAACTATATAGCTGATAAAAGCATAGCTAAAAAACATCAAGTCTAAAAGAAATAATTACCTGTAAGAAAGAAAGTATGTTAGCAAGTATAAAGATGGAAATGTGATCTAAATGACAACCTCTGATACCTTGAATATTATAGTGAATATATTATATTATTGAATATGAATGATATGTGATATTTTTTTTGAGTTGTGATAGTGCAACTATTGCCAGGTGCAATGTTTATTTTTTTTCTCAGACAGAGAAGAGTAATGCCTCTGAATCTGAGAATGTGTAGTGAGGAACGGCAGAGGATGTTAGCCATAGTGAGCCACCCTGATTCCGAAACCTCTACAACAGTTAGGGAATTATATTGTT
Organism: Magicicada septendecula; assembly: GCA_034769895.1. Taxonomy (NCBI): domain Eukaryota; kingdom Metazoa; phylum Arthropoda; class Insecta; order Hemiptera; family Cicadidae; genus Magicicada; species Magicicada septendecula. Next base: position 180,924,669 of record CM068367.1, on the reverse strand, counting down.
TTATTGTATCAAGGAATATTATAAAAGAATCTGTGAGGTATGAATTATAATAACCATTAAGATAATCATGAATGCAAAGATATGTGATGAGAAAGTAGAATGTGAATAAGACAGGAAATAGTTAACTTAAGAAACGAGATCAATTGTAGTTAAATGACTTAGAGAGTAAGCGACTTGAAAATACTAGTAAATTAAGAATTGTATCACTAGATAAAAAAAAAAAACCAAACTAGAGTAATACACCAATAGTATGTTTAAAAAATCAAAGAGTACAAGAACAATTTTTTATTGAAGTATACTAAGAAACTGACATGAATTGATAATTTTACAAAAAGATAAATTTTTCTCAAATGATCAATTTTAAAGAGGGTGTATATGTAACATCACAAGATGTTACCTAACCTAAGTGTATATTATCAGATTTTATAAGGACAAAACAACCATGTAAATAGGAATATAATAGTAGAAATAACCAAGAAAGAAGAAACCAAGAAAGAAGAATGAAGCAGAAGTGCCACATGAAACAGTAACCCAAGGGCTGTTTGACACTACAACTAGACTAAGACTAAAACGAACTGATGGACAGAGTAAATTTACATTCAGCTGTCAACCCAGTAAGTAGTTGATGTAAACCGAATGTCATATGTAAACAAAAAATGAACTAATGAGCAGTTAAATACTGTGAAAGCAGAATTAGCATTTTGCTGATAATAGATGTGACAATGACCAGTAAATTATGAATGCCAAAACTAATGTTAACAATGGCTACATAGTGAGAACAAAGATGTATTTCAGCATCAAATATACTTGTTAGAAAAGAGAACTATTTATAAGAGAGAATCTTATACAAATAAGATATCTCCACAATTTACCGAATTGAGAACCAATAAGCATTATTAAGGCCAAATTCCAATGTAGGCGATATGTCTTAGCAAGCTTAGACCAAACATTAGTCAGTAAATTGGCTATTGAGAATTAACACAAGTGTAAATTAAAATACACAGAACCATGGTTATGCCTTGACATAACGAAAAACATTATTAAAACAATAGGTTTAATCATAATTTTAATGGTTAAATAGTAGTTTAAAACGAATTAGCATAAAACGAAATGTCATAGTCAGTAGGATCATTCATTACAATGTATAGAGTTTAGGTGTACAAGTAATGTTCAGTAAAAATGTCAGTACAGCATTAATGGTGTTCGCACATAAACATTTGATTAATAAAATGATATGTGAACACAAACAATATTAACCAAAAGTGTAAAACCGGCGACTCAGAAATAGCAGACGACAGTGAAAGTGATGTACCCGAACATTGGTTTTATAACAATGTCGGTCAAAGTGAAAGTAATTCGAGATCGAGTGATATCAAATTAAAGGAAAAAAAACAGTCTTTAATTTGATAGTAATATCAACCCAATCGCAACTGTATTTAGTGCGGGAGAGATGTTAGCATCATTCTTAAAATGTACATCGGGAAACTGTTTATGAATAATAACAAAAACGACAACTAGCTGTCACCGCAACATTTGACGGTTAGAAAAAGCCGTTATCAACTGCCAAAAAGTGACACGTCATACCGACACACCTACCAAAGCCAATCAGAAAATTAGTTAGTAATTAACATTTTTTCCTAAAGCCGATCAAAGAAGGGGGTATATAAAGACGAAACAGCGAATTTTGAGGCAGACTCTTACTGACTAGCGTGTAGCACAGACGTGTGCCCGCCATCTCTACATTTTTAATAACTATTAGCGTCATTTACATATTACATTGAAACCAATAGTTCAACAACAAGAAACGACTACTTCAAGTTCATCTACAGCAAACAACAGTGATTAAGTGCAGTATCATTTTAATTTTGTGTGGGAATAACGAACAGAAAATAATTTATTGTTATTATTCACGATTCATTTTAATCAGAAGAGGATCGCATTATTCTGTTCTTGTGCGAGTTTAGTGCCGAAACCCAGTAATCATTATAATCCGATTACTGAAGTGATTAATAAGTTTTAATTAAATAATTAAAACTCAGAAGGTAACAGTGCAATCATTACTAATCTTGATCTGAGCGCCATAACCTGTACTTTTTCAACAATAACCTGTACTGACGCAAAACACAAAAACATTTTAAGATTACACCACGTCTCAATTTATTATACAAATTTGTTATTATTAATTAAGCTATATGTTAGTTGTAAGGGTTCTCACTTGATAAATATTGTCACTAAAAAAGCAAGCGTTGATGAAACGCGCGATCCTTCAACAGATCGTTTTTTTTAATTTTGTTTACTTTGCGAAAGTAACCTAAAAACTTTGTTGATCAATTTTATATCAAAAGGATTATTGGATATTGTGTAGGCATAATTGTTTTCTTTCGTGTCTCAAAGAATTCACAACTGAGATAATCATAATCTTAATGTTAAAAATAAATAGCATCTGGACTTAACCAGATTCATAATTCATGTTCTGAGCAAGCCGTATAAGGCATATAATAACTGACTTTTAATTGTACAACTTTGTACAACTGAGATAATCATAATTTTAATGTTAAAAATAAATAGCATCTGGACTTAACCAGATTCATAATTCATGTTCTGAGCAAGCCGTATAAGGCATATAATAACCGACTTTTAATTGTACAACTTTGTATGTTTGCTTTATATTTGTTTTTTTGAATTCTCTATGAGGGTATAAATAAACCCATTATTAACAGCATCACCTGATTTTGATTTATTTCTATAGGATAATTGAATATTTTCTTTTAACAAACTTAAACAACCTTCTGTTGTGTTTAACATATTGGAATAGCATTGCCAAAAGGACACACAATTATATTAAATTTTCTAATCATTCAGTAAATCTATGTGTGGGTTTTACACGGGATTTTCCCTGAATAAATCCGTGTGGCGCCCACTAATTAATAAACAAGGTAATCTAACCTTGCAACCAAAGTGAGTTGGTGTTTGTAAGCTGAGTTGACAGTTTAGTGAACTTCTAGTAAACACGATCAGGTACGTAAAAGTATATTTTTGTTTATGATATTGTCCAGACATTACGAGACGTGACATACTCAGACTACCTGCAATCTGGAGAAGAAGTTTTACTACCAGTTTCAACCAGACGAGAACTATTATCAAGCAACCAACTGCTCTACTTCACGTTTTAACTTAAGCTAATTTAGCATTTAATTATAATCCACATCACTATTTTATTTATTTAATATAAGGGAATTCTTTTTAAACAAGTATAATTAAACCATTGTAAACACACTGTGAGTAACTTTGAATGTTTCATTTTAAATTACTTTACTACATTAGTAACCTTCAATTAGAAACAACTATTCTAAACATTGAGTTATTTCAAAAGAATATTTCACACATAGTTGAACTTTTTTTTAATGAGACTTTTAATATTTTAACCACAAATATAAGTTTAAATAACAACACTTTTATTTTATTTCAAGTTAATCAAAAACACACACGTTTTTATTTTATTATAAATTGACGACTCCAACGCGGGGCTTTAACATTAAAAAGAACACCGAATTATCGTTTTATTATAAATTGGCGCCCAACGTGGGGCTTGACGAAAGGAGGACATACCAACGATATCGTTATATTATAAATTGACGCATACAACGTGGAGCTTTACGAAAGGAGGACATACAAACGATTTCGTGTTATTATAAATTGGCGCACCAACTAGTGTGGCTTAAAAAATATTAAATAAATATATTTTTTATATTTTATATCAGCCCGGTAGACACGAAAAATTAACATGCCGCACACCCACCAATACGATACAAGATATAAGGACAGTAGGGTAGGAGAAATGCAACGGGATGTAGATACATACGAAGAGCAACCCACAGACGAGATGGAAGTTATTACAATCAATAATATCGAAACTAGTACCGACGAAATACCTCATGTAGAACCAGAGATGGAAATAATAGTCAGCGACCAACCGAACAAAACAACAGAAGGGACGAGGATGGAGAGTATGATGATGAGAATGATGGAACAGATGACGAAAAATAATGACTCGATGAACAAAAATATGGAAGCATTGAAGGAAGATAATCGAACTTTAAGGGAAGATGGTAAGAAATCCCGGGAAGAAAATCAAAGGAATGTCGAGGTGTTAAATAGAAATATAGAGTCGATAAAGGAGGACCTAAATAAAAGGATTGACAATACTCATAAGTCTATAGACGCGCTGAACAGTAAAATCGACGATAACCGTCAAGCCATTAGAGAAGAATTGAACACCACCTTGATCGAAATTAGCAGGAGGATGGAAGAAGGCAGTGATAAAATAAACACAAGAATAGACGTGGAGATTGCCGTTGTGAGGGAGGAAATGATGAACGATATCAGATCGTGGAGAGAAGAAATCATCCAACAATGGAGGGAAGAAATGAAAAATGATAATAAACCAGCAGAAAAACAACTAGACTCTAATACATTATTAACTGAAAATAAGTGTGACAGACACCAGGAAGATATTCATGACGAGGAGATTGATACCGAAGGTATAGAGAACACTCGGGTAATTGGAGAAACCGAAGAGTTGGTAGCCGAGAATGAAGAATTAGGACAAAATAATTTGCCAATGGGTGACGATCAAATGGAGACGCAAGAATTACCTAGAAATAACACTACTGAACAAGTGAAATCGAAGGTTAAAGTTTGTGAAGAGAGAAACAGAATTATTAAGAAGAAGGAGGCGGAGATAAGAAGAATGAGACGCCCAAAGAAGACTAGAGTGACCAAGGAATTAACCGAAATGACTCAAAGTGGTCTAGTTAATAGGGGTTATGTCCCAGTCAACAACCATGAAGAAGGAGTCTACAGGAAGGAGTACCAAAGGGGCGTCATGGGAGTGACCAAAGAGAAGAAATGTGTTACCACGAGGAAGACTATGACCAGCAAAGAACTTAAAGCAGATATTCTTAAAAGGAAGCGAAGGTGCTCCAAGAAAAGAAAAAGGTACCAGGAACAACTGGACCAGCTCATTGAAGGGTACGCCCAAAGAATAAGGGAAATGCGGAAAAAGAGGGACCAAGCGATGGAAGAATCCAACCAGGAAATGAACAAAGGTCAACCCGGATTAGAAGGAGGGCCAGACATCAATAATAGCCAAGGCCCAGAGTACAATGAACACAGGAATACCAAAGATAATGAGCGAAAGAAGGTAAGGAAACGGGGCGCCAATGACTATCTGGTAGCCGCCAAATGGAAGAACCGCCTGATAGGAAGGTATCTCCAAGACCACTAGTACGGAACATATGTCAGCTATCCCGAATATTAACAATAGAGTGGAAGAGCACAAATAACCCCACGAATATCGATTAGTAAAAAATGATTAATATTAAGGACGGATAATATGTATTAGTAAGCAACATTTTTCACCCGAACGTTTAGGGTATAAAAGATAAAATATATATATTTAAAAAACCATTACTATAAACAAACTCATTTGTTGTTAAGCTACAAAATGTTGAAGGTAACTAATTAACTATAACTAGTCAATTTGCCTTATCAAGTTACAAAAGTGTGTAGATTTAAGATGTAAGCCAAACCATTTGTTACTGGTGAAAACTTACCAGATCTATCACACCAAGGGATAGAAATTCATGTAATGTCAATCAAATGATTTAATAAGAAAAGACATCTATTATATCACCAAGAGCCAGTAGTGGCATATAACTATAATTACTATACTATACCTAGAGAAAAAAATGTGTATCCAAATGAATATTCTATGTAACCTAATGTTTATAAAATGATTATTGTATACCTCTCATAAAACTCAAATGTTAAATTAAATCGTCCAGAATAAAGGTTCACCCAACTAACCTTTGAAGGAGTAGAGAGGCAGTATAACAAAGTGTGTAAAATAAAAGAAGGACATTATTATGGAATGTAAGGAAAGAAAAAAATATATTTGTGAAACAAACCATGTAAACCCCAAGAATGTCTATGAAATTAGATATTAGTATGTTATTATTTTGTCAAATGAAATTGTAATTATAGCATAGTATATAGTATATAAAATCATCCAGAATAAGTGAAAACCACCATCACTTGAAGGAGTAGAGAAGAAAAATAACAAAGAGTGTTAATTGTAAAGATAACTATTGTTATAATGGAATGAAAGGAAAGAAAAATATTTGTCAATTATCAAATATTGTACATCACCAGAATATGTCAGAGAACATAAAAAAAAAAAAAAAAAAAAAAAAAACCATTTAGTATACAAACAATGTAAGCCCTGATAATTCAGGATGAATATAACTTGTTAAGAAAGATTTAATGAACTATGGTGAAAACAGAAATATATTGTAGACTCTAGATAGAACAAACCAAATGCATAAGTACTATAAGCATCAAAACAAGTGTATAATCTTAAGAATATTTAAACGAACCAAAGCAAATTGTTAACTAGTACATAAGTAACTATATAGCTGATAAAAGCATAGCTAAAAAACATCAAGTCTAAAAGAAATAATTACCTGTAAGAAAGAAAGTATGTTAGCAAGTATAAAGATGGAAATGTGATCTAAATGACAACCTCTGATACCTTGAATATTATAGTGAATATATTATATTATTGAATATGAATGATATGTGATATTTTTTTTGAGTTGTGATAGTGCAACTATTGCCAGGTGCAATGTTTATTTTTTTTCTCAGACAGAGAAGAGTAATGCCTCTGAATCTGAGAATGTGTAGTGAGGAACGGCAGAGGATGTTAGCCATAGTGAGCCACCCTGATTCCGAAACCTCTACAACAGTTAGGGAATTATATTGTTTTATTGTATCAAGGAATATTATAAAAGAATCTGTGAGGTATGAATTATAATAACCATTAAGATAATCATGAATGCAAAGATATGTGATGAGAAAGTAGAATGTGAATAAGACAGGAAATAGTTAACTTAAGAAACGAGATCAATTGTAGTTAAATGACTTAGAGAGTAAGCGACTTGAAAATACTAGTAAATTAAGAATTGTATCACTAGATAAAAAAAAAAAAAAAAAAAAAACAAACTACAGTAATACACCAATAGTATGTTTAAAAAATCAAAGAGTACAAGAACAATTTTTTATTGAAGTATACTAAGAAACTGACATGAATTGATAATTTTACAAAAAGATAAATTTTTCTCAAATGATCAATTTTAAAGAGGGTGTATATGTAACATCACAAGATGTTACCTAACCTAAGTGTATATTATCAGATTTTATAAGGACAAAACAACCATGTAAATAGGAATATAATAGTAGAAATAACCAAGAAAGAAGAAACCAAGAAAGAAGAATGAAGCAGAAGTGCCACATGAAACAGTAACCCAAGGGCTGTTTGACACTACAACTAGACTAAGACTAAAACGAACTGATGGACAGAGTAAATTTACATTCAGCTGTCAACCCAGTAAGTAGTTGATGTAAACCGAATGTCATATGTAAACAAAAAATGAACTAATGAGCAGTTAAATACTGTGAAAGCAGAATTAGCATTTTGCTGATAATAGATGTGACAATGACCAGTAAATTATGAATGCCAAAACTAATGTTAACAATGGCTACATAGTGAGAACAAAGATGTATTTCAGCATCAAATATACTTGTTAGAAAAGAGAACTATTTATAAGAGAGAATCTTATACAAATAAGATATCTCCACAATTTACCGAATTGAGAACCAATAAGCATTATTAAGGCCAAATTCCAATGTAGGCGATATGTCTTAGCAAGCTTAGACCAAACATTAGTCAGTAAATTGGCTATTGAGAATTAACACAAGTGTAAATTAAAATACACAGAACCATGGTTATGCCTTGACATAACGAAAAACATTATTAAAACAATAGGTTTAATCATAATTTTAATGGTTAAATAGTAGTTTAAAACGAATTAGCATAAAACGAAATGTCATAGTCAGTAGGATCATTCATTACAATGTATAGAGTTTAGGTGTACAAGTAATGTTCAGTAAAAATGTCAGTACAGCATTAATGGTGTTCGCACATAAACATTTGATTAATAAAATGATATGTGAACACAAACAATATTAACCAAAAGTGTAAAACCGGCGACTCAGAAATAGCAGACGACAGTGAAAGTGATGTACCCGAACATTGGTTTTATAACAATGTCGGTCAAAGTGAAAGTAATTCGAGATCGAGTGATATCAAATTAAAGGAAAAAAAACAGTCTTTAATTTGATAGTAATATCAACCCAATCGCAACTGTATTTAGTGCGGGAGAGATGTTAGCATCATTCTTAAAATGTACATCGGGAAACTGTTTATGAATAATAACAAAAACGACAACTAGCTGTCACCGCAACATTTGACGGTTAGAAAAAGCCGTTATCAACTGCCAAAAAGTGACACGTCATACCGACACACCTACCAAAGCCAATCAGAAAATTAGTTAGTAATTAACATTTTTTCCTAAAGCCGATCAAAGAAGGGGGTATATAAAGACGAAACAGCGAATTTTGAGGCAGACTCTTACTGACTAGCGTGTAGCACAGACGTGTGCCCGCCATCTCTACATTTTTAATAACTATTAGCGTCATTTACATATTACATTGAAACCAATAGTTCAACAACAAGAAACGACTACTTCAAGTTCATCTACAGCAAACAACAGTGATTAAGTGCAGTATCATTTTAATTTTGTGTGGGAATAACGAACAGAAAATAATTTATTGTTATTATTCACGATTCATTTTAATCAGAAGAGGATCGCATTATTCTGTTCTTGTGCGAGTTTAGTGCCGAAACCCAGTAATCATTATAATCCGATTACTGAAGTGATTAATAAGTTTTAATTAAATAATTAAAACTCAGAAGGTAACAGTGCAATCATTACTAATCTTGATCTGAGCGCCATAACCTGTACTTTTTCAACAATAACCTGTACTGACGCAAAACACAAAAACATTTTAAGATTACACCACGTCTCAATTTATTATACAAATTTGTTATTATTAATTAAGCTATATGTTAGTTGTAAGGGTTCTCACTTGATAAATATTGTCACTAAAAAAGCAAGCGTTGATGAAACGCGCGATCCTTCAACAGATCGTTTTTTTTAATTTTGTTTACTTTGCGAAAGTAACCTAAAAACTTTGTTGATCAATTTTATATCAAAAGGATTATTGGATATTGTGTAGGCATAATTGTTTTCTTTCGTGTCTCAAAGAATTCACAACTGAGATAATCATAATCTTAATGTTAAAAATAAATAGCATCTGGACTTAACCAGATTCATAATTCATGTTCTGAGCAAGCCGTATAAGGCATATAATAACTGACTTTTAATTGTACAACTTTGTACAACTGAGATAATCATAATTTTAATGTTAAAAATAAATAGCATCTGGACTTAACCAGATTCATAATTCATGTTCTGAGCAAGCCGTATAAGGCATATAATAACCGACTTTTAATTGTACAACTTTGTATGTTTGCTTTATATTTGTTTTTTTGAATTCTCTATGAGGGTATAAATAAACCCATTATTAACAGCATCACCTGATTTTGATTTATTTCTATAGGATAATTGAATATTTTCTTTTAACAAACTTAAACAACCTTCTGTTGTGTTTAACATATTGGAATAGCATTGCCAAAAGGACACACAATTATATTAAATTTTCTAATCATTCAGTAAATCTATGTGTGGGTTTTACACGGGATTTTCCCTGAATAAATCCGTGTGGCGCCCACTAATTAATAAACAAGGTAATCTAACCTTGCAACCAAAGTGAGTTGGTGTTTGTAAGCTGAGTTGACAGTTTAGTGAACTTCTAGTAAACACGATCAGGTACGTAAAAGTATATTTTTGTTTATGATATTGTCCAGACATTACGAGACGTGACATACTCAGACTACCTGCAATCTGGAGAAGAAGTTTTACTACCAGTTTCAACCAGACGAGAACTATTATCAAGCAACCAACTGCTCTACTTCACGTTTTAACTTAAGCTAATTTAGCATTTAATTATAATCCACATCACTATTTTATTTATTTAATATAAGGGAATTCTTTTTAAACAAGTATAATTAAACCATTGTAAACACACTGTGAGTAACTTTGAATGTTTCATTTTAAATTACTTTACTACATTAGTAACCTTCAATTAGAAACAACTATTCTAAACATTGAGTTATTTCAAAAGAATATTTCACACATAGTTGAACTTTTTTTTAATGAGACTTTTAATATTTTAACCACAAATATAAGTTTAAATAACAACACTTTTATTTTATTTCAAGTTAATCAAAAACACACACGTTTTTATTTTATTATAAATTGACGACTCCAACGCGGGGCTTTAACATTAAAAAGAACACCGAATTATCGTTTTATTATAAATTGGCGCCCAACGTGGGGCTTGACGAAAGGAGGACATACCAACGATATCGTTATATTATAAATTGACGCATACAACGTGGAGCTTTACGAAAGGAGGACATACAAACGATTTCGTGTTATTATAAATTGGCGCACCAACTAGTGTGGCTTAAAAAATATTAAATAAATATATTTTTTATATTTTATATCAGCCCGGTAGACACGAAAAATTAACATGCCGCACACCCACCAATACGATACAAGATATAAGGACAGTAGGGTAGGAGAAATGCAACGGGATGTAGATACATACGAAGAGCAACCCACAGACGAGATGGAAGTTATTACAATCAATAATATCGAAACTAGTACCGACGAAATACCTCATGTAGAACCAGAGATGGAAATAATAGTCAGCGACCAACCGAACAAAACAACAGAAGGGACGAGGATGGAGAGTATGATGATGAGAATGATGGAACAGATGACGAAAAATAATGACTCGATGAACAAAAATATGGAAGCATTGAAGGAAGATAATCGAACTTTAAGGGAAGATGGTAAGAAATCCCGGGAAGAAAATCAAAGGAATGTCGAGGTGTTAAATAGAAATATAGAGTCGATAAAGGAGGACCTAAATAAAAGGATTGACAATACTCATAAGTCTATAGACGCGCTGAACAGTAAAATCGACGATAACCGTCAAGCCATTAGAGAAGAATTGAACACCACCTTGATCGAAATTAGCAGGAGGATGGAAGAAGGCAGTGATAAAATAAACACAAGAATAGACGTGGAGATTGCCGTTGTGAGGGAGGAAATGATGAACGATATCAGATCGTGGAGAGAAGAAATCATCCAACAATGGAGGGAAGAAATGAAAAATGATAATAAACCAGCAGAAAAACAACTAGACTCTAATACATTATTAACTGAAAATGAGTGTGACAGACACCAGGAAGATATTCACGACGAGGAGATTGATACCGAAGGTATAGAGAACACTCGGGTAATTGGAGAAACCGAAGAGTTGGTAGCCGAGAATGAAGAATTAGGACAAAATAATTTGCCAATGGGTGACGATCAAATGGAGACGCAAGAATTACCTAGAAATAACACTACTGAACAAGTGAAATCGAAGGTTAAAGTTTGTGAAGAGAGAAACAGAATTATTAAGAAGAAGGAGGCGGAGATAAGAAGAATGAGACGCCCAAAGAAGACTAGAGTGACCAAGGAATTAACCGAAATGACTCAAAGTGGTCTAGTTAATAGGGGTTATGTCCCAGTCAACAACCATGAAGAAGGAGTCTACAGGAAGGAGTACCAAAGGGGCGTCATGGGAGTGACCAAAGAGAAGAAATGTGTTACCACGAGGAAGACTATGACCAGCAAAGAACTTAAAGCAGATATTCTTAAAAGGAAGCGAAGGTGCTCCAAGAAAAGAAAAAGCTACCAGGAACAACTGGACCAGCTCATTGAAGGGTACGCCCAAAGAATAAGGGAAATGCGGAAAAAGAGGGACCAAGCGATGGAAGAATCCAACCAGGAAATGAACAAAGGTCAACCCGGATTAGAAGGAGGGCCAGACATCAATAATAGCCAAGGCCCAGAGTACAATGAACACAGGAATACCAAAGATAATGAGCGAAAGAAGGTAAGGAAACGGGGCGCCAATGACTATCTGGTAGCCGCCAAATGGAAGAACCGCCTGATAGGAAGGTATCTCCAAGACCACTAGTACGGAACATATGTCAGATATCCCGAATATTAACAATAGAGTGGAAGAGCACAAATAACCCCACGAATATCGATTAGTAAAAAATGATTAATATTAAGGACGGATAATATGTATTAGTAAGCAACATTTTTCACCCGAACGTTTAGGGTATAAAAGATAAAATATATATATTTAAAAAACCATTACTATAAACAAACTCATTTGTTGTTAAGCTACAAAATGTTGAAGGTAACTAATTAACTATAACTAGTCAATTTGCCTTATCAAGTTACAAAAGTGTGTAGATTTAAGATGTAAGCCAAACCATTTGTTACTGGTGAAAACTTACCAGATCTATCACACCAAGGGATAGAAATTCATGTAATGTCAATCAAATGATTTAATAAGAAAAGACATCTATTATATCACCAAGAGCCAGTAGTGGCATATAACTATAATTACTATACTATACCTAGAGAAAAAAATGTGTATCCAAATGAATATTCTATGTAACCTAATGTTTATAAAATGATTATTGTATACCTCTCATAAAACTCAAATGTTAAATTAAATCGTCCAGAATAAAGGTTCACCCAACTAACCTTTGAAGGAGTAGAGAGGCAGTATAACAAAGTGTGTAAAATAAAAGAAGGACATTATTATGGAATGTAAGGAAAGAAAAAAATATATTTGTGAAACAAACCATGTAAACCCCAAGAATGTCTATGAAATTAGATATTAGTATGTTATTATTTTGTCAAATGAAATTGTAATTATAGCATAGTATATAGTATATAAAATCATCCAGAATAAGTGAAAACCACCATCACTTGAAGGAGTAGAGAAGAAAAATAACAAAGAGTGTTAATTGTAAAGATAACTATTGTTATAATGGAATGAAAGGAAAGAAAAATATTTGTCAATTATCAAATATTGTACATCACCAGAATATGTCAGAGAACATAAAAAAAAAAAAAAAAAAAACCATTTAGTATACAAACAATGTAAGCCCTGATAATTCAGGATGAATATAACTTGTTAAGAAAGATTTAATGAACTATGGTGAAAACAGAAATATATTGTAGACTCTAGATAGAACAAACCAAATGCATAAGTACTATAAGCATCAAAACAAGTGTATAATCTTAAGAATATTTAAACGAACCAAAGCAAATTGTTAACTAGTACATAAGTAACTATATAGCTGATAAAAGCATAGCTAAAAAACATCAAGTCTAAAAGAAATAATTACCTGTAAGAAAGAAAGTATGTTAGCAAGTATAAAGATGGAAATGTGATCTAAATGACAACCTCTGATACCTTGAATATTATAGTGAATATATTATATTATTGAATATGAATGATATGTGATATTTTTTTTGAGTTGTGATAGTGCAACTATTGCCAGGTGCAATGTTTATTTTTTTTCTCAGACAGAGAAGAGTAATGCCTCTGAATCTGAGAATGTGTAGTGAGGAACGGCAGAGGATGTTAGCCATAGTGAGCCACCCTGATTCCGAAACCTCTACAACAGTTAGGGAATTATATTGTTTTATTGTATCAAGGAATATTATAAAAGAATCTGTGAGGTATGAATTATAATAACCATTAAGATAATCATGAATGCAAAGATATGTGATGAGAAAGTAGAATGTGAATAAGACAGGAAATAGTTAACTTAAGAAACGAGATCAATTGTAGTTAAATGACTTAGAGAGTAAGCGACTTGAAAATACTAGTAAATTAAGAATTGTATCACTAGATAAAAAAAAAAACAAAAAAAACAAACTACAGTAATACACCAATAGTATGTTTAAAAAATCAAAGAGTACAAGAACAATTTTTTATTGAAGTATACTAAGAAACTGACATGAATTGATAATTTTACAAAAAGATAAATTTTTCTCAAATGATCAATTTTAAAGAGGGTGTATATGTAACATCACAAGATGTTACCTAACCTAAGTGTATATTATCAGATTTTATAAGGACAAAACAACCATGTAAATAGGAATATAATAGTAGAAATAACCAAGAAAGAAGAAACCAAGAAAGAAGAATGAAGCAGAAGTGCCACATGAAACAGTAACCCAAGGGCTGTTTGACACTACAACTAGACTAAGACTAAAACGAACTGATGGACAGAGTAAATTTACATTCAGCTGTCAACCCAGTAAGTAGTTGATGTAAACCGAATGTCATATGTAAACAAAAAATGAACTAATGAGCAGTTAAATACTGTGAAAGCAGAATTAGCATTTTGCTGATAATAGATGTGACAATGACCAGTAAATTATGAATGCCAAAACTAATGTTAACAATGGCTACATAGTGAGAACAAAGATGTATTTCAGCATCAAATATACTTGTTAGAAAAGAGAACTATTTATAAGAGAGAATCTTATACAAATAAGATATCTCCACAATTTACCGAATTGAGAACCAATAAGCATTATTAAGGCCAAATTCCAATGTAGGCGATATGTCTTAGCAAGCTTAGACCAAACATTAGTCAGTAAATTGGCTATTGAGAATTAACACAAGTGTAAATTAAAATACACAGAACCATGGTTATGCCTTGACATAACGAAAAACATTATTAAAACAATAGGTTTAATCATAATTTTAATGGTTAAATAGTAGTTTAAAACGAATTAGCATAAAACGAAATGTCATAGTCAGTAGGATCATTCATTACAATGTATAGAGTTTAGGTGTACAAGTAATGTTCAGTAAAAATGTCAGTACAGCATTAATGGTGTTCGCACATAAACATTTGATTAATAAAATGATATGTGAACACAAACAATATTAACCAAAAGTGTAAAACCGGCGACTCAGAAATAGCAGACGACAGTGAAAGTGATGTACCCGAACATTGGTTTTATAACAATGTCGGTCAAAGTGAAAGTAATTCGAGATCGAGTGATATCAAATTAAAGGAAAAAAAACAGTCTTTAATTTGATAGTAATATCAACCCAATCGCAACTGTATTTAGTGCGGGAGAGATGTTAGCATCATTCTAAAAATGTACATCGGGAAACTGTTTATGAATAATAACAAAAACGACAACTAGCTGTCACCGCAACATTTGACGGTTAGAAAAAGCCGTTATCAACTGCCAAAAAGTGACACGTCATACCGACACACCTACCAAAGCCAATCAGAAAATTAGTTAGTAATTAACATTTTTACCTAAAGCCGATCAAAGAAGGGGGTATATAAAGACGAAACAGCGAATTTTGAGGCAGACTCTTACTGACTAGCGTGTAGCACAGACGTGTGCCCGCCATCTCTACATTTTTAATAACTCTTAGCGTCATTTACATATTACATTGAAACCAATAGTTCAACAACAAGAAACGACTACTTCAAGTTCATCTACAGCAAACAACAGTGATTAAGTGCAGTATCATTTTAATTTTGTGCGGGAATAACGAACAGAAAATAATTTATTGTTATTATTCACGATCCATTTTAATCAGAAGAGGATCGCATTATTCTGTTCTTGTGCGAGTTTAGTGCCGAAACCCAGTAATCATTATAATCCGATTACTGAAGTGATTAATAAGTTTTAATTAAATAATTAAAACTCAGAAGGTAACAGTGCAATCATTACTAATCTTGATCTGAGCGCCATAACCTGTACTTTTTCAACAATAACCTGTACTGACGCAAAACACAAAAACATTTTAAGATTACACCACGTCTCAATTTATTATACAAATTTGTTATTATTAATTAAGCTATATGTTAGTTGTAAGGGTTCTCACTTGATAAATATTGTCACTAAAAAAGCAAGCGTTGATGAAACGCGCGATCCTTCAACAGATCGTTTTTTTTAATTTTGTTTACTTTGCGAAAGTAACCTAAAAACTTTGTTGATCAATTTTATATCAAAAGGATTATTGGATATTGTGTAGGCATAATTGTTTTCTTTCGTGTCTCAAAGAATTCACAACTGAGATAATCATAATCTTAATGTTAAAAATAAATAGCATCTGGACTTAACCAGATTCATAATTCATGTTCTGAGCAAGCCGTATAAGGCATATAATAACTGACTTTTAATTGTACAACTTTGTACAACTGAGATAATCATAATTTTAATGTTAAAAATAAATAGCATCTGGACTTAACCAGATTCATAATTCATGTTCTGAGCAAGCCGTATAAGGCATATAATAACCGACTTTTAATTGTACAACTTTGTATGTTTGCTTTATATTTGTTTTTTTGAATTCTCTATGAGGGTATAAATAAACCCATTATTAACAGCATCACCTGATTTTGATTTATTTCTATAGGATAATTGAATATTTTCTTTTAACAAACTTAAACAACCTTCTGTTGTGTTTAACATATTGGAATAGCATTGCCAAAAGGACACACAATTATATTAAATTTTCTAATCATTCAGTAAATCTATGTGTGGGTTTTACACGGGATTTTCCCTGAATAAATCCGTGTGGCGCCCACTAATTAATAAACAAGGTAATCTAACCTTGCAACCAAAGTGAGTTGGTGTTTGTAAGCTGAGTTGACAGTTTAGTGAACTTCTAGTAAACACGATCAGGTACGTAAAAGTATATTTTTGTTTATGATATTGTCCAGACATTACGAGACGTGACATACTCAGACTACCTGCAATCTGGAGAAGAAGTTTTACTACCAGTTTCAACCAGACGAGAACTATTATCAAGCAACCAACTGCTCTACTTCACGTTTTAACTTAAGCTAATTTAGCATTTAATTATAATCCACATCACTATTTTATTTATTTAATATAAGGGAATTCTTTTTAAACAAGTATAATTAAACCATTGTAAACACACTGTGAGTAACTTTGAATGTTTCATTTTAAATTACTTTACTACATTAGTAACCTTCAATTAGAAACAACTATTCTAAACATTGAGTTATTTCAAAAGAATATTTCACACATAGTTGAACTTTTTTTTAACGAGACTTTTAATATTTTAACCACAAATATAAGTTTAAATAACAACACTTTTATTTTATTTCAAGTTAATCAAAAACACACACGTTTTTATTTTATTATAAATTGACGACTCCAACGCGGGGCTTTAACATTAAAAAGAACACCAAATTATCGTTTTATTATACTTAGCTATACTTAAAAGTGGAGTTAATTCATGCATTGGTCAGCGCAGATTACTGTTCAGGAAAGGCTTGCAGGCCTATTGTATTTATACACATGACACTACATAGAAACAGAATGAGTGTCGAGGATGTCAATTAACGTCTACTGGTATACTCAGAAGTTTCGAAAGGATGTTGTCCGACATCAATTGGAATCAAGTGTTGAGTAAGTGAATAAGATAAAAACAATTTCTTTTGGTTGACTGTTCAAACCAGCACCATTTGTTGTAGCAGTAACGTTTTGATGTGCTAGCAGGATCAGAATGGTTGGTCCCTCTACACATACATGTTTTTTGTCATGTTACCTCATAGCATGCTCCTGTCCCAAAACATGTCTTCTGTGCAGGTTTTTTCTAATAGGCTGGCTTTCATGTATCAATGGGTACAGCACTTGACTATTAACCAATATTAACTTGGTTACCAATATCCTGGCAGCACCATAAAATAAAGGTGTGTTTCTCAGACCCCCAAAAGTCAACTCATCCTGTGGAAATTAGTGCCTAAGATAACACTGGAGGTAATAATAGACAGCTGAAACACTATCCTACTTTGTATACTATGTAGTTTATATTGACAGCATACACTGTCTCTTTGATGATAAGAGGCTACGGTAAAAATTTCTCTCCACGTTGACTAGACATATCTTTGGTACTACAGAGAAGATGCTTGCAATTTTTTGAATTTTTTCTTACAATTCTGAGACTGTTTCTTACAGTATACACTACACTTTCGTTTATCTGGAACTGATGGGACCGGACCCTTTCCGGATAAATGAAATTCTGGATAAACCAAACTAATGGCGAAAATGCCGGTATTAGCGATGTTTACCTACTGCTATACAGAAAAATTGCGTTTTTTTATTTTGAAGACTTTATTCAAGCTGCAATAGCCTACTGTACTGTATTTTACAAGTAAATCTTAAGGAAAAACAAAATCTATTTCAGAATATTATACTGCATAAACAAGAAAAAATTTATTTAGCAATAGACATTATACATACATTATATAAAATTCAGTACAGTACAGTAGTAGCATTTCTAAAAATTAACAAGTTTAATTTAGCGAGAAAAAACAATAATAAACACACATACATGAATGATCAGTCTTTACTTTTTTAAAAAGTCCATTATTTTTTTCTGCTTTAGCGATGTTTCTCTCTTCTTAGCTGTATGGTCACGATTCTTTTTAGAACTAACAGTTCTGCTGGGTTTGTCCCACTTTGGTGCTCAAAATAATTTAATAATTTGTCCAGCTTTGAAGTAGCCTCTGAATGGTTGATTGTCATTGCTACATCATCATCATCATCGGAACTTGAATCTTTGATGTTTGATTTTTTTAGAACACTCAGCAACGATCTGTCCTCAGAAAGGAATTGATGCTCAGGATCATATTGGTCTACACTTACATTTAACCAGTCAGATATTTCTTCCTCTTGAACATTTTCACAACCTTCAATATCTTTTAACAATTCAATAATCTCTTTATTTCCAGAAAGATTATCATTTTCGGCACTTTCTGTAGTGTCAACGTCGCAATTTTCTCCCATTTCTGGCCACAGATTTTTCCAAGAATTACTTAATGTTTTTTGAGAAACATCTTCCCACACTGCAGCAGTCATATAAATTACATCTATTATGTTAATTTTCTTCAAAATGGTCATAACATCTTGTTTTTTTCTCCTCATTATCTTCTACTATTTTACTCAAAAGAGCTTTATGATATCACTGTTTTAAAGCTTTAAGCGAACCCTGGTCCTATGGTTGGATTAGGGAAGTCACATTAGGAGGAAGGAATTTAACAAAAATGTCACCACTCCTCACCTCGTTCTCTGCAGGATGTGTGGGAGCATTGTCAATCAATAACATCACTTTCAGAGGCAGTCCCTTTTCTGTCAGATATTTTTTGACATTAGGTACGAAGTCGTGGAAAAACCAATTTTTAAATAAATCCACATACATCCACTTTTTTTTTTGATCTGTACAGTACGGTAAACAGTTAACACTTATATTTTTTAAAGCCCTTGGCTTCGCAGATTTGCTGATCAACATCAGCGGCAGTTTATGTTCACCTGTGGCATTTGAACAACAAAGCAATGTCACACGATCTTTACTTTTTTTGTGGCCTTTAGCTTTCTCATCTAGTCTAGACACCATGGATATTTTGGCATCATTTTATAAAACAACCCTGTTTCGTCAGCATTATAAACTTGGGATGGTGACAGATTTTCCTCTGAAACAAATTTCTCAAAGCTTATTTTATACATGTCACTGGCTTCGACGTCTGGAGATAAGATCTCACCTGTCACAATGAGCTGCTGAATTCCATGACATTCCTTCCACTGCATTAGCCACCCAATGCTAGCCGTAAATGATGGATTCCCACCCATTTTCATGTTTAAATTTAATGCCTTTTCTTGCAATATAGGGCCTGATATACGGATACCATGGTCTCTTTCTTGGCAGAACCATAAAAAAGAGAATCGTCTAATGCCTCATTTGTTTTCCGAGCTATACTCCTTTCGCTTAAACTGTCTTTGGTAACCATCTTTGCACAAAAGTTTTCTAAATGAGCCCTGTTTTTTTTTCCAGTCGCCCACAGTGGAAGTCCCTACTCTATAATCCTTAGCAATATTATTCAGTGTTTCACTTTTGTCAAGTCTATATATGGCCTCCAGCTTCTTTTGCATCGTAACAACATTCTTCTTTCTTTTACACGACATTGTTTAATGAGAAAAATGCAGTAAACAGAACAGTACATGAACACTTATGTATACAGACTACGAACACTTTTGGAACTACTAACACTACGAAATGTTTTGGAACTAAAAAGTAAAAATACGACTGCTTGCACGCTGCACACACAATGAAGCCCTGAACAGTATCAGTAGGTTGCCGTTACTGCACTAGGAAATGAACTGGTCACAATTCGATGTCTTCTGGCGTGCCAATGCGTGAGGAGTCACTCTGTGTTACAATCTAGCCTGTCACTTACCGCGAGCTCACACTTGCTGCAGTCCACTATAAGATTACACTGTAAAGTCGGCGCAGGCGAAGTCGGAAGTCTTTGATGTAATAATGAGTTCTTAAAACTGTAACACTGGCTGCCTGCGCCAAACATCGTAACCACAGAGGTGGAGTTTTCTAGTCATCTGCAACTGATAAAGAGTCTCTTTGAATGCCGATGTTAACCAGATCGCCGAGGGAACTATACACTGCACTGTATTATTTTTACTCTTGCTGTTTAGATTAATTACGTTTACATTGATGAGCTCAGAACGGGTGTAATGTTGAATTTATAATAAAACAGGTTGTTTTAGTACAAATCGTATCTTAAAATTCACCGGTAAAGTCGTTAAAAAAAAAATTAGTTTGAAAACTTATTCCGGATAAGCCAGAATTCCGGATAACCGAGAGTGTGGTGTATTTATAGCCAAGCCACAAGTTAATTATAAGATTGTGTGTGTGTTTGAGATGACATTTTCTCTGTCATACGGTTTGGAAGAAAATGAATATTATCACTAACAGATTTTAATATGTATTTGAATAAACTATTTTTGAACTTTGTTTTTGAATGTTAGACAATTTAAAATTTCAGAATGTGTAGCAGAATAGACACTGTATTACAGTAACAGTACTGTTTTAATGTGTACAGTAGTTGAAGGAATAAGTAACCCGATAGTGAATGAATTTAATGACGGAGACTTGACAAAAATACCTAATGTAGACCGGTTTAATGAGTATTTGAATAAGTGGAATGAGTTTAGTTTGCATGGTTACAACACACAAAACAGTCATTTGTGTAGTGATAAAATTGAACGATGTTATGTAAAAACAAGACTTATTTGGAACGATGGAGGATAAACTATTAAAACAATAAAAGACAGTATAAACATTATATTTTAATGGTTCTTGACATGGCAAATTTGGACAAATGAAGTGCGGAAAAAACTGAACAATTAATAACAAGCGTTTGTAAATAAAATATAGTGAATTTATTTGTGTGCCTGGTGGAATGTTAAGTAAATAATGTGTGTACGTAAGATGATTGTTGTAATAATAAAATTGAAATATTTGGAAGTTCAATAAATATCAGAATTAATTGTGAAAACAGTAATTGATTAATTGGAATTGTTTCGATAACTATATAATTTATAATTTTGGTAATTAATTTAATTAAAACAATTCGATACATGTTAAATATTTTGATTGATTATTTAAAGGTTATATAATTGAATTTTTGTTTGAAGTCAAATGGTTTTACGAGATGAATTTTGTAATTAAAGGAATTGGTGGATGTAAACTAATATTTGGTGTTAAATGTTACAGAGGTGAGGTGAAAGTATTGTGGTATGGGGATTATGTTTTGTATATACATCATGTTAACTGGATTGTAAGTACAGAACTTTTACACTATGAATCATGTAGAATAAAAATGTTTACAGGTAACTGAGATTTTAATTCAATAGTGAGATTATTGGAAATAATTGTGTTCAATAAAAAATGATAATTAAAAAATTTTAATAATAAATGAAAAGTGATATATAATAATTATTAATAATAAATTTTGAAAATTTTAAGAAAGTCAAATGGAAAAAAGTTATGAATGAGGGAAATGATTATTGATGGAAATATTATATTATGATGTATATAAAATTTTTGTTTAATTAGTTAGATACTAAGTTGCTATGGCGGGGGTGGCCTGTGCTCCCGTAGATAGCGAAATGGGTTGGGGGTAGCAGGGAGTGTTACCTCCATCGGAGGCCAAAAGGGCGAAAATGTGCGGCACACCTTAATTCGTGTAAATTAAAATTTACACACTGCTAAACGACCGTGTCGCACATAGTAGTAATGATTGTAACAGGCAGTCAAATTGCAAGTTAGATTTCCCCGACTTTTCGGGCGATTACTGCCTTACCAGCACTAATCGTGGATTTGGCTAGCAGCCAGCTATGGTCATATCAAGTCCCTTGACCATAGCTGACTTGAAATTGGTATATATTAGAAATTCAATGGGGGGAGACAATTAGGGGAAATCTCTGGAAACTATGAAACAGCGGCTGCCACTCTGCCCGCTTGGGGGTAGCAAGACAGGTGGTAGACCCGCATTAAGGGTATGTCACTATGTAACAAGAATATGTTGATATTCGACAATGTTTAAATGTACTAGCGGAAACAAAGACACGGAGAGGTGAAACCTGCTCCAGAATATACAGTCTTTGTCGAAGCGCCAGGACGCCACAGTCCTCCATAGTTTGAAATAGTGTGTGTGGCTGGGAGGTGGCTCAGTTGAGCCACGAATGTAAATTTTATAACATAACATTTTCTAATTCAAATTTTGATCGAATAAAAATGCTTGTACTCTGTTCAAGTAACTAACTGCTTAGATATTTAATATGAGGTGTTCATCACATGCTATAATTTTAAATGTATTATTTTATTGTTGTACGGTAGATATAGGTATTGATAAAATATGTGTTTTCATGACATGTGTATGCTTTAAATTAAGCCAATGATTAAACGCCTGGCAGGCAATTAACATAATAGAAGTGAGTAGAAATAAATATGTATATTCCATGTAATTTGTTCAATTTTGAGATGTGTTTTTATTGTGTTAGGACATCAGCTGATCAGCAATAACATGTCACTGGTATATTGGTTATAAATGTTCTAAGTAATTGATGTTCAATGCAATGTTTTTAATGTATTACAGATGTTTTAAAGTAACGATACCAATAATTTGATAAAAGAGAAATAAAGGAATAATTTATGCAGGTTAACAAGAGATAATTTTGGGTGATAAATATTTTTTGGGACATGTAGACCTGCCCAAGTTGAAGTCAAAGTTAAAGTTGAAATAGTAGAGATGATATAATGTAATGTTGTTCTGAAGTAATGTACATTATTGAGTTTTGAGAAGTATTGACGTTGACACAGTAGTGGTGGAGAATAATAGTAGAGTTTTGAATGATATATTGTTGTTTATAATTAATGATGTTATTTTGTTGTAGTTGTAGTGAGATAATGAGATTGAGATTTTGGGGATGGCAATGTTGTATTAGAGGGTAGTGTAATGTAGGAGTCCGCAACAAGGGTTGGGACGGGATTAGGATAGATTTTAGTGAGGAGGGGCCGCCTTAGGTAGAATCCAGGGGCCAAATAAGGGAAATTGAGTTTTGGGTAGGGAAAACACATATCCTATGTACAAAGGGTTAGAGAGTATTTTTTTTCTATATGTAGAGAAGGTGGCGAATTGAGTTCCATGATAAGCTGGGGTTTAGAGTGTCTTGATTGGTAGAGATTTTGATAGAGATGGGTGTCATGGTAGTTGAAGTTGATGAATATTAGAGTCAGGGGGAGAAAGATATATGTATAAACAGATCAAGTAGTAAATTAAAGGAGAACAAATAATTTACATCACCCACAGTAGATTAGAGTAAGATTATTAATAAAGGGAGAGATTTATAATAAAGATATAACATTTTCATTTTTTAAACCAGTGACAGAATTGTGATAAAATTTGATAATGTAAAATTAAGAATTGTTTATTCTAAATAAATTAAATGTCAACTTGCTTATTATTTATATTAATATTTTGTTTATTTTAAATGTTTTATTTTATTGTTTTGTGTTTCAAATTAGACTGTTACAGATGTTAAATATATTTTCAGATAGAAATCATACAGAACATATGTAGGTCAAGGGTTTTGGACTTGACCTAGTTCCGATCAGCTGAGGAGGTCATATGCCTATTATGCTTGTATAGTAGGAAGTCAATTTTATTTGTTTGTTTAATCAATTTAAACCAATTTTAATAATTTCTACATATAAAGGAAACATTTAAATAAATTTGAATTTTTTTTTAATTTTAAAATTTTTGCAATTTTAATTTTTTGAAAAAAAAAAAAATGGAATTTTCGCCTGCCAGCGTCTGAATATGTTAGGCAATGATTATTTTATTATGTGTGTATTTAACATGTTTATTTTTATTGATTGATTGTATTGCATTGTACTATTAGACTATAAGTGATTACATGTTACAGTAAGTATATGTTTTGATTAGGAGAAAGGTTTAAATTAATGCATTTTAAGTCGTTTTAAAGAAAAAAAAAGGGGGAAGAGAATTTTTTTTGATAAAATATTTTTTTTGAATTTTTTTAAATTTTTAATAAATTTTAAAAGGATTTTTTTAATCTTACAATGTGTTATGTCAACAGGAAATGTGAGTGTGTGTGAGCCCAGTATTTGCTAAAGGCAGCCCAGCTTGCATAAAAGGGGAACCATACCGGCTGAGGATCTGGAATAATTTAAGCCAGGGATGGAGGATTTTGGGGGTAGCATGTTAGAAGGTGAGGTGGGCGGTGGTACGAGTCTGTTCGATTTCTCGGTGTTGGGATCTCTTACGGAGAAGTCCAGTGATCTCGTTCAGATGAGTCCATGGTCACTGAACCAGGGGGGTCGTGTACCCATGTCGATTAAGAACAAGGGGGTTGTTGGCACCAGTTCCTCACCGGTCCTCTTCGGGATTTATCGATGAGATTTCTTCTGTTGTGAACAGCAGAATTCTCATCGAGGGGGTATTGTAGCGTGTCAATTTTGGGGTCATTTTATTTTTCAAGGTATGGGGTATTACATTGTATTTATTTCATTTTGTGCGGGAGTCTTATAAAATATTGTGAAACTGTATTAGGCGACAACGTTATTTCGGTTACGAAAGAACACGTGGAGACTGAAACCGTGGTGTAACAAAGCATAGGTGCAGTTACTGAATTGTGTAATGCGGCAAAGGAATTCGCACCTCCACGAAATTCTAAGAACTTTGTACTTGTGTGGCAGTGCACACACGCCACTACTCGAGCACACGCACGAAGGGACGCTCTCGACAAAAAACCAAGATGGCTAGAGCGCAAATTTATTCATCATCTCTTCATCGGTCATCCGGAAACACTGCTAAAGCCCCGCCTACTGTTAATGACATCAGCAGAGCCGAAGTCAATATTGTCCTCTGGTCACCCACATATACCAGCTCTATTCCATGCATAAAGTGGTTACCACACAACAATTAAGCATGAACGACGAAGTAAAGCAGGTGGCCGTGCATACGCTGTTCCGCCCGCTCAGAAAAAGCACATGCCCAGTTCGTCACTGACTGTGTCGGCGCCGACACGCGAGCTAAATATGCTCATATAATTTCATCAGTATTTGATAATGCAAGTGAAGTAGTTATTTTCTAAAACCAGTGACAGGATGGGAGGAGAGTTGTAGAACACTAACATTTAAATTCAGAATTCAGTTTCGTCCCTTTCCGAGACATTTTCGACCTGCCGCGGGCTGGCCACGAGGTCACAGAAGAACGCGTTGCCGGTAGTGATCTAAAATCATGTATTCAATCGGGTAATTGGGGTTTTATAATGGAATGTGAGTAGTGAGTGTGCAATGCTGGGCTGTTCTGTGTTTGTGTGTAAATGAAGTGTATAATTATCAATGATAAGGTAAGCCATAGTGAGTAAGTTTAATTACAAGTAAAGTGCCCGAGTTGCACCACATTTGAAATATGTAAAAAATCTATGTTTGGAGAAAAAGTATAAATGCCATAGTTGATCATTAAAACAATTATTTCTCTTCCTAACGATGTGTAGAGTTAGTTATTTCGAGAACCTTTGAAACATATGTTTGTATCTAGCGTTCGTACGAAAGGATCCTGGCCCGCACAAAACGAAACTTTCCAGGTAGGTGGAAGTTATTATAATAAAATATTAATATATTTATTTTTTTTAATGGATTAAGAACGTCTCACCTTAGGTTGTAAAATATTATCTAAACATTTAATAAAACTGGCAACACTGGTGTTTAATCCAAAAGGTAAGCGTTTGAACTGGTAATTCTTACCGTTAAAAAGAAAAGCCGTGTATTTTCTGCTCTCTGTTGCTAATGGCACCTGCCAGTATCCAGCTGTCAGGTCTAAGGACGTCATGTATTTGACTCCGCTGAACTTCTGTAAAATCTCATTTATGGGTTCCGGAGATTCCCTGTCAGGTATGATAATTTGATTAATTTTCCGAGCATCTAAACACAACCTTACCTTGCCATCCTTTTTGATCACTACTACCAAAGGGTTTGAGTAGGGTGATCTGTATTTTCATTAAAAAATTTGTCGGCTCTATCTGCCCACACACTCTCCTTACGCTCATGCATCTCTCCCTCCTCACTCTCTAGGCTATCACTCTCTATACATATATTTATTTTGGTCTCTATCTCTCTATCGTTTATCTGCTTATGTAACATTTTTATTCCCGTGACTTTAGCTTCATTTACTACTTTCTTAAACTCTATTCTGACTGGTTTATTCCCCTTTTCAAATTTTACTATTTGTTTATTGAAATCTATTACGGCTCCGTTTCTTTCCAAAAAATCATTTCCCAATATTACATCTAGACTCAACCCTTTAACTACCAGGAAAGTGTTTTCAAATTCAACTTCATTTATAAAAATATTTAATTGTACTTGTCTGGTTATTCTCTTACTTCTCACCCCAGTTACCCCCACTACAGTAACCCCGGCAACTGGTAATGACGGTATATTCTTGTTTAACTCTTTCAATTCACCCATAACATTTTCAGAAATTACTGATATCTCGCTACCGGTATCAATTAAAGTTTTATAATTTTTACCTTCAATGTTAATTGTCACCTCAGTCAATCCTGTTCTGCGTTCCATCACCCTGTTTTCCTCTTCTTCTAACAATTCTTTTGCCATGTCCACCTTGATAACGTTGTTTGCGTATTCGTTGATTACTTGGACCCGGTTCTCCGTTGACAATGGTTGGGCCCGCTTCTCCATTGTCCTCCTTAGTTTTCCGTGGATGGACCTGCTACAGCTGGATGATTTCCTCCTCTACCTCTATTATAATGTCCTCCTCCTCTCGGCGCTCCTCCGCTCTTCTCCTCCCCTCGACTGTTGATTTGGTGGTGGGTTCGTTCTCTCATTCCTGGCGCACTCCCTGGTTCGATGACATCTAAAACAATTTGTTCGATTAGCATAGTTATCAGTTTCACAGGCTCTACACCTCCAACTCTCGCCCCTATTATCGAAACTTCCTCCCCGCGCTCCTCTATGAAAATTCTGTGTACCCCTGTTCTGATGGTGATTATTATTATTATTATGGTGTGGTACTACTGGTGTGTTTGGACGTCGCCCTATGTCGCGTTCCCCTATATTCTGTAGCATGTCTAACATGTTCTCTAACTCATTTATATTTGTAATCTCTCTAGTCATTAACGTGATTTGCACCTCTCTGGGCAGGTGTTTGCTAATATGTCTTACAAATGACCGGAATGGCAACGGCGGTTCTAGATACTTAGCTTCGTTATATATAGTCATCACATATATGGTTAGGTGGTTATTAATCCTACCAAAATTCCCAGTACCCATTATTTTGCTTCTTAAGATTTCTTGGTCTTCTTCTGACCAATATTTGTTTCGAAAAGCTACTTCAAAATCCTCGTAACTACCCCATTCGGTATGGTGTACTTCTGCCCATATCTCAGCACTACCTTTAAAACACTTTATAATCTTCAGCAATTTAACCTCCCAACTACTACTATTAAATCGATTAAACTCCCTTACCCGGTTTAAAAATTGCATTGGGTGTACTCTACGATTGTCACAATTAAACTGCTCTAATTCTATCTCATCTTTTGCTTCGCGAGTATATACCACTCGCTCCGCAACATTATTTAAATTTTGGCTTACGGCCACATGTAATTCATCTTTAATTTCTATGATATTCTGCTCTATCATGCTAAATTTGTTATCACATTTATTTGCATATTGAAGGTTATGTTTATTAATAATCCCCACACTCTCTTGTATAGATTCTTTACATGCACTTTCTACTTCCATTATTTTAAATTCTATATCATTATTACTTTCATTAATTTTAGTTACACATTTATTTTCTACTTCCACACACTGCTCTTCAATTTGAGTTCTAATTTGACCTGCCATCTGCTCACTTACGTTACTGATTTTACTTTTGATATTTAGTGTAATTTCACAAATTTGTTTGTTAATTTTCTCATCTCTTTCGTTAAATTTAACGTCTATACTCTTAACTGCATTATCTAATTTGGTATCTAAATCATTATATTTCTGGCAAATTTTTCATTGGTATTCTCAAAACGCTCATTAATTTCTTTAATTTGGTTTTTTAACTCATCGAATTTAACATTTTGTCCATCTAATTTCTCATTTATACTGCTTTTAAATTCTTGCATCTCGTTTTTCTGTTCGTCAAATTTGGTGTCAAAATTACTGTTTTGCTTTAGGATTAATTGCAACATTTTCATTACATCATTATTAAATTGGCTGTTACATTTTGTTGAAGTCGGGGTCAATTGCACACCCGAATCTTCAGTTACATTACTCTGATCACTTGTATTTAATTCTGTTTTATCTTTACTCACACTCGGAGTCGAATGTATTTCAAAACTGCTCATACTTGAGTCGTCAAAATTTTCGACACTATTTTCATTTGCTTTATTCTCGTTATCTGACATTTTTTAAACTCTTTTATATACAACCATTCTGCTCTCCCAGTAGGCCGTATTTTATATAAATTTCTTTATATAAAATTGTCCCTGTTCAGAAGCCATTGTTATGTTTTATTTTTATTGATATTAATAAATCAAATATTATTGACTTTAAATTTATTCAATTTTGTACTGTCTAATTTTGTCGGGCGCCATCTTGTTACCAACTACGCATGAAATATATGTACTTATCATTTTTCGGGTCCTTTTCGGCGAACACAGGAGCAGAATGGTTTATTTGCAATAATTAATTTAATTCACATTGGCAATGAACAAAAGGTTTATTTACTCTATAATGCACACAACAAAAAAATAAAACTTCTTTTCCTGCACTTACATACTATTGCAAATTTAGCTATAAACTCATGAAATGAATGCCATTAAAATTAATTTCCTTACATCTTTTCCATTATTGATTTGGTCTTATTTATTAACTATATTTCTTTCTTTTATACACAAACCAGCACTTCTTTTAAATTTCTATATTCGCTCTCTCTTTCTCTCTCTCTCTCTCTCTCTGCATTTCTATACCCCTCCCATGTTTAATTAATTCATTAGTTTAAGTTTATTTTAGGCTGCCAGTTCTTTGGTAAACATTCTCAAAAATTTCTTTTAAAAGTTTTAGATTTAACCCTTGTTGGTTACTTATCTGCCAAATTTAAGATCTTGACGAGTCCGTCTCTACCACGTATTTCGTTTCTATTCCGCACATTTTCCTTATTTTATTCGTTCTCCGGAACTGTAACTTTATTAAAACTGTTTACTTTTGATTTAAATTCACATTTTGAAACAAATTGTTACATACGGGCGCCCGTAATTTGCGTTCCGGAATTTTTACGTATACCACTCGCGAGTGGTGAAGTTAGACTGGCAATCGGCCACCAGCACGATTTTGTGAAGCGGCCGTGGTTGTATAACCAATTCTTATTGTTTGAAAGTTTGTATTCCTACGCCAGCAGACTATTTTGTTACATAACCGCATTCCATCGTTAGGCTGGGCTCTGACATAATGTCGCCTGACGATTTGTTACATAATTTGTTGACAGTTTTTGTGTGTCATTGGTTGACCTTGGCACAATTCCGTCGGTTGTTTCACAACTTTTATAAAATATTACTGAATACTAGTCACGTATAATGTCAACAGCAGTGCTGCCACTGTCACTTCCGTCACAACTACTGAATTTACCTTTCGTTTATACGTTTGTCCCTATTATTCGAAAAAATGTTATTTACTTTATGAAAAAATACAAACTGCTTTATTACCCCAAAAATAGGCCCGTTACAAAGTAGGCAACAGCTGCCGCTTAGTAGTCAGTTTATGTCGGGCTATTTACTGAATGTGTCTCAAGTGGTTTATGTATGGGACTCTATTAGTTGACATTATTATTGCGTGTGAACAAATGAAATTTGAATTACTGTACGTTGTTGAATAACTTGTTGATTACAAACTGTTATTTGTGATTAATTGAAGCTGGTGATTAGTGACTTCATTGGTGCCTGTATTTTTGTTTTCCACTATACCATACAACGAACAGTGAGATCGTCATAACACACACACACACGTTTTTACCTTTTGCATATAATTAATTTCTGTAGCTATGTTGTAGTTTCATGCACATTTGGTCACGGGCTTTAAATAAAAATCCCGTGGGGTCAGACCATTCTGTATGTCAGACCAATCCCGTGGTCTCAGTAGTACGAACAGAGGATTCTCTTCATAGAATGGTGCTGAGAGAAACAAAACCATGTCATAATGAAAAACAGAGTTGTTATTATGATGCTGTTAGAATACAATCATTTTTGTCTACATTTTTTAACATTAATAAACAACTTGTAATGTATTACTGATATATACATATTATAAAAGTGTTCACAGATTTAAGTTAAGGCAATGTTCTATGAGCTCTCATCTCTCTTTCTCTCATTAGTCTATCAAAATCAATATTAGGGTATTTTTCTTTCAGCGCTTCCATGTCTGTATTAGGGAAACGTCTCAGCAGTTTAAACACATGATTTCTTTCAGTCCTGAAAAAAAATACAATAATTTTAGTAAGCAGTAAATACACAGTTTATATATACACACATAAAGTAGTAGAAAAAGGAGACTTTTATTAAACAACTGTTTTTTAATTTTATGACTTCTGAAATGATTCTTTATTACTACAAATTATTAATAGGTAGCCAACAAAAGTAATTCAAGTAATTCTTATAGTATAGAGCAAATTAATAATATTTTAAAATCTTATTTTTTTATCTTTCATATTTTATATACGGAACCTGGAGACATATGTTTAAACTGTAACAGCACTTTACACATTTCTGTATCACTTACATCTTTTTACCTAAACACTGTATAAATACAATGAAGGAAAGCAGTCCCAATATAAATTAATATAAAATAAATATAAACTAAGTAGTCCCAATCTGGTAATGTATTTATTGTACAAAGCATATTTGAAAGGTGACAAGTCTTGAACACTAGAAACACGCGTAGCTTTGATAGATTACAAAAATAAAGATCTTTGTTAAAAAAAAGTGAATTTCTTTAAACACTGGTGGATTTTGTGAACAGTTAAAACAAAATTATATGCACAGAAACCAAGAACACCTTTTGTCAATGCTCTTGAAATTTTGCTGCCATTGTGTCACAAGAAAGAACATTACGGACTGTTCCACAATTTTAAAAATTAAATTTAATGGTATTTTGCAGGTTATCAGGTTGTGTTACCACAGGATTCTTGTAACCTTGACATGACGATTCAATAAAAAACACATTATTAAATCTAAAATGAAGTCTGGAATTTTAACAAATCAATTAAAAAAGAAAAATCCATGCCACTGGAATCAATAGGATGGATAATGGACAAGTTCAAATATCTTGGAGCTTATACAGGTAAAGATAGGGTGTCTAAACTTGTTATGGTGGTCTAAAGTATATTTGGGTGGAGGTGGGGGGTGGGTAAAAAGGAGAGGGTAGGTAGAATCAGTGCTTTGTTATGGATCTGAGGTATGGTCTGTAACTTAAATATAAGTGACCAATGACTGCAATGGACATGGATTACTCAAGGAGAAGTCTCAGACTAAGATAGGCTGGAAAAAACAACAAATAAGGATAACAGATGCTAGAGAGACAGTTAAACAGTGGACTGAGAGACGAGAGCTCAACTGGTTTTGATGATCAGTAAGTATAAAATCACTTTCCTTTGGAAACGCCCTGTTCAAAGAGCAGAAGTGCAAGCTCATGAATTGGAGAAAGAGCATGGATAAGAAATCTGGTGACACACAGATTGTTTCTGGATACGTGTTCAAATCTCTGAACATATATGTGTATAAATACAAGCTTGAATATAACCTTCTGTATACAAACCATAATAACATCTGGGAACAGTTATATGTGTGCACATATTTTTATGACTAAAAACACTGTTTTCGATTGAACTCACGTCTTTTTATTTCTTTGATTAGATCCAGTACATACAAAAATATCTTTTTATAATATTTTGTTCCTCTTTTCTCAGTGGTTTACCGAGATGAGTGCACAAAGTCTTGACCCACCCCTATTTATACAGTAAGCCCCAGCCACAATGTTACAAACACACACATAATATACAACATAGTATCTCTATCCAATAAGACAAAAAGCTACTAAAAATTATTTTGGAAATTTAACCACTTAATGGTTTACTTTTGTCCTAAAATCCTCCCATATACGATCATATTTTTTATTTCATTTGTTAAATCTACTGTACATGGAAAAATTCAGGAATTATCTACTTTTCAAATATTTTTTATATTTATGGAATTATACTGGTTTAAAAACTCCTTTGTAGATTATCGTGTGGACAGTAAAAAGCGAATAATAAAAATATTAAATACGCGATAAACTTGGAAAAGAATGTGTTCCCTGTAAAAATCATGAGCACTTATTTATCCAATAAAAAATACAAGGTTTTTCTTTACATTTAGTAAAGGGAAATACATTCCTCACAATTAACGGATGTTGGGGTCTCGGATGAAAACATTAGCGGCTGATAAAAGTTGCTTTGATTGCAGATGTTAACAATAGATAACATTTGCAATAAAAAACTACTGTTATCAGATGAATAAGTCTAGAGCGGATTCTTGGAAAGCGATGTTGAACAAAAACCCTCTCCCATCTGCTAGCACAAGTAAGCGAAGCAGCATCCCGTTATTGGCAAAGCATGCAACAAATTTCAACCTCAAATAAACAAAGCCGCAACAGCCGAGGACTTCCTGTACTAAAAACCAAACTAAAGAAGAAATATATAACTACATAATGACTGCTAGCTACATTTGTCTTTGGATTATGGATAAGTAATGTTAATTTTTACATAAAAGTAAACATCACAGTAACTTGGACTTTAATGTTTCACAGTAAAAGTAACTTGATGAAACATCACATTATATTTATGAACTGCTCATGTAACTTACACATGTAAAAACCAATCAGACACATGTGTGATACACATGGAAACATGGCACCACACAAAGTGGTACACCACAGTCTGGACAGCAGAAGTGTGATTCCTGATTAATCTTCTACCTGTTTGTATTGAACCCCGCTATAGACTGCACACTGTTGTGTGGGATTTGCTTTTTTCCTGTGGGTGGAATGTAGTCTGGGACGTGATAATCTCTCAGCCTTAAAGGAGTTGGTGTTGCACTGGGCCATTCTGATTTTAGTTTCATATTAGCAGAATGGTATTTTTCCATTATTTTTTTCGACTACTGCTAGTTGGTACATAAGTGGACTCTTGGTGCCTCCTCCAGACATTGTGTTCGTAATAAAAGAATATTTAGTAGTCCATACAGTCCCAGTAGTACTGGATCAGAATTTAGAAAAGATTTCTTTATTCCCTCATCTACATCCAGAGCCGTCTTTATGAATTCTGTCCACACACACACACACGCGCGCACGCACGCACACATCGTTACCTAAACGCCGAGTCACATCGCCAACCGGTGACAAAAACAACGAATCCTAAACTCGTTAATAAATAGAGCAATTAATATCAGACGAGGTAGACTGGACTATGGAAGAAAGTATATTAAGGAAAATGCTTCGCAGTATTGATTACAATGACATAGAAATTAGGTGAGCCTTCACAAAGCAGTTATGAAAAAGCAGTAATAATCTCCTGCAAATACTGAAATCGACCCTGCACGCATGCAAGATAAAGTACAAACTCAACCCACTTACTTGTCATATCTATGTGGGACTACCGACAAAATCAGCCGGATTTTGAAGAAACATAATATTCAGCCTATTTTCAATCTGATTAGGAAGGAAGGCCAAATGTTACAATCAATGAAAGATAAGATACATCTGTCAACTCCTGACTCCTGGCATGCACCCATGCAGTTATGGTGATGTGTACGTGGGCAAAACACAGTCTAGATAAGACTAATAATAGAACACACACGACAGACGAAGGAAGGGAGATACAGACAGATCAGCAATAGCGGAGCACAGCTGTGAAAATAAACATCATATTTTATTTGAAGAAATGGCAGATTTAGTAAACATTCAGAACTATTTTCCATGGGTGATAGAAATCTACCAAAATACGAACAACTTTAACAGAGATGATAGCTACATGTTGAAAGAGTTTGAAAACCTATTTTAAATAAGACGACAGGACCACCATAATAAATTAAATGCAATGCTTGTGCTGTAAAAAAAATGGTAAAATGTTACTGGGGTTAAATATTGTGTATTTGTTTAAATTTCTATAATGTTTTTGTAACTTTCTGTCTTATTGGATGGGGATACTTTGTTGTAAATTATGGGTGTGTTTTTAATATTGTGGCCGGGGCTTACTGTATAAATACGGGTGGGTCAAGACTTTGAGCTCGGTCTCGGTCAAGCCACTGAGGTTGTCTCATCATAGTACAGGCGAAACACTTGGTTTTAAAATAAATAAAAAGTGTGTGATCAACAGAAAAACAATATTATTATGAGCAAGTTTATGAGCGAAATATGTTTTATTAGTAATTTCCCAAAACATATAGGAAGGTGATTTTTTGTTTTGTTTTGCTAAGCACCACATATCCACGTATAATAAACTTTCTTTGAATGGGAGGATAATTTTTACTGAAAATCAAAGCACTTGCATGGTAATATTGACAAATAAGTTAAGGTACTGTATAATAATGATAAAGAAATGTGTCTTGGTCTCATTGAAATTACAGGCAGTTATGAGACACAAACTGAACAGAATGGTTAACATCTAGGCCTACTGTACCAGAAATATGTATCAATCTTTTATTATATTAAATCACTCTTATGCTCAAAATTCAATTTCATTTTCAGAAGAACATCAATTATCCAAAAAACTGATTAACCGAAATCAACTTCAGAAAGCAATTGTTTTAAAAATGTAAATACATTGTGGTACTGAACTTTAATACGAGGGCTATCCAGAAAGTAACAGACGTTTTGAAATAAAAAATTTACAAAATGAAAAAACAAAATTTTATTATATACATTTGAAAGGTACACTCTTAAGCTATTTTTCTACATAATCGCCATTCAAATTAAGGCACTTATCATACCGTGGCACAAGTTTTTCAATACCGTCTCTGTAGAAATCTGCCGCCTGCGATTTCAACCACTGGTTTACACCGGCATGCAGTTCGGCGTCAGTATCAAAGCGTTGTGTAGCGAGCCATGTCTTCATCGCTGGGAAGAGGTGATAGTCGCTCGGCGCCAAATCCGGGCTGTATGGTGGATGATCGAACACCTCCCATCCAAAACTATCGAAGAGCTCTCGGGTACGATTGGCCGTGTGTGGACGTGCGTTGTCGTGAAAAAACAAAACCTTCGCACTAAGTTTTCCCCGACGCTTGTTTTGTATCGCGCGCCTTAACTTTCTCAGTGTTTCACAATACCTCTCTGAGTTAATTGTTGTGCCACGTTCAAGAAAATCAACGAGAATCACTCCTTCAGAGTCCCAAAACACAGTAGCCATGATCTTTCTTGCTGACAGCGTTTGCAAACACTTCCTTGGTTTCTTGGGAGAATTTGTGTGTCCCCATTCCATCGACTGCCTTTTTGTTTCACTATTGACATGCTTCACCCAAGTCTCGTCCCCAGTTACGATACGATCGATAACTTTGTTACCATTTTTGTCGTAATCTTCGAGGAAAGTTAGTGCTGCAGCCAGTCTCTGTTTTTTGTGGTCTTCCGTTAGGATTTTCGGAATCCACCTAGCACAAAATTTGTGGTAACCAAGCTTTTCCGCCACAATTTCATGCACCAAACTCCGTGAAATTTGGGGAAATTGTTTCGAAAGTTCCGTAATCGTGAAACGACGATCTTCACGAATTTTGTCGTTGATTTTCATCACCAGTTCATCAGTCACATGGCTAGGTCTACCACTGCGGTCCTCATCGTGAACATTGGTACGGCCATTTTTAAAATCAATGCACCATTGCCTCACTCGGCTTTCACTCATTATTCCTTTTCCGTACACATCACAAAGTTGGCGATAAATTTGAATTGGTTTGTGATTTTTTGCGAACAAAAACCTAATCACAGAACGCACCTCACAAGTGGCGGGATTTTCTATTGCAGCGCACATTTTAACACGTCACAGAGAGCAAAGTAAGAGGGGCACAGACCGCACGCTACCACAGCTGGTTGCGTACTGAGTGTAGGAACGTTCCGACACCAAGATGGCGGCTCTATCCCCGCCCACCGCCGCGGTCGGTCAAAACGTCTGTTACTTTCTGGATAGCCCTCGTACAAAAGAAGGCCTACTCTGTGATCAATTATGTGCTTGTAGATCAATTGTTTTTTATAATTTTTTACTGATGATAAAAATATAGAAATTAAAATTAATGTAGGATGCAGTGTCACTAAGATGTTTTCTTGCCTAAAATTCTTGAACAAGGAATGACATGTCCTGGTGCAACATCAGGGTACAATTTCCATAAATTATCCTTCTGTAAATCTGGCTGTTTTCTACAAATAACTTCACACAAGTATTGTAAAACGCCCCAACAGTACTCTTCATTTACCACTGCACCAAGTGATGAAAATTCATGAAACACAAAACCACTACCTTTATCTAACTATCACAATCTTCAACTAATTCACGACAGTCTTTGCAACATTTCTAATTCACTTGTTCATGCGTATCAGATTCACTGGGAGAAAAATTCTGTTGTGCAAACTCTACTACGCGATGATGAAGCAGGCATAATTAAGTTATAAAAAGAGTTGAATTTAAAATCATACAAATTCACAGTCACCGAACTTGGGAAAATGTCAATTGTGTTATGGTGTAAATATAATGGAAAAAGCTTTATAATTCAGAAATAATGTACCATGATCAGCCATCCCGAAGAAGAAATGATCAACTTTTACTGTTAGTGCAACAAATAGCTGGATTTAATGAGTGTGATAAGAGTGATTTATACAAATGGGTCTGCTTTGAAAACAACAGTTGAAGAGCCTGGATGACAAGTATTAACTGATGGTCAAATTATTGAGTCGGTTCTGCAACTATTGCAAAAAGATGATGATGCAGGTAGTGTCTGTGACTGTGTTCTTTCTACATCAACGCATAGTGAAGCATTTGAAGCATTAGAAAAAGTGTTGACATGGCTGGAAGCACAACCTGAAGTCACAATGCCTCTAACGGTCAAGAGATCTGGTGATTTAGCAGTATTAAGAAGAAAAAACTGTGTAAAACAAAAGAAAGTGACTGATTTATTTCCAATTACATATTAAAAAGTTGTATATGAGCGATGATGCTGAAGAATCGGTATCATACTTGTTTTGACTGGTAGTTTAATTATTGTATTGTGCATAGTGTTATTTTTTATTTTTAAAGATGTTACATGCTGTGTTATTAACATTTATAAAAAATGAATACATGTTTTGAGATTATATTATGTATGTACTATGGTGTACTGTGTTTACAACGTTTTCAATATGTTAAGCAACTATTTTAGTTACTTTCATTAATATTTTACAAGCTTTTCTTATCAATACCACACCTAAAAATCAGTTAATATTTATTTTTTATTGATATTTGTAAAATTCCTTTACTAATGCTTTCACTACCAAGGGAGATCAATTATCTAAAAAAAAACTGGTTATATGAAACTGCTCTGCCCTAATTGTTTCAAATTCCTGGTGTCCTACTTTACTTACAACAATATGAGTTATGAAACATCTAAATATATATATAAAACATTACACAGTATCTTTTCTTAAACCCTAATTGTTCAGTGATTAGTACCATACTAACAGAGTAAAGAATACTTCCTTTGTGCTTTATGAATACTGAAGATTATTTTTTAAATGGAATACTCTTTATTCAGCTCACAAAAAGTTTTTATTTGTATTCATATTGTATAACTTTTTTATTGTTGAACCATTTCATTATAACGGAACAATACTGAACTACATCTAAATAATTACCGAATGCTTTTTATATTGATTACAAAAAAATCTGAAGGCTATTGCCAATTCGTGACCCCATGTCACAAAGTATGGATCTCAGTGCCCTATACTATAGCACACAAGCAACTGTGTGTAAGAATGGATACATGGAATTACTATCTTACCGTCTTCTCTTTACTGCCATGAATCTCATCTTCTCCCCATAAAATCGTAAAAATTTGTCCACTTCTTTTACATCATAAGTAAAAACATGTGTTTCTTTCCACTTCTTGTTAAGTTTTTTTGGTATGAAGTGTTCAGTCATTTTATAGAAAAATCTCATTCCTAAAACACAAAAACAATTAAAAAAACAACAGTGACCAGAATCTCAATAACATAGCAAACGATGTCACCATATTCCCAATCTGGTGACATTCTAACCACACAAGAATCCACCTATAATTGTCTGGAATCGCTCTTATTCAAGTAGACTACTGACAGGTTGATAACACTGTGGTACATGTACTCTACGTTTTGGGAGGAACTACTTTAGCAGGCGGTTCAACAGTGCAAAATAAGAAGACATATTGTATACATATATATCTGGAAATGCTTTATTCAAGGGTTATGCCCAGGTAAAAATATTGCCCATATTTTTGTTCCAAAGGCAAAATAATGCAATAAGACAATTCATGGAAACAATACATAGGAACAAAATCTGTGGTTCCATATATTATATATTGTTCGACACGAAATAAACAAAAAACAAGGGTCTCAGAGTTGTATTGTTGGTAGTTTTCAAGAGAATTGTTAAAAGGTCAAAACAATTTGAGTCAAAAAACATAATTTGTTAGGTTTATTGTACAGTAACTTTGTCAAATTGCTAATAAACAAAGAAAACTTTGAAACAGAATTTGCAGTCAATTAACATATGAGAGAATTTTGTGAATAATGTCTGGTAATAACAAACACAAGTTTGAGAAAAGATTCTAAAATTTTTTTTTTAAATAAGTCTGTTTATTTATAAAAATCTGATGGTTATAAAACATTATATATTTGCATTTTATTAATTTGAATATGTTGGCACCAAAGATTAAATGAAGTGAAACCTAATATGAATGTGACTCATTACTCTCCCCAAACAATATAAATATTCAGTTTCTTGTCTATCTGAATTATGTTTATTTGTCTATTATGTAGGCTACAACGGCAAGAGTCAACATTATTAGAATCAATAGAAACCAGGGTGTTAGGCCGTGGGTGACTGCTTAAATTATTATTTCTACATGTTTTTGCCACACTTCTCTGGAGGCCATATTCAGTAGACTATAGCAGCTCCAAACTTTTTCACTTGAAGGCTGAATTGAAAAATCTTGGAAGTCAGACAGGCCAACACACACACACACACACACACACACACACACACACACACACACACACACACACACATTGTAAACTTATTTTTTTTAAGCTTACAAAATAGTCAAGTCAATAAAATGGGCGTTTAAATAAAAATTAAGCAGACTTATCCAAAGAAAACAAATTTATTTATTCAAAATAATGTAAATAAAAGTAAGGAAAAAATAACATTCAAAGACATTTCTTATGTCTTATTTTTTGGCTTTTTTTATTTATCTATGGGATGTGTGTAGTTGCTTCTGACATATAATGTCTGTCCATTTTGGGTCAAATTTTGATGCTCCTATCACTAGAATGGATTTCAAGTGTTCGTCTGACAAGTTAGCCCTGTACTTTGACTTTATATTTATTTCTTGTTTAGTTATTTAGTAAAATATTATAACATTTGAAGTATTTTGACGATATATTTAAAAACTGCATGTAGAATCGGCCAGGTTAGCGTGGGCCGGACAATGACCCTTCGCGGGCCGGATCCGGCCTGCAGGCCGTAATTTGGAGACCCCTGGACTATAGCATTCAAAGAGATGTAACCTGATGGTACCTCACTGTTAAGGAGTAAGCAATGAAAAAAACTTTAAAAACAAGGTTCTTTATATAACCTTTGAGTCACACAGGTGATCCACTCACAGAACAGCTCGATTCTGATGGTTTGATAATACAGAATGCCAATCTTATTTGAAGACACACTTTCACCTCGCCAGTTTGGACCAGCTGGAGAATTTCATGCTAGTTGGGGTCTTTGAGACGACCAAGATCCTGTTCTCAGTGAGGAATTACTTCGCTTGCCTACACATGGAGTCTGTTCAGATCCAGAAGCACGTCCCGACTGCAATGAACCTTCGGGATGAAAGTGTGTCTTTAAATAGCATTTTGCATAGTGTATTAGTGAACCAATAAGAATCGAGCTCAGGCCAGTAGCCAGAACTAGCTATCAGGAGGTGCAACACTTTTTCCAGGACGGGCAAAAATTTTCCTAATGGGGGATGTGTTTATATAATTTCCATTCAAATATTTATGTACATTTATATTTAGGCCTATATATATATATATATTGTAATGTAACAAAGTTGAGGTCCCCGACGTTACATAAAAACTTTGTCAACATGACTTAAAACAAAGCCCAAAGTATGTTATAATTAAATACAAGAGGGCCAATCTCACCTAAAAAATGCATTGAAGGTACCTAGTAAGGTTACTAAGTAATAAAACATTGAAGGTGTACTTAAATATAAAATATGTAAGGAGTAGTATAAGATGTAAACTATAAACACTGTGTCTAGTGGGATGAGTTTAATGTGTAGGGGTTGAGTATAATATACTGTTCAATTAATATTTAATGTGTTATAAAACGTACTTGGTGTTGTACTGTATCATGATATAGTGTTTACATGATATTTATTTTATGTTTTGTGTGTAGTAAGTGTGGAGCCGTTGCTTTAAGGAAGTACTAAGTCATGGGTACTCATTTCATTCATGTTAAACTTGTAATTAAATAATTAAATACGAGTACTGTGCCGAGTCTAAGATAGATTCGGCGTGTGTTCGGTATTTAACGCCAAAGCTGACGTTAAATGCTGTACTGTGTTTAGCGGTTGAGATAAACAATCTGCAGCTGTTATAATCTAGAGCGCTTGATCGGTGCTGCACTCTAGTGCCCGCCGCTGTTTGCAAGTTAGAAGTCCGGAACTGGCTTTGGTTAAAATTGTCTATCGCCGGCCGTCCATCTGTTAGCTTCGCTTGCTTTCTACTCCGACAGAGAAGAGCCTATTGTTGTACCATCTTCTACCTATGGCAGGCTGAACAATTACAGATCTGCGGGTCCTCCGCTGAAGATGGGGAAACAGCTCCATCCTGAACCTTTAACATCCAGACTCTCTCTCTCAACTTCATCTGCCGGAGGAGAATAGTGAGCACGAACCACAAACACCCTATCATGTAGGCCAGGAGATCACCACTTCACACCCATGGAAAAAATAAGGTGAAATCAATCCATATTATATTTTTTACACAGTGTGATGTAACTCACTAGAACCAGTGGACATTAAGTCACTCTACAACAATGTGTTTAAGTTTTAAACATTTTAATTGGGTCCCCGGTTAACGGGACAGAATAGTGCGTGGACTTGGGGGGGAATATTTTGTACATTTTGTTAATCTGTTGTATAAATTGTGAGCCCAGGGGTTGACATGTATCTGTGGCTGCTCACCATTCAGAAGTGTAAATTTCCTTCTTATTTTCAGTATAAAGGTTTCATTACTGCTACTAATTCATTCAATCAACATGTAATTTCACCGGTTCAATTTAGTTTTCATTTTATATATTAATTTCTCATTTTTAAATTCGGTTTGGATCATATAGGGACAGAAGTTTCTTTGGTAGTTAAGTCGGGTCACCAGTTTAATCCTGTATAGGTGCATTTTCATGCAGAGTTAAACATGCTGTTGGGACAGGTTGAGTTATGCACTATCTTGCCTAGGAACATGTCGGCCTTTGGGCCAACTTACTTTTGAAAAGGTTATAAGGCT
Organism: Magicicada septendecula; assembly: GCA_034769895.1. Classification (NCBI taxonomy): domain Eukaryota; kingdom Metazoa; phylum Arthropoda; class Insecta; order Hemiptera; family Cicadidae; genus Magicicada; species Magicicada septendecula. Next base: position 180,882,459 of record CM068367.1, on the reverse strand, counting down.
TTATGACACGTTACTGTTTTCCATACTTAACTAAATTTATCAATATTTAAATTCTTTTAATTAATTATGATCACTGGGGTGTTCACTGTATTCTAATTTTTATTACCCCAAGTCTAAGTGCTCAATGTGGCAGCACTTTATTATAGTATCAGGCACTATGCCAACTTTTGAATTTAGTATGTCCTGGGGGCTACTGGTGTTGCATATATAATCAGATACACATGTAATATGTTATGCACATATTAAGAATTATAACCTAATATGGATATTTATATATGTTAAATATGTGCCTCATGGCGTGTAAAAGGGTGTGGCAAGAGATATATGTTATAATTGTCCTGTGTTGTGGAACATGTATATGTATTGTATATTTGTGTGTATAATTTTGGGGGTTCTATATGTATTGTACATTCGTGTGTATTTTTGGGGGGTTAGATATAGGGCTTAAAAAGAAAATATAAAACATAGGGTTTATATATATTTATTAATTTCTAATGACAATTTTGAAAGGGAGAATAAGTATTTATAATTATTAATTTCAAAAGACTTTTTTTTAAAAAAGGAGAATATAGATTCTATCTCTATTAATTTTCAATTAATATTTTTAAAGAGAATTAATTATTTTTAATTAACATTGATAAGGAGTATGTAGATTTTATCTCTATTAATTTTCAATTAATATTTTTAAAGAGAATTAATTATTTTTAATTAACATTGATAAGGAGTATGTAGATTTATCTCAATTAATTTTCAATTAATTTTTTAAAGAGAATATAGAAAATAAATTTTATATTTATTAATAATTTTCAAGTAACTGTTTTTAAAGAGAATTAATTATTTTTAATTAACAATTTTAAGGGGAACATAGAATCTAAATGTTATATTTATTGATTTTTGTAGGTAACAATTTTAAAGGAGATAGAATAATAAAAAAGGATTTTTATTGATTGTTAATTTTGTGAGTTTTAATTGCAAGTCCCGTCTCACTGGATCCAGCGCATTTTTGGCTTCTCTAGGCTTTGGTCTAGTTTTAATTATCTTGTGGCCCCTCTTTAGAAAAAAAATTTCAAAAAAACAAAATTTTTTTTTACAAGTCAAAGTTAAAGAGGGGTTACATTTGGTAGCAGAGCGTGGTTGAGATTAGGGTCAAACCTTGGGTCCTTTGGGTGTGACGGGGCTTGCAAACTCAGGAAACATTTTGGGGTTCAAATAGAACTTAGAAGAATCTCTAAAAGGCCCTATATCTAAAAGTGACTATGTTTTGTTAGGTTTAAGGTTTTGTGTATTATATGTGTATATACTTGCCCGCCTGTTGGTATCGTTGAACGGTAGGTTGCCACGCGGTGTGAAATTTTAAAGGGGGACCTTCCTTTGGAAACGCGAATTATCGCAGATCTGTGCCTAGGTGAAGATATGGTTTGCATGTTACCTTGCCCAGAATAGGGGAGGTGTTTCATTTATGCGGTATGGCCCGATCGGCAGTCGGTCTCCTCCGAGATACGGGAGCCGAAGTCATTACAAATATTTTTGAGAATTTGTCGTTGGTCGGTGATTTTGTCGTGTTGTGTGTTAGTGTGTGTGTCGCGTTCCTTAATGTGTAGTGTTGTTGAGAGAGCAGTTCAGGTAAGTGGGCTGGGTCCTCGCAATGGTAGGGGGACCCGCAGTCTGCTTAAAGGAAGAACAGTACTTAAGTATTTCCTGTGTTCATTGTCATTTGTTTTTCTACGGTGTTGTGTTTTTGTGTACCGACCGCGAAGCTCGAGGATGAGTGTCCTACAACCCGAGCTGTTTTTGCGCGATGAAATAGAGTTCGAGCTACGGGCCTGGGGGAGAGACCCTAGAGGGACGGTTCTTGTATTACGACGGCAGCTCAGAGAAGCGCTGTCCGCGGGTGACGCGCTCTCGAAGGTCACCATCAACGACCAAGAGAGCGAGTTAGAGATTTGCAATGAGAAGTGGGAGGAGCTGTGAGAATTAGCTCGCTGCGTAGATAATTTGGAGGAGGGACCGGGGTGCTCCATCGGTGTCCGACGAATCCGGCAACGTCTGCAGCATGTAATACACAGGCTGCAGAATCTTGAAGCACAATGGGGCGATCTTGAGCTGGCCCATGATATAAAAGATCTAATACAACAGATCACCTCAACCCTGCAGGGGTCTCAACTGGCTAGACCACCTACGCCGGCTCCAGTTGCTGAGTCCGTGGTCTCAGCAGTAGCTTCCTCATATAGAGCTATAGAGCCTGCGGCAAGTACCCCGGTTCTCGCCGGTTTGGGGGCGGCGTCTTATCATAAGCTGCCCAACCCACTGTCTCATATCATCCAGCAACTACCAATCGTGGATGGACTGGATGTAGAAAAATTATTACCATTTTGCAAGACCGTTTTTCAGTTGGTCGATTACCCGGGCATGTCCGATCGCACTGTGCTCGAACTCATTTTCCCTTATTGTCGCGGGCCCATGGCTGAGAGGGTGGCGGATGTCATGCGCCGTAGAGGTGGAGTGGCGGAGTTCCACCAGGTGGTGTTGGGGGCGTTCGTGCCCGGTAGATTAATGGAGCAGTTACGACATCGGCACTTTTATCGAGTGCAGGCGCGGGGCGAAAGTCTAGCCCAATTCGTACAATCCATCCGAGAAGTAGCTCGAATACTGGGACTGGGCATGTCGGAGGAGGAAGTGGTCCAGAATATTCTTGACGGCGTCTCCTCCGAGGACAGATTGCGTCTGGTTTTTGCTGAGTGGCCGCGGTGGTTTGCTGACTTGGACCGGCTGTGTGTAATGACCAAGGCCATCCAGATGAGCGACCAGGCGAGGGGAGACAGTAGAGGGGAACTACCCAGACCTCAGAGATCGGAAGGACGCAGTGAGCCTTTCTTCCCCCGACAGGCCGTCAGTTCGAAATCGCAAGCAAAAGAATGCAATTATCTGTTACAATTGTAACCGCCCGGGACACGTGGCTAGATCTTGCACTCGAGGGCGCGCGCGTCCAGCACCTCCTTCGTCTAGACCCTTACCAAAAAACTAAGTAGACAGGGGAAGATATGTCGGAGGATGTCTTCCCCTCGTTCTAAATCTGTTCAACTTCCGACGACCTCCAGGCAATTGTTAGAATCCGACTCTTCCGACATCAAGGTCCGGTCCACTACCTCTCAACACCTTTCAGTATGCTCCTTTCTGTCGCTCGAGGTAAAAGGGGGTCAGCTCAGAGCCTTAGTTGACTCCAGTTCAGCCCGATCCATCATCTCATCTCGGGTATACGCGGACCTTGAAAAGCAGGGCTTGGTCAAGGGGTCGAACCTGTCGTCTGTAGTATGCTGGACTGCATCCCGGGAAATCTTGCCTATCTCCCAGGTTATTTACCTTCAAAATTAAAATCGATGGGTTTTCTTGGGTGTGGCCTTTTCTGGTTTCTCCTGCTCTGGGAGTGGATTGTATTATTGGGGCCGACTTCATCACGAAAAGTGGTCTCGTGCTGGACATCCAAGCGCACCAATGTTACTTTAAGTTTAATCAGGGAGTTCTTATTCCATTCCTTGGGTACCAGGGAGCTAAGCCGGGTATCCAAGAAGTAGCTTGTCCCGATTCTGCACGAGATCATCTCACTCCATCCCAGCAGAGGGCTTTAGACAGATTGTGTGAGGAATTTCCTGAGGTGTTAACTCCTACTTTGGGACTCACACACCTGCTGGAGTACAAGATACGCCTAACAGACTCCAAAATAGTAAGGTCACACCCTTAAAAATTCGCACCTCCGAAGATGACCATTCTGCAAGAGAAGGTTCAAGAATTGTTAGAACAAGGGGTGATTGAACCTTCTCATTCTAGCTATGCCAGTCCAGCATTTTTAGTACCAAAGCCTGGGGGCAAGCAACGTATGGTCATAGATTATTGGAAGTTGAACTCCAATATAGAGGTGGATTCTGTTCCCCTCCCAGACTTACATTCGGCCTTTGATTGGTTCAGTGGGGCCAGGTATTTCACCATAATCGATCTTAACGCGGACTATCACCAGATTCCGCTGGCCAAAGAGAGTAGACCATACACGGCCTTTTGTGTACCCTGGAATTTGTACCAGTACACAAGGGTTCCCATGGGTTTGGCTGTGGGGGCCCAGACACTCACTCGTCTTCTCGATACCGTTTTTCACGATGTGAAATTCAGGTTCGTGTTTAATTACCTTGACGATTTATTGGTATATAGTGAGACATTCGAGGATCATCTGGGTCATCTTAGAGAAGTGATGGGTTAAGGAGATCTGGCCTCACTGTCAATCCCGAGAAGGTTCGTTTCGCCCAGGAGAGTATTTCTTTCTTGGGCCACTTGGTTTCACACCGGGGCGTTACTGTCGACCCCGAGAGGACACAGGGCATCCGTGACTTCCCTCCCCCAAGGGATGCGAAGGGCATAGCGAGATTTGTAGGTATGGTCAATTTTTACCGAAGATTCATACCTAACATCGCTGAGATTGCCGCACCCTTGAACGAACTGAGGAAGAAGGGCGCTAAATTTACATGGGGTGAGAATCAACAGAAGGCTTTCAACACCTTGAAGGAAGCCATCATCTCCCCACCGGTGTTACGGATGCCCGACTTTTCGAAGCCGTTTATACTACAGACGGACGCGAGTTCGGTTGCGCTCGGGGCGGTTCTTTCCCAAGTTGTTGACGACGCTAGGCAGCCTGTGGCTTTTATTTCCCGGACCTTGACCCAGCAAGAACGAAAATCATCTGTCTATGAGCTAGAGTGTTTAGCTGTTGTGTACGCTCTAGACAAGTTCAGGCGTTTCCTGGAACATGCTGAGTTCCTACTCGAGACCGACAATCAGGCTCTCTCTTGGCTTCTGGCTCATCCCCGGCAACTGGGTAAAATTGGTAGATGGGTGGTAAAGATCTCATCCTTTTAAGTTCACAGTGCAACACATTAGGGGATCTCAAAATGTAGTTGCAGACGCCTTGTCCCGCATGTTTTCCCAGCCCAGTGATGCCCAATCTGAGCAACCCTGTTCCGTTCTGTTAGACTTTCCATTAGCCTTCACTGATGTGTTACCCCATCAGTTAAACGACGAAGAGCTGGGTCCAGTCATCCAAAATATAAAGGAGGGTAACGTACAGGCCCCTTACTTCTTGTCCAAGGGAGTCCTCTGTTATAGAGAAAGAAAAGGACGTGCCCCTAAGATCGTGCTGCCTAGCAAGTTAGTGCCCATGGTCTTCAATTATTACCATAATTCCCCAGTAGGAGGCCACAAGGGAATTTCTAAGACCATTTCCAGTATTAGGACACATTTTATCTGGAAGGGCATGGATAGGGACATCGCGACCAGGGTTAAGAGCTGTCATCTATATGGCTTGAGCAAGCCTGCCCAGAACACCAAGTTAGGGTTGTTGTCATCTGAGGTGGTGAGCAGACCGATGGAGAAGTTGTTCATCGACTACGTGGGGCCATTCCCCCGTAGCAAGTCAGGTAATGCTTACCTGCTTGTTTGTGTGGATGCTTTTTCAAAGTTTGCCTGGCTACTGCCCTTACGGCAGGCAACCACTCGTTTAACCATTAGCGCGCTCCAGAACAATGTGTTTCAGCATTTCGGTCTTCTGACCATCATTGTCTCGGACAATGGCCCGCAGTTAATTTCAGGTGAATTCCGGCGAATGTGTTTCGCCAGTGGGATCAAACACGTAACCACTTCCCCTTATTACCCACAACCGTCCCATGCGGAGAGATTCAATCGGAATCTCCGGTCCGCCCTGATTGCTTATCACGCTGAGCAACAAACCACCTGGGATCAGAATCTGAAGTGGTTACAATTAGCTTTTAACACGGCCCGACACGATAGTCATCAGGCCGGGCCCTTTGAAATCCTGTTTGGATTCTCGCCCGCACTCCCGTTGACCAATTTGTGGAATATCGAAGATCTTCTGCCACGGGAGCCCGATAATAAAACTGCAGAGAGGTGGAAGGAAGCTCGGAAGAATTTGCTGCAAGCGCACAAGCGGGTCCGTCGACGTTATAATCAGGGGTGAATTCCAAACCCCTTCCGGATTGGCGACTGGGTGTATTGCCAAAGCCACCCACTCAGCTCAGCCGCAGACAAACGTGCCACAAAGTTGTGTTACCGCTGGTCAGGGCCATATCGTATCCTGGGGTTCACGTCACCGGTGACGGCCCGGCTGGGCGTACCGGGGGACGATTCTAAAATCATGGTAACTCATATTTCTAAATTGAAGCTCTGTCGGAGTGAATTGCTGACTAATTGAAGGGGGTTAGTCCCCATACAGATAGGGCATGGGTCCCTGTTGAGGTAGCCTCGGAGTTCCCAAATAAGTGGTCAAGCCTCAGGAGTTCAGAACTCAGGGTGCACCCGAACACTCTTTCTTCTTGTCTTCTTCTGTCTTTCTTGCTGCATGCTGGCCCTGATCAGGTCAGTGTGTAGTGCCAACACTCTCGCTTACTACACGTCTTCTTTCTGTATTTTCGACTTCCTTCTGAGCCACTGCTCTCCTGAGTACAAAGGCGACTGGGAAAACCGAGGAACACCTACGCTGTTGTAAAAAGCATTGGGGTACACTGCAGGGTGCTCCTCTGTCTAAGTGTGGGGCAACTATGTTGCCCTTTTGGGGTGGGGGTGTGCCGAGTCTAAGATAGATTCGGCGCGTGTTCGGTATTTAATGCCAAAGCTAACGTTAAATGCTGTACTGTATTTAGCGGTTGAGATAAACAATCTGCAGCTGTTATAATCTAGAGCGCTTGATCGGTGCTGCACTCTAGTGCCCGCCGCTGTTTGCAAGTTAGAAGTCCGGAACTGGCTTTGGTTAAAATTGTCTATCGCCGGCCGTCCATCTGTTAGCTTCGCTTGCTTTCTACTCCGACAGAGAAGAGCCTATTGTTGTACCATCTTCTACCTATGGCAGGCTAAACAATTACAGATCTGCGGGTCCTCCGCTGAAGACGGGGAAACAGCTCCATCCTGAACCTTTAACATCCAGACTCTCTCTCTCAACTTCATCTGCCGGAGGAGAATAGTGAGCACGAACCACAAACACCCTATCATGTAGGCCAGGAGATCACCACTTCACACCCATGGAAAAAATAAGGTGAAATCAATCCATATTATATTTTTTACACAGTGTGATGTAACTCACTAGAACCAGTGGACATTAAGTCACTCTACAACAATGTGTTTAAGTTTTAAACATTTTAATTGGGTCCCCGGTTAACGGGACAGAATAGTGCGTGGACTTGGGGGGGAATATTTTGTACATTTTGTTAATCTGTTGTATAAATTGTGAGCCCAGGGGTTGACATGTATCTGTGGCTGCTCACCATTCAGAAGTGTAAATTTCCTTCTTATTTTCAGTATAAAGGTTTCATTACTGCTACTAATTCATTCAATCAACATGTAATTTCACTGGTTCAATTTAGTTTTCATTTTATATATTAATTTCTCATTTTTAAATTCGGTTTGGATCATATAGGGACAGAAGTTTCTTTGGTAGTTAAGTCGGGTCACCAGTTTAATCCTGTATAGGTGCATTTTCATGCAGAGTTAAACATGCTGTTGGGACAGGTTGAGTTATGCACTATCTTGCCTAGGAACATGTCGGCCTTTGGGCCAACTTACTTTTGAAAAGGTTATAAGGCTTTATGACACGTTACTGTTTTCCATACTTAACTAAATTTATCAATATTTAAATTCTTTTAATTAATTATGATTACTGGGGTGTTCACTGTATTCTAATTTTTATTACCCCAAGTCTAAGTGCTCAATGTGGCAGCACTTTATTATAGTATCAGGCACTATGCCAACTTTTGAATTTAGTATGTCCTGGGGGCTACTGGTGTTGCATATATAATCAGATACACATGTAATATGTTATGCACATATTAAGAATTATAACCTAATATGGATATTTATAGATGTTAAATATGTGCCTCATGGCGTGTAAAAGGGTGTGGCAAGAGATATATGTTAAAATTGTCCTGTGTCGTGGAACATGTATATGTATTGTATATTCGTGTGTGTAATTTTGGGGGTTCTATATGTATTGTACATTCATGTGTATTTTTGGGGGGTTAGATATAGGGCTTAAAAAGAAAATATAAAACATAGGGTTTATATATATTTATTAATTTCTAATGACAATTTTGAAAGGGAGAATAAGGATTTATAATTATTAATTTCAAAAGACTTTTTTTTAAAAAAGGAGAATATAGATTCTACCTCTATTAATTTTCAATTAATATTTTTAAAGAGAATTAATTATTTTTAATTAACATTGATAAGGAGTATGTAGATTTTATCTCTATTAATTTTCAATTAATATTTTTAAAGAGAATTAATTATTTTTAATTAACATTGATAAGGAGTATGTAGATTTATCTCAATTAATTTTCAATTAATTTTTTAAAGAGAATATAGAAAATAAATTTTATATTTATTAATAATTTTCAAGTAACTGTTTTTAAAGAGAATTAATTATTTTTAATTAACAATTTTAAGGGGAACATAGAATCTAAATGTTATATTTATTGATTTTTGTAGGTAACAATTTTAAAGGAGATAAAATAATAAAAAAAGGATTTTTATTGATTGTTAATTTTGTGAGTTTTAATTGCAAGTCCCGTCTCACTGGATCCAGCGCATTTTTGGCTTCTCTAGGCTTTGGTCTAGTTTTAATTATCTTGTGGCCCCTCTTTAGAAAAAAAAAAATTCAAAAAAAAAGTTTCAAAAAAAAAACAATTTTTTTTTACAAGTCAAAGTTAAAGAGGAGTTACAGTACATTTATTAGGTATGATATTATGTTAAATGTATTTACTTTAATCAATTAATGAAGATGTTTAAAATAATATTTGTAAACTTGGCCAGGAAGACAATAAGTGTTAATAAGTTGGCAAGTAGTTATTATAATTATGTTAAAAACCAATGAAGGGTTCAATGATGAACTAAATAATAATAATGAATTGAAACCAGGAAATTAAAATTGATATAAGTGGCCATAAGCCAGTGACTCTTTGTACAGTAGGTCAGGTAAGAAAAATTAAATTAAAAACAAAACAAAATTATAACATGTGTAATAAAACCAATAGGCCTAAATTTAATATTTGTAAAAGGAAATTAATACCTTTTTTACTAAGTCCATTCAGATGAAAATGTAAAAAAATGTATACGGTTTAATAAGGCTGATTAAGTGAAAGTTTTATGTGATTTGGTGTAATTCCAAGCATGGAGTATTTTATTAAATAAGAGTAGTAATATTTCCTAATTCTGGCTCTAGGATATCAAATATTATCCAATGACAGGAAAAGTAATGGTTGTTAGGGTAACAGAAATGCAAGAAATTTTGTTGATTTCAACATTCAATTGTTACATGTGAATGGGTTAAGTTGAATTAATACGAATCCAGAAAAGAATTTATAAAAAACCTTTTCATTCGATTGTTATATGCTATTGGGTAAAGTTCAGCAGACAAATTTAAAAAGAGAACCAAAAAAATGAATAAAATTTAACAAATCAAATGTCTTAAAGCCAATCCATTTAAAAAAGAATGAGTAATAACTACTGAACCATATTTCAGAAAATATAATTCTACACATCCTCAAAGTTCACGGAATTAATAAATCCTCATTCAAACTAATTCCAGTAAAAGAATGATGATGAAAACGATTTACCATTAAACAAAGATGATCCATAGCAGAAGAAGTCAAAATTAATCAAAATATAAATTAAAACATACACGAAGAACTTTTGTATTGAAATACCAAACCTCACTTTCAATAAACTAACGAAGTCATAACACTACACCAATTCCACTGGGACCGGCCACTACTAGGATCGTGAAGAAGAACGGAGACCAGAACTGAACTTCTGTTACACTCCTGGACATCATCTCTAAACCTTTATTGAAAATCTGGACGCTGTTTTTGGTCAAGAGTAACCTAACCATTTCATCTTCACGCCGTTATAAACAGACACGGCCACCTTCAGTATCGTATTGCTTGGTAAAAAACCTGCTTATATTTAATTTTATATATTAAGAGTTAATAACAATTGTAATACTTAGTAACCTTAATTTTGCATTACCTGGCCTTACTAATCGTTCAAAGAATTACAAGTACCCTGGGATAAGAGATAAACCGAAAATTATATTTAAATTGTAATATACACCACTAGTTCACTAACAAATCGATTCAGTATTGTACGATCGATATTACGATCTAATAACCGATGAAGACAACTGTTGAAAATTAAAAATAATATAAATAAAGAATCCTTCTTGTATGTGACGATGTTCTGCGTTATTGTAGAATAGTTATTGTATTTTGATTAGGGAGTAATTTACAGAGAAAGAAAGTGATAAAACCGTCAAGTGAAACGACTTAACCTATAAGAACGAGTCAATTACTAATAACAGCGCTCGTTGCAGACAGCTGGTGAATACGGGAGAGTGTAGAACTAACGTATTCTCTTCGCCACACTTTGGTCAATTTAAATAATACCGACCGACTAGGGTTGGAGAGAATTACTGAATTATTAACTATAATACCCGTAATATAGCGTTATTCTCTGGTAAAACACTTGGTAATTAATTAACACAGGTCTATGTTCAACATACGAATCATATCAACTATATAATAAATAATTGTTTTTATAAATTAATATTGATTTGCAGGAGGTCTCATTGGCAACAACATAATAAATATTTTTCTTATAAACAGAGTGAATTAGTAACAAATTGGCACATACCAACGTGGAGATTAAATAAACCCCGTAACAACATTGGTAAAGTTATTACAAATTGACGATCCCAACAGTTGGGCATAACAAATTACAAGGGAACGTAATCATACATTAACTGGTTGATTACAATATATATTTTTTTTCATTCTATTTATTAATTTGTACTTCTTCTATCATCTCTGCTGATGCCGCTTTCATCTAAGAAATTTGGTTACAAATAAGCTTGTACATGAAATTAATAATATTTCCATTACATTTGTGATACACTGAAAGCATCTTTGAAAAGTTATAAATACTCCAGTAGTTCAATGTTGGTTTTTTTCTTCAATTTAATTTTAATCGACTCCTTCAATATCAGTGGTTTGTAATTAATCTACGAAGGAAGCATAATTAATACTTGAGCACATAGAAGTACTGATGAAAATGCCTGTGTTTTCTTACATGATTTCACAATTCACACCTTAAAGTAGACAAAAAAGGAATAAAATCTGTAATAGTAAAGACAATATGGAAAAAAAAAATAATGTATAACTGTAATGCTGACTGTAATAGGCAATGGACAGAAACATCTACCATATGTTGTACTAAGAAGAAAAACTATCCCAAATGAGAAACTATCATCGTGTATAATTTTTCACTGCTATGAAAAATGTTGGATGACTAATTATCTTATGACAGTAGTTTAGCATTGGGTAAGTGGATTATTAAAATATTGGAGTATATGAATTTTGGATACACTTTGTGGCCACAATGTTGGTAAAATAACAAAGTAAGATTTCTTCATGAATAAATGAACACTGATTTCACAGTTTTTGTGGATGAACTGCCAATTACAGGTGCTGGATGCCATAACAAATAAACATTTATGATGTTTGCTACGGATGTAGCAAATCTATCTGTGGTATTTATACAATAAGTGGTTAGGAGCAGGAAATTATTCCTTAACTCCTTCTGGGAAAAAAGAAAACCATATGTTACAGTATCAAATGCACTCCCAGAAGTTGGCTCAAGAGTACACAGGAAAGTACACACCAGACACAACAGAAGAAACATTGTTTCTGAAGAGGATGAAGTGGCTGACTGTACATCTAGTGATAATGAAAATAACGATAATTACAGTGATTAAAATAAAATAATAATTATAAAATATAATAAATATAAAATCATATAAATTAAATGTATATATATATATATACAGTATATTATATTTAAAAAATAATAAATAAACAAATACAAATATACACTTTATTACGCTATGAACACTTTATTAAACTGCATGAATGAAGTCTTTTTTTTATAATAAATTTTTACTTCCATATTCCTTAAGGTATGGTGATGGCAAAAAAAATCGTGTTCGAGATTATTGCAGATTCTGATTCTACTACGCTCAAAACATGAAAAAAAGTCGTTTTCCGAAAAGTGTCTGTGTGTGTGTGTGTGTGTAGATTTTTTTCTATGGCAAACGATAACAGCCGCAAATTCAAACAGAATCAAATAATTTTTTGCATACAGCCCTGATTTGTAGAGTACTCACAACCTATTGTTTTTGGTGAAGATCGGTTGAGGGAAAGGGGTAGTTTACCTGCAACGGTTTTTTTTTATCAAGGGAAATTTTTTTTTTGGCAAACGATAACAGCCGCAAATTCAAACAGAATCAAATAATGTTTCGTATACAGCCCTGAATTGTAGAGTTCTCAAGACCTATTGTTTTTGGTGAAGATCGGTTGAGGGAAAGGAGTAGTTTACCGGCAACGTTTTTTTAACAAGGGTATTTTCTATGGCAAACGATAACAGCCGCAAATTCAAACAGAATCAAATAATGTTTTGCATACAGCCCTGATTTGTAGAGTACTCAAGACCTATTGTTTTTGGTGAAGATCGGTTAAGGGGAAGGGGTAGTTTACCTGCAACGTTTTTTTATCAAGCGTATTTTCTATGGCAAACGATAACAGCCGCAAATTCAAACACAATCAAATAATTTTTTACATACGTCCCTGAATTGTAGAGGACTCAAGGAATTTTGATTTTGGTGAAGATCGGTTAAGGGGAAGGGGTAGTTTACCTGCAACCTTTTACGTTTTAACAAGAGTAAAGTACTTGAAAATTTATTTAAACTTTTTGAAACAATGGTAATTGTTAAAAATAAAATAATTTTGTTGCCAGGCAATAAAATTATAGTTTTTTCATTTATGTATTTTTTCTCAGTTATGTACTGTTTACGTTTCCATTTTATTATTATGACTACCGCAATGAAAAGGCAGGGAACACACACACACACACACACACACACACACACACTTCACGTTATTTCTGGCCTCATTCATGTTTATTTTCTTACATTTGCACGGTTTTTAAATGGAAAGTGCCGAACCCATACCAACATAACGCATGCAAGCCGAAAAAGTGTCCAGCGTGGATAGCGATTTGCTTCCTGTGTATCGCTGGGCAGTGTAACTGCACGTGTTTACAGAGGAACGATTCATAGACAGACTTTTCGTCTTTAGGGAATGAACCCTCTGCAAGATGCTGAGGGTCCATGAGTGACTTCGGAGCGCTCCTTCTTTTCCGCGTGTTTGTTCTGTGAAACGTACACTGTAGATTCACAGCTATTCAAATCAACGCTCAATAGGAAATGTTGAAAATTTTTGTCCACGGTGTACCCTCATACACACTAAACCTGCTCTGATCTTTTAATTACGGACATCATAATATTAAAACTTTGGAAACTTGAGCACTACTTCATGGAGATCAATCATTAACTTATACAAGCCGTTAATTTTATGCATATTTTTTATATATATGTGTACAACGTTATCGGCAACAAAGAAGTAGTTTTTGTTAAAATTCCTTCCCGGGATATTTGGCCGTAGTCCAATGTTTTCTACAAAGCCAGACGTTTCGGCAATGCCATCGACTTCCATCATCAGTGAAAATCGAGTGCGATAACATGAGGTGGTATATGTTAGTGAGCACAGAACTGTGGTTAAGGCTGAAGCAGTAAGTAGAAAGACGTAGTTTCTATGGTAATATTTCATTTCGAAAATGATTTTAAATATAAATCTTAGAATATGGAAGTCATGTATGGTTCTCCATACCGATATTTAATTATATGAAAGTGCATTTTGAGCAGACATTTTTTACCTGAGAATTAAGCAATCTGAATTCACAAACTAACAGCTACTTTTCCAAGATTTTCACCTTAAGTTTTAGTGTCTTACATTATAAAATACGCCTGTAATTATATATTTTTAATAGCCTTGTTTACAAAAGTTAAAGTCACTTTCGTAACTACACTAAGAAACAAACCTAATTGATTGTAAACCAGTTTTCCAGGTCTTTCCCCTGTTTCTCCAGTCTCCAGTTCATAGTATGCTCTGTTCCTTTCTTTTACAACTTCCTCCAAATTAGACATGCTCTCTTTTACCTATAACAATACCACACAATTATAACATTACCACATAATTAGTTGAGTCTGTATTCTATGTACAACACAGCGAACTATATAATAGAAATGGTACCATAATTTGTTTACTATAATTCATTAACCTAATGACTTCTAAGTCACTCCACATTTTTAATATTCATAGTACAGTTCAATTATAATCTGAAATCTACTGTCTTCACCAGTTTTAGAACAATCCTCCGTTTGGTGAACATTTTTATTACAATTACTTGCTAGTACGTAGTCAGTACAATAAATTATATAGGCTACTTCTTATACATAATACTGTCAATATAATTAAATTACAGTTCCATACATTACTTCAGACAAGATTTTCTACATGACAGAGTAGCTAAAGGCTGTCTCTCTTATATAAGATAATATAATTCCTTTCATTATTTGTATTCACTCATTTATTACTAAATACCATAGAACATGAATGTGACTTAAGACAGTTCTATAGTGTCAATATGCATTTCCTAGTAATCAAAAAGTTTGTTACTACAAAATAGTCTAACATTTTTCATTTGTTTCTGATTTTTGGGGATTGGACTGATCTAAATACAAATAGGTTGCAACAATTGTTCTTTGTCTAATATGCCAGTTCACCAACTGACAAAAACAGCATTACCTGACAACAGAATAGTTTTTGTATTAGTTTCTGATACTGACATTATGTAATGTTATAGTACTTGGATAATAAAGAACAATGAGTTGGCTTCCTACTTGCCTGTTCTTTCATTACTTATATATGGTATAAGAAAGCCATACTAATCAGATCTGTAGATAAGTACAAGGTCTGACAATTAAGTTCATGAACTCATCCTAGGAAATGTGTTAAATACCTTATTGCTGAATACCGCTGTGTACTCCTTCAAAGTACTCCCCTTGGGCAGCTATACACCAATGCAAGCGCCTACTCCACCCTTTGAAGCAATTTTAGGACTTTTTCTGGAATGGCCTTCAGAGCTTCCATCATATTAGCCTTAATGTCCTCAGTGTAACTAAAATGTCTTCCTTTGAATTGGAGACTTTGTCCCTTTATTTCAGGCCCGTATGCGAAGATCCAGGTTTCATCACCTGTGATTATTCAGCCCAAAACATCGTCTTGCCTCTCCAACAGGTCTGTGCACAGTTCAACACTCCTTTGCTTTTGTTCATCGGTGAGCTCCTTTGGGACCATTTTGGGACACACCTTGCGCATGGCGAGGTCTTCAGTTAAAACTTTCCACACAGTTTTCCTATCAATGTTCACTTGGTCTGCTATGGATCTCATGGTCAGTCACTGATTTGTACGCTCATTTGACAAATGTTGGCAATGTTTTTTGTCCATTCAGCTTGCTATTGGCCGTCCTACCGTTTCTTCATGAGTCACTTGTTCCCTCCCCTCAGAAAACCATTCAATCCATTTGTACAATGCTGTTTTCTTCATGGCATTCTCACCGTACATCTGCACTAACATTTCCTGTATTTCACTCCCACTCTTGCCCAGTTTCACCAGAAATTTGATACTTGTTCGTTGCTCTAATTCCAGCTCAGACATTTTTACGACAGCGCACACACACAAGCACAAACAACAATGCACGCTACTCAGCACAAATCCACCACATGTCAACACGAACATTGCTGTGAGACACTGACATACCAAGGTTATGAAATCTTACAGAGCTGCTTGTATAGTGCTGCCCTCAGTGCTAAATGGTGGTGAGTTCATGAACTTAAGTGTCAACCCTCATACAATTAATAATTATTGAATATTATAAATGCAAAAACATGCAAATACAGAATATTTAAATGACGACAAAGTACAGATGTACTTTTTTACCACAATGGAGTATATCATTATTACATGTTATTAAGAATTCAGTATAATGGTACTACACTTTATGTGATAAATAAATTGAAATTTTTTGAACAGAAAGTCTATATAAATCTGTACAAAAGTCTTCTATTAAAGAAAATGTATATTAAAATCTAACCAGTGGCGGCTTGTCCATAAGGGCTGCAGCCCTCCCTAAAATTTTCAAGGAAAACTAATTACCGTATTTAAATAACTTTTTATTTAGAAAATTATGTATTTTTCAAAGATTTGCCAGTATAAGAAATAATTTTTATATTCACGTTCAATCACAACTGATGGTCATGTAGATTGATGCGTGTATGGGTTGTACCCTACTTAGACAAGTGTGCATTGCATCTGCGCTTGAGGCACGTGGTGGGAGAACGCTTTGTTAACAAGCCAAGGTTGGGCTGCATTCAGTCCAGCCCAAGGCTGTCAAGAAGTCGAACGTGTGCGTGCAAATCATTTGCTGATGGCGTGTTCGATGTATGTAGACCATGCTTAATTTCTATCGTTGCAGTTTTAAAACAAATATGAATAAAAACAGTGTTTCATATTTGCAAAACATCAGTTTTTCATCGTTACCATTAGCAGAGAAGAATGAAATTAAGAATTTAGGTTCCGAGACTCCTGATTTATTAATTTCTCAATCATCGTCAAGCAGAAATCAGACTTATTGTAGGAAATTTAATATGTCCATTTATTCCAAACATAAGTGGTTGTGTGGCTGTCCTGAAAAGAATGCACTATTTTGCTTTCCTTGTTTATTATTTGGAGGTGATGCAACTTGGACAAAGGTTGAAATGAATGATTTAAAACATTTAGGTGATAAAGTAAAAAAAAACATGAAGATTCAGCAAAACATATGAAGAATGTAATTGATTTAGCTATGTTAGGAAAAATAAACATTGCACATCAGTTAAGCGATGCTTACAAACAACAAACAAACACAATGAAAAAGTGACAAAATCAAGAAATTATCTCGAAAATTATTGACTGCATCAAGTTTTGCAGAAAATTTGAGCTTCCATTACGTGGTTACAATGAAACTTCACAGTCATCGAATCCTGGTGTATTTCAAGGATTGTTGGAATTTTCTGGAAAGTTAAAGGAGTCTCTTAAAAGTCATTTTATGAAGTCAACAATGTTTAAGGGAACGTCTAAGACAATTCAGAACAAACTTCTAGACTGTATCCTTGAGGTATGTCGTGATGAAATACGTGCTGAAATTAAACAATCTAAATGTTTATCAGTAATGTCGGATGATACATCAGATGTCTTACGCAGCAAGATGTTTTTCATTATGAACTGAGCGGAGTTGTGCATGAAAGATTCTGGGGATTTTTTAACCCAAAATGCTGAAGTGTTAGCAGAATGCATTTTAGAACAGGTAAATATAGTCCTGAATGGCAACAGTGACAAACTTATAGCTCAGACTTACGACGGAGCCCTCGTTTTTGTGGCGAGAAGGGAGGTGTGCATAAAATAATTCAACAGTCACACAATATGCACATTTTGTGCACCATTATGTGCATCAATTAAATTTAATTATAGAAAAGGCAGCATTACAAAACTCATAAGCTCGTATTTTTTTCAGTAGTCTTGCTACTACACCTGCATTTTTTCGAAGTCACCCTCACGATTATCTATTCTAGACAGTATTTCTAAAAGAATACCTCCAGTATCAAACACAAGATGGAATTTAAAAAAAAAACGGTGGTTAGTGAACACCGTTTTTGAAAACAAGAAAGTCTAATAGTATGCTTTGAGAAACTTCAAACTGACCAAAATCATTCCATTGTGCAAGCGGCTGCAGGTATTCTCTGTATGCTGAATGACCAGAACTTCACCTTTTGGCTAGAATTTTCTCATCACATCACGTCTCATGTGGATATTTTATATAACCAGCTGCAGCATCACAATGCAAACTCCAGCAGTATCTATAATGCAGTAAATAAATTTCTTGAGCCAATCATGAATGAAAGAAATAGACGTCCTTCTGTTACTGACCAAAAAGAAGACACTCCACTCATGAAAAAAAGGAAACGTTATCGCTTAATCTTGTCTCTCCAAAGGAGGTGTGTGATATTATCAGATAAAAGAGATTTTCTTTTAATAAACATCTGTCAGCAGCAAAACTGTTAAATTTCTCCATCTCCAAAGACAATATAAGTTCTTCACCCGAATTTGCTGAAACTATTGAAGCTTACCCTTTCTTGTGTAAAGAACGTTTGGAAACTAAACTACAGTATATGTTTTGTACAAGAGGCAAGAATTCCGCAGTAATTCATAGGTTATGAAAACTTACAAAATCATGTTGGATACAGGAATTGTTGAGTCCTGCACAGAAGTCTTCACTCTCCTCCAAATAATTCTAAACTACTCCCATGACTACTGCTGAGCCCGAGAGGTGCTTCTCCACGTTGAAAAGAGTTAAGAGTTTCCTAAGAAGTACAACAACACAAGAGCGTCTTGGTGCTTTAGCAGAAAAAGAAATGATTTAAAAATATTATTAATTTTAATGACAAAGTTACCAATAAATTTTTCAGTTGCAAAGAAAGGAGAATGGACTTCATGTTTAAATAAAATTGTGAAAGAAACAGTGATTTATTTCTGATTGTATTTAAGAACATAACTCGCTATTATATTTTCATTTGAAAATTTTAATGTCTATAAGTTTAATGCGTAAATTAAAAATTATAATTTGTTTGAATTTTAACATGTAAGCCTTTAGTGTTTGGAACTTAAATCATAGTTAATCATAATCATAAATATCATCACCAACAGCAGCAGCAGCACCAAAGAGGATTGGACCAAAGTTTTGTCACAGCTTCAGCTTCAATAGTGGTAAAAGACCTAATAATAGTATATAAATTTCACTAATATATGATAATGGTAAATGTTGAAAGCTGAAAATTGTAGTGCAGCCCCACCAAATCTCACCAGCCGCCACTGAATCTAACCTTCACTATTCACTCACCTTGTCAATCCTTTCAGGATTTGGGAATGGTTCCATTTTGTCATTATATTCATGTTCCATTGTGAGCAACATATTTCTTTCTTTCAGCAGGACAAACCTGAAAAAAGTAAAGCATGTGCACTTACACGTTAACAGCCTACAAATCAGTTATGTTAACAAACACAAAATTATTCTGCAAACTCCAACAAAAGTTCGGGATGTACATTTTTGAAACTTGCTGATATATTTAGGACTGTTGCAAACTTTTTAAGCATATCACACATTCATGATTAGCAGCTTTTATGTAGGTTTATTCTTCTCTTCTGTAACCCTGAAAGATTTGAAAGTCAACCTAAGTCTGGATAGATTATTTTATGCGTATATGCCAGAACTACCTTCAACTTCCCATCCAGTAAGGCCAAGTACCCTACTCGGTGTAGTGGGGGCACAGAGAATGATTGGATATTGTAAAACACAAATCATCCTGAGCCTTCTGTTTCTGTTTCAAAAGCACTCGTTCAATCTGTACTAACCAGAATCCACAATTTATACTTAAAAAATCTTTTTTTTTTAATATTTATGAATTAGCATCGTCATTTTCACTTGAGCATTACACCAATGGCTTGTTGGATCCTCCACACCATGCCACTGCCAGAGCATAATCACTGCATTTAACCACGTGATTAAACACAGAGTTATCTGTGTGTGTGTGTTCACACATAACTGGTGCACTGACTGAGATCTGCCTATCTCAGGCAGGCTGTTGAATTGCTGCCCCCCCTCCAGATGGGGCTGGCTTGGCTTGACCCTGAGCTGAACCCACAACACACTATGACAAATGAATGCCATACAAATAAACCTCTTCTCCCCTACCCTCCCATGTTTGTAAATAGTCTATACATTGATGCTACATTTTTTTTTTGTACTGACACACATAATTATACGAAAACAGTACCTACTCCACTAACTTCAGCAGTTAGTTTGTATTCCTCATAAAATGACAAACTGATACATTTAGTATCTGTACAAGTATATTTTCAGCTGATAACATCATTATGAAAAATGTTACAATCATAACAAAGTAAATACATATTGTTAATTATGGCATTAAGAATATTTAATTGTTACAGTGTCTGAGTGTACAAAAAAATTTTTAACTATACGTTTTCTAATTGGATATATTTCCATGAAATATTTCCAAATTTTAAATCTGGTATCATGTGAGGCTAAACCTCTTTAGTTACTAATATACATCAAAGTTTATAATACATCAAATATAATATGACGTTTATAATATAAATATAATATATATATAATATTATATAAATATAATATAAAGATGTTTATAATATACGTCAAAGTCCAAAAGTAGTCGCTTCAAAGCAATTGATAATGACTATTATCAACTTGATAATACAAATTTTTACATTCAAGTTACCTTAGCACATACAATCATCTACAGGAAAACAGAATTACCTGTTTGTACCTTCCCACCATGTTGCCAGTAATACAAGCAGATGCTGACAAGAACTACTTTTCCAAAATGCAGGTTTCATCCTGGAGTAATATTAAATAAGTTAACATGTATGGGAAAACCAGCATAGGGTTCTTTGGAAGTATATAGAAATTTTGAATAATGAACATAAGTTGTTAGAAGACAGATACAATGAGGCCTGTATTATCTTGGCAAATAAACAGTGTGCATGAGGCAGGTTACTAAGGACCGCCACTCACGTATGTGGGTTCTAACAATGAAAAAATGATCCCTCACGTACTTAAATGTGGGGCATGTGATATGAGGGAAACTTGTTTTTCCCTTGGGTATGATAAAGAGGCATCAACAGGTGATCCTGCTTTTATGCACTCAGTAAGTTTACTTCTTTGAACTGGCTTTTCAACCACCATCTCTAGTAAGCTTTCTGGTTTTATTACTTTTCATTTGATGAAGCAGATATTATTAACTTAGTAGTAGGTATAGTGCACACTAGTAACAAAACAGTTCCAGGACTGTCGAATGTCAGTTTGGAGGGGGGGAAAATCCGGAGGCATCCCTACTGTCTCATAGGACCGTGGTCCGTTGCGAACCAATCATATAAAATCCAGTCAGTTGTGATCAATTGAATTTTCATGTTATTATAATAATACAGAAATTACCATTATAATTCTATCCAATCCTAACCTAACCTAACGTAACCACAAGGTTGAGGGCTGTGCGGGACGAAGGGCATGCCTGTCGCCCGCTCGTATACTGCGTCCCGAGCTTCAAATAGAGCTCCTGCTGCAGGGATGATAGATGGGGCTGGATTTAGAGTGTGGCCTGCTACCGGCCGTGGTTTAATGTAACCTAATCTAGCGTAACCTAACCTAACCTAACAAAAAACTACAATATTGGAAGAAAGAGGTACTCGCTCAAATGAAACATTGCAGAATTGAAATCTCATCGAAGTTCAGAATAGGAACGTTTCTAAATGTCAGATTCGGTTAGTAAGTGAAACTGCGGGGCGCAATTGACCGCGTAAAAACAGTTAAAAATGTTGTTCCGTCGCAACTGACCAAGGCCGATCTCATACATAGCATACACTTGAGACAAAACAGTTGCACAACTGTTTGTGACAGCTACGAAAAATTTGTCAGACGTACTGAAATGATCAGTAGCACCTTGAATTTTTACGATACCAGAGAAGCTTACGGATTAAGGTTGAGGAAGAAAAAACTATGAAAAGAGATTGGGTCCTCCCAATTTATAGTGAAAGACTGTTAAAAGGAAAGTTTTGTTTATTGCATAGTTACCTATGGGCAGTATCCATCAAAAATTTTCAGATATTGCAGAATGAGTGTTGACAGTTTTAATGAATTATCTCTAGAAGAAATAAGCTCTTCATTTTCTAGAAGAAAGTGTTCACATCCAGACACATAAGGGGTCACAGAATTGTAGAATGTACATATGAAGAAAGTTTAGCTAGTAAATTGCACACTTCGGTACAGTTTTGTGATACAATAAAAGCATGTTGTGTTGTGCACAATTATGTGCATACAAAAGATGGAATTACGTTTTGCAGATACTTTATACGAATATCCACTAGAAAATCGTTCTCATTCTGCAGTTAATGGACTGAACGTTAGAAACTATTTTACCTCTTATTTCACTCTTCCACAAGGAGCAGTACCTTGGTAGTATGACAAAGACTGTGTTCATATATACTCGATCCTAAAAATTAAAAAAAATAACATTTTCAACAATTTATAATTACTGTATGTGTTGAAGAAGATGCTTCTTCTTGAAATTTGAGTCCTCATACTGATTTAATGATATGAGTGAGGTAAAGAGGCGGAAGCTTGTCAATTTCATCTATTAGTTTTTCTATATTGTCATCATACACTCATAATTTCAACTGCACATACACAAATTCAATACAAACACACTTGCACAAATTCAAATTTTATGAAAATAAGATCAAATATACTTTAAGCACTATGCTATGACTGATCGATGTGCAATAGAATAGTTGGTAGTGTGCGCACATCTCTTTCTAAATATCACTATAATATTGACGACTCGGAACACAAAGTTTTTTATAAGTAAAAACGTAAAGTTTTACCTTACAGCCTAAACCGGCTTTCACCTATCGTTGTGAACTTGTACGCTTGGACGTTGGCTCGTCTTGCTGAGTTAAATTCTTGGATTTCGTTGTCCATGACGTGTCCGTTACTTAACTAAATATCACTATAATATTGACGACTCGGAACACAAAGTTTTTTATAAGTAAAAACGTAAAGTTTTACCTTACAGCCTAAACTGGCTTTCACCTATCAATACCGCGATAGGTGAAAGCC
The DNA here is from genome assembly GCA_034769895.1 of Magicicada septendecula. Lineage (NCBI taxonomy): Eukaryota > Metazoa > Arthropoda > Insecta > Hemiptera > Cicadidae > Magicicada > Magicicada septendecula. The sequence continues at coordinate 180,859,653 of CM068367.1, read as the reverse complement.
GGTTTAGGCTGTAAGGTAAAACTTTACGTTTTTACTTATAAAAAACTTTGTGTTCCGAGTCGTCAATATTATAGTGATATTTAGTTAAGTAACGGACACGTCATGGACAACGAAATCCAAGAACATCTCTTTCATTACCTATATTATCCCTGGCACCAATCTGCAACAGTTTTGTCAGGCAGCACTTACTAGCTGTTTAGACTGTCTGCAACAACTCTGTGACTGTCACAAGGCAGTGTTGGTAGTGTGTGCGTTCCCATTTAAAACATAGTTCTCGAGAAGAGTGCAACTGTCGGGAACAGTCTTGCAACTGTTTTGTTCCTAGTGTGTGCTATATATTACTGTCGTTTTATTAATTTATTTAATTTTTATGTACATAAGTCTAATTCTATGATTGTTGCACCATGATAAGAATATTACTAGCTTACAGTGTAGCACTTGATTGAATTTAGCCTGATGATGGTTGCAGATTTTTAGCAACTGACACACTATTTTGCTTTTGTAAGGATTCGGTGATGATAAATGGAACATTGTTCCACACACTGACAATTAACCCTACTTTTAAAGAAATCATTTTGTGAAATGCTGTAAAGCTAAACTAAATATTTTGTAGTTTTTACAATCTTTTGTTAGAAATTTACACAAAATTAAAACTGTAGCCTATAGACTTATTACTGTTTTTGAGGCAACATCTGCACTTTTTTACCTGTTCTGAACAGAAATGTTTCGCCTACTGTACTCAAGATTCCTTAATAATTCTAGTTCAATATCATATTTTGTTAAAACAGCTGTAACGACATGTCTTTAGTTTTATTTGACATAATATTACCATTACTATTATCTATCCATAATTTCAGTTATTAATTGAAGAATTGGTTTACTTGTACCAGTTATTTACTGACTGAACAAAACAAAATTTCGATGGATTAATTCATCATAATGGTACAGCCGCCATGTATAGGAATTCACTTACCATAATTTATGTAAGTCTGAATTACTTTTTAGCCTTAATTCTTCCTTCCGCCAGGCTCGACCAACTCTAATTTGATTTTTACCCCAATTGACTTTATTATCAAAGAATTCCATTAAACCGCGATGGCATGCAGAAGTATGGATACTTGAAACCTGACATAACCTAAAATTATCGCAAAATAATTAGATTTACATACACCAGGAAATCGCTATCACTTGCTTTATTTGTACACTTAAATAAAACCAAATGGAATTATTATTCAATAAACAAAACTCTACCTTCCTTCCGCACGAGCACCGAGATTTCTACAATGTGAGAGGGTCGCAGTAGTTAATTTTATTAAAGATTTGCTTACTGCTAACATCATATTTCTACTCATTGTTTCACTGCGTTTATATGACTTAACACTAAATGTTAATAGCGCATGTAAAAGCCAATATTTAACATCTACAAACAACTTAACCGAGGTTACCGGGATGATAACCGGGATTACAATTCATATAGTGTAGCTGTTTAGCCCATAGGGATGCCGGATGCGTAGGATGCGACCAATTAACTAGAATATGCGACATCGATGTCGATGTTTTCAAACCATCGATGTTTTTAACATCGATTTATTGGAGCCGATGTTTTTTTTAACATCGATGTTTTGTGCTCGATGTTTTATGTTGTCGATGTTTTTTTTTTTTTTTTTTTTGAATGAAAAAAGTACCATAATAAAAAAAATAAGTCAGATAAAGACTACCCACTTACCACTATGCTTTGTAACACTTACTACTTACCATTAATCTTAATTTAACACATTGCATAGCTCACAAACTTGGACACCTGTCGACCATCATTTCCTATACTATTTTGTATGAAGAATGGTCTTTTTATTTTTTAGTAAATGAGTAATCTTACATGGGCATGAAAAATTAATTCAAAGTTGATATAACATTTACAAACATTATCTGTTAAATTTATATACATTTCACATTAAGGCGGCAACAATGGAATGAAAATAAATGATAACGAATTTAATATCTTTGAAATGTAAACTAAAATACAGTTTACTGGGCTCGTTACAGTATTTTAATACAGAACGGTTTATTATGATTAAGCCACATGAAGCTATATCATATACAGTTTAACACTTTCAACTGCTGTTTGAATACGGTAACAAACGAATGTAGTTTAGGGGCACAGTATGGAAAGCTGATGAAATTACATAGAATTTTACCATAGATTCAAAAGACCGAGTTCAGGTAAGCTTTCTCTACCTGTGTAACGGTACTGGAGTAGAGTATTCTTGATGTATAATGGTATAGATAAAGATAAATACTGAATACAATTTGTAAAGTGACAAATTCCCCATGCATTTTTATTCCAAAACATCAAAATCTCACTAAATGCGAGTTAGTAGAGCATTTTATCAAAAACTTTATAACATCCCTCTCAAGGGGATTTTGATGCCTGTAGTTGGCATGTGTAATGTCGCCAAGGACAAACACCGAAAGTCCAAAACCATACACATGTTGTCGAGTACTGTTAACAATGTATTGTGGTTTGTTGACCTCACTGGTCTATTTGGGTAAATTACATATTAAAAAAAATGGTTTAATAAGAGAAAAACTGAGACATTCCTACTGTACTGAATAATCAGCAGACCAGAACTATGAGGTGAAAAAACATTCTGTGTGTAACCCTATTGTGATTTTGTATTTTGAATACTGTCCCAATAAAGTGGCTGGCCCAAATAACCAGTAGCCTGATTATTAACTGGAATAAATATGTGTATGTGTGTACACATATATAAATGTGTGTATGTGTGTACACATATATAAATGTGTGTGTGTGTAAGCTTGATAATATTCTACTAGAATCACTTGATAATAAGTGCTTGTTCTTATACATTACCCAGCAACTCTGGCAAATACTCGCTAATTTCAAAAGGCGATGACAATCGTGTGACGGTACAACTCCTGGGCATTCTTTTATTCAATAAATGTAATAAATTTCAACCTGTAGGGAACCCCTCTTTCTAATCCACATGTGCAAAATTTGTTGTGAAACTTCGTCTGTGTTAGTGTTTGGCGTCAGTCCGTCTAGATGGGATTACGAAATAGTCACACTCATGATTTTAATCAGCGTTGCCCAAGTTTGTGTGAACCACAGGACTTGTGTTAATCTCGTCCGAGGACCATATGCCACTTTAACAACAAGCAGCAGTTGGAGCTCTGAGTCTCAAGTCTGAAAAGGACGAGTACAAAAATTTTTATTATTTTTTCAGATATACCTTTTTTTAATGCTTCCCTCAAATTCACATAAATTGATGAACAGTGGTCAATCTCAGGATTATCTGCAACAAATTCATCTGTAGGAGTTTGGATGCTAAACAAGTTCTTTATGACTTTGGCCCTATCAATTTTTTTATAGCAATAATTTCTTCTTCAATTTTCTGAGCTATGGGAAAAGTGATAAAAATGCATCATGGAAATTCTGTGATTTGTGCTGACTCTAGCAACCAAGTTTTTGTCATTTGTGACGGCCCAATCAACGAGTAAAATTAAATCCCCCCCCCCCCCCGTCGAGCTAACATTAATGTTAGAGGTTACTAAACCAGTTTCAAAATGGATGTTTAAAAACATCGATGCTTTTTGGGCGATGTTTTATTAACATCGATGTTTTAATATTGAACATCGATGTTTTGTTGTCGATGTCGCATCCCTATAGCCCACCTCTAATTCAGGCAGGCAGTGTTGCCAGGTCAATCAGTCCTTTTTTCCCCACATGGCTACCCACAATTTCCCCACTTTGCCACGTCGGAATCACCAGTGCCACAAATTCGTGTACTTTATGCAGTGTCTTTATTTCTATTTACTATCCAATCTTCTATTTCTATTTTCAGAAATTATATAAATGAAATAAATACAGATGTCAGAGAACGGTCTATGATTAAAAAAAAGGCGAACATCACGCCGAAACGCGTACGAGGATATAAAAAAGTAAGTTTCACACGTGAAAGTGTTAGCAATAATATTCATTTAAGTGCTGTGAATGAAGAAGATGAACATTCAAAATAAAAAAAGGTCATTATTTACTCATATTATAAATTAATTAAATTTTCAATTCAACTGAATTTTTTTCAGTGAAGGGCATGTTTACCTAGGCAGAATTATAGTTACAATTGTCGTGGTTTGGAGTTTGGGACTTGAAAATGGTGGAAACGCTGAAAGGCCTCGTCCAGAACATGACATTTAGCAGTTTAGCAAATAAGCACGACGAAGTTGGAGGAATCGTTCTTAATGCAGTGATGAACAACAGTCGGGTGTGTTCCCATGTTGACCATCTTTATCTTTGTTGGTAAAATTCTAAATACAGAGATAGTCAAAGGTAAACGAAGTACTATGGAGGGGGGTGTGGTTGTCCATCTCTGTAGTAGGGATGCGACATCGACAACAAAACATCGATGTTCAATATGGTGTTAATAAAACACCGCCCAAAAACCATCGATGTTTTTAAACATCCATTTTTTAAAACCGGTTTAGTAACCTCTAACATTAATGTTAGCTCGGCCTGGTGGGGGGGGGGATTTAATTTTACTCATTTATTGGGCTGTCACAAATGACAAAAACTTGGTTGCTAGAGTCAGCGCAAATCATAGAATTTCCATGATGCATTTTTATCACTTTTCCCATAGCTCAGAAAATTGAAGAAGAAATTATTGCTATAAAAAAATTTATAGGGCCAAAGTCATAAAGAACTTGTCTAGCATCCAAACTCCTACAGATGAATTTGTTGCAGATAATCCTGAGATTGACCACAGTTCATCAATTTATCTGAATTTGAGGGAAGCATTAAAAAAAGGTATATCTGAAAAAATAATAAAAATCCCATTGCAGGGCAAGCCTTGGTTCAATAAAAGAGTACAAAATGCAAGAATGGGAAGAGTTCAAGGCTTACCAAATGTATGCTCACCAGAACAGCACTTGGGAAAAACACCATGCACTTCAGACATATAAACAAAAAAGAAATGTTTACGTAAAGGTTCTTAGATAGGAAAAAACAGCTTTCTTTAAAATTAAGATAGATGATGCAACAAATGATTCCTTGAAAATGTGGCAGACCCTGAAGTTACTGGTATTAGGACAAACCCGGAGATTCTGGTTGAATTCAGTTGAATTCGATGGTGTTACTATATCAGATAAGAAAAATATAGTGGATAGACTAAACCTTTACTTTATTGACAGTTTAAAGAAATTGTAGATAAAATTCCAAGATCAGATGGCAAAATTATATGCGAGAAGGAGGTGACGGTAAAATTACAAACTTTTCAGTAAATTTCAAAAGAACAATTAAAAGTGGTAGTATTCAATCTAAAAAAATCGTCTAGTCCTGATGAATTTGAAGCACATTTTATCCAAGAATATTTTAAGGGATGTTTTTTTATTTTATGGTTTTTCAGGCAAAAAAATAATATATATATATATATTATAACGATTCATAATAGCGTCCTATCAGAGCGTTATATGAAAGCTATAGACGGTACGAGTGTAACGTCGTAAGAAAGAGAGAGAGCGTATAATTGCAGCCATCTCACTCTAACCACGTCACCGCTACATCAGAATCCTGTTCAAACATGTTATTTTACTCAAAGAAAATTATCAGTTCAACCTGCGATAACTTCAAAAGTTATAAATATACGGCAATTCTGAAAACAGCATTGTATTCAGCAAGAAAAGCTTTATAAGTAGCCGCAATCTCAGTTAATATAATTAACAATTGAAGAAGTTATATGGATGACGCACACCAACAGGAATAACGAGAGAATTATGCTACGTAGGAATAAGGTGTTTTCACACACACACAGATAAAGACCTAAGCAACAATATTCTGTGGTCAGATCTTTGGAAACACATTTGCAAATACCTGTAATCAATCGATTTGCAAATACAGGAAGTACGATTTTGACAAGATATTCTCTGCCGTTTGGAACCTGTCACGGAGTGTTTGACTGACCTGTTCGAGGTTGTCAAAACTGGAAAAACGCATGATTTATTTGTACAACCAATCAGCAGCCCGTATTTAAAACTGACGCCAGCTCAAAGCGAGGGGTAGCATCACTCTTCGTTCGGTACTTAAACACACTAGACATGTATAATTCACATACAGAAATTTTTAAATCACGCAAAAGTGCAATTTAATCATCTAATTCGAGAAGTAGTCCGCAGTGTAGATGAATTAATATCGTTCAATAACACTCACTGTGTAAAACAACCGTTAATTAATTAAATAATTAATTAACTAAGCATCAGCCGTGAAGGACCTGTGCTACAGAAGGCTACAGCATCTATAATTGCCAGGGCATCTTCAACAGCATTGATCAATATCAATTCTTCTGTGCAACACCATCAAAAGGAGGACCTCTACGGATTCCTATCTTTGGTCAATGCATCAAACAGTAAGAAATAGATTCATTGATCAATGAAATAAGCACTAAACAAATAATATACAATAAACAATTTTAAAAGGACACTAAGAAAAGAACACTTTGTATTTTAACTATAAGATTAGCTCTAATATAGTATAGGAGTGTTGAATGGAAAGTGGTGTGTAGTATTGGACATGCAAATTATTGCAGACCTGTTCTTTAGCACTGGTTTGGGAGATAGAAATCTCTTAATCAAACCAGATAAGAGCTATAGGTCGTTTGAGCGTCTTAATCATTACTTTTCACACTCACTCAATAATTATAAGTGTTAGGGTAGAATTAAGTCCTACCATTAACAATTTAAAGTTTGAAAATAATTAATTAAACGTTCATTAAAATAATCAAGAAATATTAAAGTGTTATTTGTAACGATTCCCCTTGAAAACCACAATCACTGAACGAATCCTGAGAAAGAGTGTCTCCATGCGCTGAGCTAAGCTGAAACTGTGTCATTTGTATCTGGGATTTGTTCTGGCGCCCAGGTAAAGTAATATCACGGGTAAGTAACTTTTTATCTAACATCACAAATATTAGATAATTGTGTTAGACGAAAGGTAGCATTATATAAATTTGGCGCCCAACGTGGGGCACGATTAAAGCACCAAATTTATAGATAGAAATAAGTTATATATAAATTTGTCGCCGCAACTTTAGGGGCACGATTAAATCACCAAATTTATATGTAAAAATAAGTTACATATAAATTTGGCGCCGCAACTAATGGGCCCGATTAAACTCACAAAATTATATAAATGTTATATAATTTGGCATAGCTATTACCCAAGTGATTAGTTAAATTGTAATATAAATAAATTTGAAAAGAAAGTGGAATTCAAGGTTACAAATAACTGATAAATAATTGATAAACTAATTTGTTAAAAATAAAAATTAAATAATTTAAAATGGCTAAATCATCAGCAGTAGATATGGCAGCAATTGAGCAAATGTTTAAGCAGTTGAGCACTAAAATTGAAATAAAATTGATGATACAAATAATAAACTTGAAAGTAAAATTGAAAGTACAATTAATGAATTATCAAAGAAAATTGAAGAAAACAATAAAAGTTTAGAAGAAAGTAATCAAAAATTAATAACTGATGTTAATAATAAAATTGAGCAAACTAATAAATATTTGTCCAGTGAAATGAAACAAATAAACGAAAATTTGGCAAGCCAAATAGAACAAAGTAGTAAAGAGGCTACATTTAAAATAGACAAAGAAATAGCAAATTTAGCTATTAACTTAGCTGGTAAAATAGATGAGAGTAATAATAGGTTTGATAAGCATACCGAAGAGGTTAAAACTACATTAGAAGAGTTTAGAAAACAAGTAAACACTAATTTTCGCCGTCAAGACGAAAAGCTAAATAAATTTAGAAATGAATTACATGAAAGGTTAGAACAAAAAGTAACCCTCATTAATCAGCAATTCAGTGAAGTAACTGTGGAATTAAAAACACAATCGCTTCTAAATAAAGAAGAAATCCAGAATACTAGGGAAGAGTGTACCCAACTGGGTGTAAATATTAATGAAGTTAAGAAACAGGTAGAGAGTAAGGCTAACAGTGACGAAGTACATCAAAAGGTGGAACAACAGTTAAAGGTAATGCGGGAGGACCTGACTAAAGCAATGAAGTCACAGCAAACCAAAGTAGTGAGGTGTGGCGGCTATAAGGAAGAACCGGAAAACCTTGCATTTTCAGGAAACCCACATGAGAATCCTGTGGAATTCCTGAAGCTGTTTGAAGCGTATGTAACTCGTGTAAATCCACTGATGGACGACGTGGATAAGAAGGACATGTTAGGCCGATTTCTCAAGAATTGGGCAGGTACGTGGTGGAAAGTCATCTCGGACAGAGTCCAAACCTACTCAGACTTCAGAGAAAAATTTCTTGCTCAGTACTGGAATGTTCAGATACAAAGAAGGGTACGCGATCATTTAGAATTTGGTAAGTATCACCCGTCAATGAATATGACAACTACCAATTATGTGCTAAATGTAATGGCGCAAGTTAAACATCTAACACCACCAATAGAAGAGAGAGATCTAGTATATAAGCTAGCGCGTCATTTTTCAGAACGCACTAGAGTAGCAACCACTACTAGAGGAGTGGATACTCTAGAAAAGTTCATTATGGTTGTAGATGAGTGTCTAGATTTAGAGAGGGACCTACAGTGGGTAAGTAATCAGCTGAGTAACTACTCTAGAGGCGATCAGCAAGAACCAACTTTCTACTCAAATAAGAGGAGAGACAATGAACGTATGAAATAAAAAAGGTTTACCCCATATCCGGGTAACAAACCACAAAATCGACCGGAATTGGAGGAGAAAGGTAGAAGTAGAAGTGTAGAGAACAAACCTAATAAAGGGTATAAAGTGTGTAAAACAACTATAACCTCTACCGAGCAGCAACCGTCGACTAGTAAAATGAATACGGGAAACGGGAAGCCACTGCAGGTAGAAAAGAAACAAAACTAAACCTACCATTACCTGCAGTGAAACAACTAAAGAAAACAGGTAAGAAGAACGTAGCTAATAATATAAAACAAGTGAGCGATAGGGAGTTCTTGTTAAAAGAGGAGCAAGAAGTGGGTAGAAACCATTATCCAGAATGCCCGGAAATAATTTGTAAGATCAGTAATCTACTGGTAAGAGCGCTTATTGACACTGGCAGTGAAGTTACCTGTGTTAGCTCAAAATTTGTAGATAATTATCAGTTGCAAAATTGTCCCAGACTACCCGTAAAACATTGTAATGTACAGGGAGCCACTGAAGCAAAAATGCAAAAGATAACTGAACAAATATATTTACCTGTCAGTATAAATGGTAACCAAACCCAAATTGTAGCTCTAATAGTCCCGAAACTCATTCATGATTGTATTATTGGGGTAGATACGTTGCTTGAATTGAAAGCAAAAATAAATTTTAAAAGAAATACCATTACTATGGAAATAAATGCTAATAAAATAAATGTAGGTTTTAAAGAGTTTAAGCATTGGAAGTCGGTAAGTGTAATAAAGAACTGCAAGCAGCTAAAGTCATTTCTAGGTTTAGCTAACTACTATCAGAAGTTTACAAGTAAATACGCGGAAAGTACTGTTCCATTGTTAAAGTTGTTAAACAAAGGGATTAAATGGAAGTGGACAAAGGACCACGATGAAGCGCTGCAACAAGTGAAAAGTCTTTTTATAAATACTGTTGTATTAAATCATCCAAGGATAGGAGAAAGATTTTACTTGCAAACAGACGCCAGCAATATTGCTATTGGAGCACACTTGTATCAGATCGATGAGAAGGGCCAAAAAGCGGTATTAGGATTTGTAAGTCGCACACTTAAAGGGGCAGAATTAACCTATTTTACGATAGAAAAAGAGCTATTAGCGATAGTGCATAGCCTGTCAAAGTTTAGAAGTTATATTCTGGGTGCTAAACTTACTATAATCACCGACAATAAGGCGTTAGAATTTTTATTAAAGTGTAAATTGCTAGGTGCTCGTCTGACTCGTTGGATCTTGGCTATACAAGAGTATCAATTTGATATACAGTATTGCAAAGCGAAAGACAACTTAGTAGCAGATGTACTCAGTAGAAATCCACCATCAGAAAACAACATGGAAACAGATAATATTAAATGTAGTAGCAATGATATTGGTATTTACGCGGTAAAACATATAACAAAACCTGAAGTAGTTAGACGACTTAAGGAAATAGGGACTCAAAACAACAAGACCCTAGGATTAGTGTAGCTTGGAGGAGTGCAGTTACCAACACCAAACCAGGAGTTTCTATATATGGAGGTAAGCTATATAAGCTATGTTCCCATAAGTGGAAGTTACTATTACCTAGCTGTATGATAGATGAACTTATTTGGGAATGCCACTTGTCATTGGGCCACGCTGGATTTAAGAAATGCCATCTAGCCTTAACAGAAAGTTTCATAGGAAAGGGGTTAGCAAAACGCATGAAAAGATTATTGTCTACTTGTGACCTGTGCCAGAAATGTAAACACCCAAACTCAGCTACAAGGGTAGAAATGCAAACGATCCAAGCAAAAATGAAAGGAGAGTTACTAGCTGTGGATTATTACGGGCCTCTACCAAAAGCAAAAGGAGGGGTAAAGCACATTCTAGTTACCGTAGATTTCTTTTCCAAATTTGTAAAATTATACCCAGTCCAAAGAGCCACGACAAAAGCAACACTTAGAGCTTTAACGAAGTTCTACATCCCACAGTATGGTAAACCAAGGAAAATATTGTCCGACCAAGGAAAACAGTTCACCCATAACCTATAGAGAGAAACCTTGGAAGAACTGAATATTAAACCTATTCTAACATCCATACGTCACCCTGAAGCAAATTTAGCTGAGAGAATAAATAGAGAATTAGGGAGGTATTAGAATATTGTGTAATCAGAACCATTCTGCATGGGTAGACTACTCAAGTTTTATTTCAGATTGTATAAATAATACATGCAATGAAACAACGGGGTACACACTTTCAGAATTATTTATTAATAAAGAACCTGTACATGTATGGACCAAAACCATAAAAAGTCCACCCAACTACAATCTACCTATTCCCTATGAGGTAAAAACCAGTATAGCAGAAGAAAGAATACAGAGAGAAGGTCAAAAGAGAGTAGAACGATATAATCGAACTCACAAGTTGGTAAGGTTTGTGGAAGGAGAGGAAGTGCTAGTGAAAGCGAATCCTGTATCCTCTGCCATAGACAATACCACGGCCAAGTTCTTTCCAATATTCATGGGACCTTATAGGATAGAAAAACAGATTGCAAGGTACACATATATGTTAAAAGATGTAGAGAAAAATAAAATTATGGGAAAGTACCATGGGGATAGTTTAAGAAAATATAAACAAAATAATGACCCATGAAGAAATAATAATTTGAGCAATAAGGTATATAAATCAAACCTGGTCAAATAAAATAAAGTTATAATTGTTTTGAATCAAGGTCAATCATAATAATAATAAATTTTATATAAATAAAGGTTAATATTGTTATGTAAATTATTGACAGTAATTAATCCAAAATGATGATTAAAAATGATCATATAAATTTCAATATACCATGTTAGGTTAAGCAACATTGTAATCTTTAGTTATAAGATAGATGTAAGCAACATTGTAGTAGTGCAAGTTTTGTGCGGGAAAAAGTGCTAAAGTAAATGTGCAAAATTTTAATCAGTGTAAAACTGTACATTAAAAAAAATTAATGATTTAAATAATCAATTTTTTTTATACCGAGTGGGGGTATATATAATGATTCATAATAGCGTCCTATCAGAGCGTTATATGAAAGCTATAGACGGTACGAGTGTAACGCCTTAAGAAAGAGAGAGAGCGTATAATCGCAGCCATCTCACTCTAACCACGTCACCGCTACATCAGAATCCTGTTCAAACATGTTATTTTACTCAAAGCAAATTATCAGTTCAACCTGCGATAACTTCAAAAGTTATAAATATACGGCAATTCTGAAAACAGCATTGTATTCAGCAAGAAAAGCTTTATAAGTAGCCGCAATCTCAGTTAATATAATTAACAATTGAAGAAGTTATACGGATGACGCACACCAACAGGAATAACGAGAGAATTATGCTACGTAGGAATAAGGTGTTTTCACACACACACAGATAAAGACCTAAGCAACAATATTCTGTGGTCAGATCTTTGGAAACACATTTGCAAATACCTGTAATCAATCGATTTGCAAATACAGGAAGTACGATTTTGACAAGATATTCTCTGCCGTTTGGAACCTGTCACGGAGTGTTTGAACGACCTGTTCGAGATTGTCAAAACTGGAAAAACGCATGATTTATTTGTACAACCAATCAGCAGCCCGTATTTAAAACTGACGCCAGCTCAAAGCGAGGGGTAGCATCACTCTTTGTTCGGTACTTAAACACACTAGACATGTATAATTCACATACAGAAATTTTTAAATCACGCAAAAGTGCAATTTAATCATCTAATTCGAGAAGTAGTCCGCAGTGTAGATGAATTAATATCGTTCAATAACACTCGCTGCGTAAAACAACCGTTAATTAATTAAATAATTAATTAATTAAGCATCAGCCGTGAAGGACCTGTGCTACAGAAGACTACAGCATCTGTAATTGCCAGGGCATCTTCAACAACATTGATCAATATCAATTCTTCTGTGCAACACCATCAAAAGGAGGATCTCTACGGATTCCTATCTTCGGTCAACGCATCAAACAGTAAGAAATAGATTCATTGATCAATGAAATAAGCACTAAACAAATAATAAACAATAAACAATTTTAAAAGGACACTAAGAAAAGCACACTTTGTATTTTAACTATAAGATTAGCTCTAATATAGTATAGGAGTGTTGAATGGAAAGTGGTGTGTAGTATTGGACGTGCAAATTATTGCAGACCTGTTCTTTAGCACTGGTTTGGGAGATAGAAATCTCTTAATCAAACCAGATAAGAGCTATAGGTCGTTTGAGCGTCTTAATCATTACTTTTCACACTCACTCAATAATTATAAGTGTTAGGGTAGAATTAAGTCCTACCATTAACAATTTAAAGTTTAAAAATAATTAATTAAACGTTCATTAAAATAATCAAGAAATATTAAAGTGTTATTTGTAACGATTCCCCTTGAAAACCACAATCACTGAACGAATCCTGAGAAAGAGTGTCTCCATGCACTGAGCTAAGCTGAAACCGTGTCATTTGTATCTGGGATTTGTTCTGGCGCCCAGGTAAAGTAATATCACGGGTAAGTAACTTTTTATCTAACATCACAAATATTAGATAATTGTGTTAGACGAAAGGTAGCGTTATAATATATATATATAAAATTAATCTATTTTATTTTATTAATCGAAACCGGTTGTCAGTTAAAATATAATAAAATAGATTAATTTTATATATATTTAATTTTTTTGCCTGAAAACCATAAAATAAAAAAATAAAAAAACACCCTTTACTATAATAACAGGCATAAATTCCTGTAACAATGGAATCAGTTCAGTCCATTGTTACTCGTAATACAAGAATATTTTGTTAATACCTTTCTCCAATATTGTTGAGGGTGATAAATTTGTCTTTGAGGTATGGTGTTTTCCCGGAGGTCTTGAAGGAATCATTTGTCACACCGGTTCCAAAGGTGAAACAGAGCATAAAATATCAAGATCTTAGGCCAATAAATAAGTTACCAACAGTTGAAAAGATTCGGTAGAAAAGATGGGTAGTGTTCTTGGCCCACTGCTTTTTAATCTGTACATAAACGACCTACCTAACATAGCAAATGCATCTGTTGTCCATCTTTATGCTAATGATACACTTGTATATGCTTCTTCAAAGGATATGAATAAGGTTGTGTTAATCATTAATGAAGAATTAGTGAATTTTAATAAATATTTTTGTGATAATAGCTTAAAAATAAATACTCAAAAACCAAAGTTTTAGTGCTAGGAAAAAACAGGCCCTACATTTCTGTGATATTAGACAATAAGTTTTTAGATTTTGTAGATGAATGTAAATATTTAGGTGTAATCATAGATAGTGAACTCAATTTTTCTAGTCATGTTGAATCTATAATTAAAAAGATTGCTTCAAAATTAAGTTACCTATATAGAATTAAGAAATACTTATCAAAAGAAACGTTAATTATAATTTTTAATACTGTTATATTACCTCATTTTGTATATTGTTCAACTGTTTTTGTACCTCATACGTGAATGTGATATGGAAAGATTGCAGAAATTGCAAAATAAAGCCATGAGGGCTATATTAAACTGTAATAATTTACTAGTAAATCTGTGATGTTATCTAATTTAAATTGGTTGAATATAAAAAATTATCGTAAATATCAAGTCTTAATATTTATTTACAAGTTGGAGAATAATTTACTTCCAGGAGGCTTAAATAATTTAGTAAAAAAAAATTCTGAAATTCATGACTATAACACAAGACAAAAGGATTGGTTTCATAATTTAATGGTACATATCTTCACCTAACAATAATGAAGAAACATGAAAAATAAGTTATTTAAAATAATTAACACTAGAATAAAAAGGGATGAATCAGAGATTAAAGAATGGGTGATTCATAAATAATTCTTGGATTTCGTTGTCCATGACGTGTCCGTTACTTAACTAAATATCACTATAATATTGACGACTCGGAACACTAAGTTTTTTATAAGTAAAAACGTAAAGTTTTACCTTACAGCCTAAACCGGCTTTCACCTATAGAAGGCTTCATCAGAGGCTGTCGTTAGTAGCGCTGCTCGTCTTGTTGTTGGCGACGAGATAGTGTTTCGAAAGATTGAAGCTGTGTGTGTGTGGTGAGATGTGTTCGAATAATGCGTGCGATTTGAATTGTGTCTGTTCGTTTAGGATGTCGTTTTTATTTGTTTTTGTATGTTTGTATATTTCTAATTGTTCTAGAGTGTCTAGTTTTCGGCCTTTTGTGTGTACGTGTAGTATGTTCATGTTATTGTCGATGTTTTTATATGTGTGGTTTGCTTCAATGAGGTGGTTTGCGAAGGTAGATTCTGTAGTGGTGTGGAGTGCTTTTGTGTGTTCAATGTATCTCTGTTTGAAGCTACGTCCTGTCTGGCCTATGTAGAATTTACTGCAATTTGAACAATTTAGTTTATATACACCGGGTAGATCGAATTTGTTTTGTGCTTTGGGCATGCGTTTTGATAGTGTGTGTTCTGTTTTGTTAGTAGTTTTGTAAGCGATTCTGTATCCTGCTTTTTTGAATTTGTGGGCAATTTTTTCTGTTTGTTTGTTGATGTATGTTAGTGTTATGAATTTGTTGTTTTCTGTCTTTGTCTGTTGTTTGTTTTGTGTTTTGTGTAGCAGTTTACTGACTATTGTTCTGTCATAACCGTTAGATTCTGCTAGATATTTTATCGTGTTTAGTTCGTCTTTGTAGTCTATTTCATCTAAGGGGATGTTGTTAAGTCTATGTATCATGGTTCTAAAAGCAGCTAGTTTGTGTTGTATTGGGTGATTGGAGGTGTTGTGTATTAGTGTGTCAGTTGTAGTTGGTTTTCTGTATATACTGAATTTGTGCCTGTGTTCTAGTTTTGTGATGGAGAGGTCTAAGAAGTTTATGGTATTGTTGTGTTCGTATTCGGCAGTGAAGGTTATGTTTTTATGTATTTTGTTTATGTGCGTTAGTAACTGTTCACATTGTCTTTTGTTTCCCATGTATAGTATTAGAATGTCATCAACATATCTGTGCCAATATAGTATTTTATGTGAGTGTCTGTTATTGTTTGTGAGTATTTTTGTTTTTTCTAAGTGTTGGAGGAAGACTTCTGCTAGAATGCTGGATATGGGGGAGCCCATGGGTAGGCCATCGTTCTGTGTGTAGTATTTATTGTTATAAGTAAAGTAGTTTTGTTTTGTGATAATGTTCAGAGTTTCTGTTATTTCATTGATAAGTTCGTCTGGTGTGTTGTTCTGTTTGAGTTTGTTTTGTAGGATGGTGATTGTTTCAGAGATGGGGATGTTTGTGTACAGGTTTTTAATGTCAAAGGAGGCTAATGTGGCGTTATGGGGGATGTGTATGTCTTTTATTTTTGTTACTAGGTCAGTGTTGTTTTTTACTGCAATGTTGTTGTCTATTTGTGTGTGTTGTCTAATAATTTTGTCTAGATATTTTGCCAGTTTGTGTGCAGGGGCATTACGGTAGTTGATAATGGGACGGATCGGAATGTCTTCTTTATGGATTTTGGGAAGCGCTTGGAGTGTAGGTGCTGATGGTCAGATTTGTTTCATGTAGGGCTTTTGTTTATGTGTCATAATGTGTTTGGCTTTGTTGACTATTTGTTTTACTGAGTTTTGGTATCTGTCGGTGGGGTCGTGTTTTAGTTCTGTGATGTTGTTCTGTTCTATGAAGTCTTGTACTTTTTTGTGTAGGTTGTCTGTGGGGATAAATAATAATACATAAATAATAATAAATAATAATCATAAATAATAACACGATCAAACGTATTAAGGTAATCAGAAAAGTAACCTCTAATAATAAAAAAGTAACAAACAACGAACCAAAATGTTAAATACTATAATACATGGTGATTTAACCATAATGACCCAATAGATGGTAAGTGAGAGAGTAGAATCAGCCCCAAAAAACCAAGAATATAGAATAAATTATGACAATTGTAAGTAATAACTGGAACTAGCCACCACACTAACATAAGAGTGTATAAATAATAAGAATAATGATGAATAAATAACTAGCATGGAAGTGTGAAGATATAATCAGCCACAACACCAAGGAAGTGAAATATAAAATATGGCAAAGTGAAGTAAACACAGTGAAAGAGTGCGAAACTAGTATTAAACCAAGAAAAAAGACTCATCAATGAAAATTGTATATGATAACAATGATTATAAAAACAGACAAGCAGTCTAAAAATTAGAAGTATTAATTGTTAAGGACTTAAGATGTAGAAGGGTATACTAACCCAAACAAATAGAGTAAACTACGACAAATCACACTAGCATGACACAAACATATCAATTGTATAATCAAACCAGATAGAGTGAGAGATAGTAAGTTATAATGATGATGAACATTTTTAAAATAAAAATGAGAAAGAGAATTTTAAGTAAGCAATACCCTAATTTTTACCCACCAGTAACACTTAATCCATAATGAGTGCAAGGTGTTATTATTAATATCCCCAAAGTGAAAATAAACCCCTTTAATAGTGATAAACACTGATAAGACAGTGATAAAAGTTTATAAGTGCAAAAAGTGAGTGAGAGCTAATAATGCCTAAACAGGAAGGACTGTGATATTTAAAAGCCAATATAAGTGGACACCAAAATGTAACAAAATAAACTAAAAGTAGTAGGATTAAGTTATCAATTGTAATAACTAATTATCATGTTTTAAATTTTTATCAATTAATATTATAAGTGACAATTCATATTATTACATGAGAGTAAGAAAAATAGACTATTAGAGTGTCAATATACCGTATAGAGAATTTCTGAAATACTGAAAGATAAAAACAAATGTTATTCACCCAAAATTGATAAGGGAAAGACAATTAATAATCATTATAAGATTTTAATGAAAAAATATAGTAAATTGCTATTAAAGTAGGATATTAATGACATAGTGTCAAATAAGATTAGTAATAAGAAATATAATTTTGTTCAAAGATTTAATCAATGTGTATATGTTTGTTTTTTATTAATACTATATAATAATTATTGCTCACTAAAGAGTATGAGTAGGTGATAAAAATGAACATTATCAGTAATGAAAAGTAAATAAGTATGTTTTAATGAATAAGAATTATGTCTCAGATAATTATGTTATAATTAATAGAATTATATCTATGGAACTTTAAACCATAAGATTCAATGTTGTATGTTATGTAAC
This sequence comes from Magicicada septendecula, assembly GCA_034769895.1. NCBI lineage: Eukaryota > Metazoa > Arthropoda > Insecta > Hemiptera > Cicadidae > Magicicada > Magicicada septendecula. The sequence goes on along the minus strand of CM068367.1, from coordinate 180,841,790 downwards.
AAATAATGAGAAATAAGACTTAAAAACAAAACAAGAAACAAGATAAATACAGACAAACACAATAACACTAAAAGGCAGTTATGACAATAGACAAGCTAGAATATGAAACCAGTAAAATCACACACAATTACAAGAACAGACTTAAAACCATTGAACAAATAACCAAAATCATGTATTAAAACCAATCAGGACCCATACAAGGGGAAAATAAAATGTAATCTATGTAATTAAAGAAAAATAGCCAATTGCTGTTTAAGCCTAGGCAAATTCCCAACTGTCAAACTACAAAAACTTCAATTTTGAGAATTAAATAATAACATTAGTAAAACTAAGCCATATAAACAATAAAAGAAAATTGGACAATCATGTTAAGACAGAAATATAATAGTAATCATGTAAATTAAGAAAACAGTGTAATTAAACAAAATCAACAAAACTGTCAAAATGTTGATACCTAAGTAAACACAATAGTATTGGATGTCAAATTAATCCTTGAACCAAAATATGAACAGTGGTAATGATATTTAATACAAAAAAGGGAATACTGAAGATTAATTACATTCAGAAGATCTGTAACCGTTTTAAATAAAAATTCAAATATCCTAACAATGGTCTTAAGCGAATTTTAGCCAATCAGAAATTTTGAGTTACCATGACAACAACCGAATATTGACTAATTTCAGTTAGGAACAGAAGAATCAGTAGTGACGCTTAACTAGAGAGACGCCACGCCGTGAAGGGCCCAAATTTTTGACTTAAATCAGTATAAGTGCCCACAATTTTATCAAGAAGGACCAGACCAACCGATGAGAGGACGTTCCAACCAACCTAGACCAAGGACCAGCTTAAAATTAATCCAGATGACTGTAATATATGGAATTTAACAAGAAGAAGACGCCGGACATCCCTGAAGCCCAAGATTGAAGAAAGAAGACTCGACATCAACCAATTAACCTACGTTGACTACTGACAATACACCTCCTATCTACTAACGTTAAGTATTGCTGAATTCATTGATTTCTATAAAACAAATTCTCTTTCAAATTTATGACTAAACCGTGAAACTCTCACTATCACTAAAAGTATTATTTTTCAAGGATTGATAAGTAAAAAGTAACTTGTAAACACTGAATAACTATGAGGTAATTGTGCATTATCTGGATTATGCTCAAATTGCGGTGAAATATTTCTTTTCCTATTCTTCTATACTATATAAGCACGAAAAAAATTATTTTAAACGGGGGTCGAACCTATTTACGGAGAAAAAAAATTAAATAATTACTCACATAAGAATGCATGGAAATAGCCGGTGAACGCCATTTTCAGACTGAATGTGTGACGGCACGTGACGTCATCAGCTTGTACATCAGCTGTCGCTGCAAATTGGCCTTTGGGATGTATATAATTCTTGCAAAAATGAAGGCGAACCATTTTCCAAACATTTACAAGCGAGTTGGATGAAAAGCGAGTTGAGCCGATGCCTGCCGGTTAGGTTCGGAGAGGCGGCCCGAAGGGCCGCGGCATATAGTTCATTGTTCCAGATAATTCTTGCAAACATTAAGGCGAACCGCAAAAATTGGACTTGGATTCCCAAACGCCAAAAATGCCAAACGCCGACGTAATGCTGACTTTTGATTGGCTGAGTTCAAAATTTTGTAATCTCTGATTTGTAATTGGTTAAGAGGAAAAGAGTGGTTTGGCCGTTTAGATTTTAGATTTTCAGTGCTTCAGTTTGTGTTTGTGTAATTGTGCGGTGTTATTAATTATGGTTTAATTATTTCTGTTGTTTAGGGTTATTTACTATTAATAACGTTTGTAATATTGAGCCGATTAATTTAGAAATTTATGAAGTACAGCGCTGGGTACTCCGCGTGGTTAATATTTACCTGTGCTCCACCATACAATCTTGAAGTGAAATATTTTTTTTTTATTCTTCTATGTTATATAAACACGCGAAAATTAATTTTAAACGGGGGTCGAAGCTATTTACGAAGAAAAAAAATGTACATGATTCTTACATGTTTAAATTGCGTTGAGCCCAAACGGCGGTTTAAAGCTTTGCGTTGAGCCCACCGCGAGTTTATTATTAGTAACCTCGGAGGCGCCGAAGGCGCCGTAGACTAAAGCATGTGCGGTGAGCCGGCTACCCAAAATCACTCTCAGCGGTGGATACTGTAGGAAACTGATGAGTCGGCCACCCACGAGTCTGAAATGTAATGCTTTGCGTTGTAGGCAATTGAATTACGTTAAGGCAAAATGTAGTGGTGATCCCACTAACTACTCAGTTAATATGGCGTATGGTGTAGCACAGGTAAATATTTACCCTCCGCGTAATGTGATTTTGAGTCCTTTAGTTTGTGTAATTGTGTAACATTTTAATACACAATGGCCTGCTACATTAAGGTAAGATTTTCATCTTTTCATAATTGGATGGATTACATGTGTGTGTGTGTGAAATATTCAAATTGCCGTGAAATATTTCTTTTTCTATTCTTCTATACTATATAAACACGAGAAAAATAATTTTTAACGGTGGTCGAACCTATTTACGAAGAAAAAAAGTTAAATAATTTCTCCCATAAGGCGCCAAAAAACGCTACGTTATTTGCCGCGTAAACTTAGGAAGTACAGCGCTGAGTAGTCTGCGCAATGACGTCATAACTCGTCATTCGCTGTGTAACTGTGCGCCGTTTCATAGATAACATGGCGGTCATTCACTTTACATGCGCGCTTATGGGAGTAATTATTTAATTTTTTTTCTCCGTAAATAGGTTCGACCCCCGTTTAAAATAATTTTTTTCGTGCTTATATAGTATAGAAGAATAGGAAAAGAAATATTTCACCGCAATTTGAGCATAATCCGGATAATGCACAATTACCAACTATGATAACCTATGTACTACACCAACGACACTGTCACACATTTTAACACAACTACATTGAATTTACAGTAAACCTTGTTTGATTTTAATGCTCACGAACATTAAGTGATATATTATAATTTGTTATCTTGTTATAAAAACTTCTGTGTCGTACTTAAAAGGACTCTATAGGCAGATTTATTTTGTAAATAATAACCAACGCTGTTTTGCATCTAATAGAAACATTGTACTGCCAACCCAGCAATCCGCTGAGTGAACGACTATATTTTTCCGAGGCTAAAATTATTATATCAGTTACTATTTTGTATAAAGCGTTAACAAGAATTAACAATTCAGAGCCTAATAAAAAAGTGTGTACCGAGAACAACTGTCCAGTATTTATTTTTAGAGAAATATTATGTGTGTTTTGTTTAATAACAGTGAGTCAACATAACCAACATTATTCAAGTTGGCAACACGTTTTCCCCCACTCAAACGATAATCGGTTTCATGCCAGTCGGCGAAAGATTCAAATTTACACTAGTGCACTGTCAAACCATACAGGTAAAAACTTTTAATTGTTTTCTCGTAAAACAATTTGGCGCCTATCGGGAGTTACAAAAGAGTGAGAAGGGACAGGTAAGGCACACAGGCTACCAGACGCTTCCGAACGAACACTATTTACGTTCGCTAAAACACAGTATTAAAACTTACAATTCAAATTCTAATAAAAAATAAAAGACGACAACAAGGCTTACTACAAAGTGGCGCACCAACTAGTGAGGCTAGAGTTACGACAGAAAATCTAGCGGCAGGTACGACAAAAGTTAAACAAGATGAAGAGAGCATCATCACTGAGGCAGACGAAGGAGGCCGAAAAAGAAATCAGAGCAGAAGAGAAGGAAGTGACTTCGGTAGAAGACGCCAAACAAAAGTTACCTCCCAAGGAACCAGTCAAACCCGTGCAGCCAGAGAATCTACCGGAGAAACCCGCACGACCAGAGGACGGGAGTTTACTGGAAATTATGAGAATAATGATGGAAGAAACATTGAACAAAAATATGACATCATTAAAACAAGATCTGAACAAAAATAACGAGGAAATTAATGAAAAATTGGACCAGAACAGTAAGACCATGGAAGAAAAAATAGACAAGAACAGCCAGCAAATGGCCGAAAATAATAAGGAAATGGCAGTGAACATGGAAAACTTGAAGGAAGAGTTGAAACAGAACAACCAGAAAAACTTGGAGGAGTTGCAGGAAGAGTTGAGCAGAACTATTGAAAATAATAATGAGCAGATCAATAAGAAGATTGAGGAGGAGATGACGGGTATATGGCAAGAGATTTCCGAAATACACGGGAAATGGGAAATTACGAGCCGTGAAATACAACAAACGAAAGGAGACTTCGGCGAACGGATGACCAACCTGGAAGAAGACAGCCAGATCCGAATAGAGTCGATAAAAACCGCAACTGACCAAAATGTAAAACAGGTACAGACAGATTTTGGAGAGAAGTGCCGGGAGAACGACACCGCAGTAAGCGAGGTTCGCGGACAGGGCCAACAAAACAAAAATAAAATCGAAGAAATCCAGCAACGAGAAATTGCCAGAATCAGGGAGGAGCTGGAAATAATTAATAACAGACCGCCAATAATGACACAGTACCAACACATGGACAACCGGGAAGTAATCAACTTTAAACAATACCGGCGAAACCCAATGGAGTTTTTATAGAGAGTAGACGAGCAACTGGCCAAAACTCGGGAGAACAGGTGGACCATTATCCGAGGGTACCTAGACGAGTATTTTCGTGATATAAACGATAATTGGTGGACGGCTACAAGACACGACCTCACAAATTACGAACAATTTAAAGACGTATTCAAAAGGAAATACTGGTCGGAGGCAACACAAAACATCGTGCGGGACAGTATATGTTTCGGCAGATATGACGCCACCAGAGGGACAACTTTCACGGCATATTTCCTTGGAAAAGTATGCCTAGCAAGGAACTTGGAGCCGAAAATCCCGGAAGAAAGTTTGGTGACGAAACTTGCTTTTCATTACGAGGAGGGTGTCTCAAGAGCATGGCTGGGTAGCCAAATCAAAACCATACAATCCATGGCAGCTCTGCTGGAAGATTACGAGAGGGAACGTTATTACCGTAGGAGCCGACAGCGGGACGACAGGGGCGAAAACAAAAATTTCCACAACGGTTACCAAAATAATAACAACTACCGTTCTAATTATAACAGCCATAACCATGTGAATAACCCGCCTAACGAGTCGCAGAATAGACATAATAATAATCCGGCTAGCCAACAAAATAACGGCTATAACAATAATAGTAGGCCGAACAATCCAAATAATCAATACAACCAGCCGAATAATCAACAACATCAACCATATAGGCCGAATAACACCAATTACAACCGGCCAAATTTTAACAACAACCCAAATGACAATAGAAATCGCAATAACAACGATCGTAACTATCGTCAAGTGCATTATGTGAGGGCCGAAAGTGACGGGAGAAATAGGTCATATTATCAGGGACGACGAAGTGCCGACCGAAATGCCTACGGACACTGGTACAGTGATAATAATTACGGACGTGACACCAGAACCAACACGGGCCGAAGTCGTAGTCAAGATGTATACAGGCGTGACCGATACGAAGAAGATCACAACCAGCCTGAACCCCGACCGTCAACGAGCGGAAGTCAGCCAACAGGTCAACAAGATGGTCGTAACGAACAGTCCGAGATGACGTTAAACTAGGAGCGGCAGTGAAAAAGCTACTTGTACCCTCACTGAACCAATCTATTGGGTTAAATCGCAACGTTACACAAACCAACGGCGAACGCACAATTACAATAGTGCGAAGTAATTATTTGAAAAATATTGTAGAGGAATTGCTCGAAGAAGATAACAACCAATCTGATAGTAAACACAGCGAAATTGCTTATATTTCAACACAAGTTAATGGAGTACCAGCACAAATTATGATAGACACGGGATCAAATATTTCGTTAATCGACAGTATCGAACTTCAAAAAATCCAAGAAGCGAGTAAGGCAATTATACTTACGCTACCCATCAGCAACATTGTTCTTGTAGGAGCGACCGGACGACAAAACAGAACCGTCCGAAAACAAGTACAACTCGAACTGACAAGCAACGGACAAACCGTAACAATGACGTTTTTAGTAGCCAGTGGATTACCATTCCAGATGCTAATTGGTTGCGATATGCTGCGCCAGTACTCAGCAATAATTGACCTGAACAAATACAAACTAATTTTGAAGAAAGGAGACATACAATGGGTAACTGAATTGACCAATAGTGACGAAATACAGCCAAATACAACAACGTACCATTTCCAAAAATACAGAAATACTGGAGAACATATACTAAATAATGGAATATATGACGAGACCGACAATGAAGAACTATGGCAAGAAAAAATCGAAGAAATCCGAACTTTCCAGAGAGAGAAAACGAGCGCACAATTAACCGTTCAACAAGCTGAACAACTGATAGAAGTGTATAACCGCTACAAGCATGTATTTTCAGATACACCTGGAAGGGTCAGAGATTATCAGTGCGAAATTCAATTCCGAGAGCCTGTCAACTTGATAAAAAAATCTTACCCGATCGCATTTTCATTAAAAGAAGCGGTGAGAACAGAAATCAATCGATTAATAGCAGAAGACATAATTGAACCAAGCTACTCACCCTACACCAGCCCTATCCTTGCAGTTCCAAAGAAACACGGGAAGGTGAGAATATGTCTAGACGCCCGTGAGATCAATAAACACATAATAAATGATCGTACGTCCCCAGGAGAAATAGAAGAGATCCTGAAAAAGTTCTATGGGACCAAATTCATCAGTATATGGGACACTGTCTGCGGCTATTGGCAGGTTGAATTACACCCATCCAGTAGAAAGTACATGGCATTTATATTTGAAGGACGGAACTTCCAATTCAAAAGATTACCTTTCGGATTGGTGAATTCGGTAGCAGTATTTGTAAAAATTATGGACCAGATACTTAGACCAGATGCATTACAGTTTACAACAGTCTATGTAGACGATTTATTAATAACTTCAAATATGTGGGACGAACATTGTCACCGAGTAGAGTATGTGCTGAAAAAACTATCAAATAACCATATAACACTCAAACTGGAAAAATCCAAATTTTTGTCTGATGAAGTGCAATTTTTAGGGTTCAACATGTCTGGAAATGGGATAACACCATCACAAGAAAAGGTTGAGTGCATACAGAAGTTTCCAACACCTAAAAATAAGAAACAACTCCAATCATTTCTCGGTCTATGCAATTATTACCGAAAGTTCCAAAAGAATTATTCTGAAATGACAGCCAAATTTTCACACCAACTGTCATGTAAGAACAAATGGACGTGGGGAGTCGAACAAGACATAACACTCCAACTGATTAAAAACAAATTCATTGAGTCAGTAATGTTACGTCATCCTAATTTCACTAAACCATTCTATTTAAATTGCGACACCAGTGACAGCCATGGATCTGTTTTGTACCAGGAGGATGAAGAGGGGAATCATTGCGTGATCAGTTTCGCAAGTAGAGTGCTAAACAGCAGTGAAAGAAATTATAACGTCACTTAGAATGAATTGCTGAGCGTTGTATTTTCATGTGGAAAATTTAGAACCTACATATTGGGGTACCCGATTACAGTAAGGACAGACCACAAGTCCATATCATTCCTCAGAAATTGTAAGTTAAGTCATGGAAGATTGACTAGATGGAGTTTGATATTACAGGAGTATGATTTAAATTGGGAATATATCCCAGGCAAGAAAAATGTTGTAGCAGATACCCTGTCCAGAGTGAACATTAAAGATCAGACGTACAAAGGAGAAAAGGAAAGCATTATCAAAATATACCACATAATTAAAAGCAGCACTGATTTGGCCAACATCATGAAAGAAATGGAACGACAACAAGCACAAGATCCCAAACTAAGCAAAATTATATCACGCTTAACAGACAAAGATGACCACGTATCCCAATTTTACTGTAAACACCAAGGGATACTTTTCATAAAAACACAAAATAAATTCGTAACATGGAAAATAGCAATACCTCAAGCCACAGAGGAAGACCTAATTCTCGATTACCATGAGAGATATGGACACATGGGCACATTAAAAGTGGTAAAGGCCTTACAAGAGCATGTATACATGAAAGATGCTAACAGAAAGGTACGGAAATGCATAAAACAATGTCACACATGCCAACTAGTGAAGGTCAACAATGACAGAAAGGAGGGCTCCATGATACCTATAACCACCTCTTGTAAATTGGAAAGAGTCTTCGTTGACATATGCGGACCATTTCCGCGTAGTGGAGGAAAGCACCAATACAAATACCTCATTATTGTATTTGACCAATACACAAGGTTCACAAAGCTTCCCATCAATAGTGCCACTACCCAAAAATTTTAAAATTAATACTAGAACCATACATTAATGAAGTGGGAATACCCAAATGCATCATTACCGATCATGGAACGCAATTCAAGGGAAATAGATGGAAGAACACTTTACTAACCCATGGAATAAAAACGTACAAGACCTCAGTGTACCATCCCAGCAGCAACCCTGCAGAGCGAGTCTTGAGAGAAGTGGGGAGAATTCTCCGTACATATTGTTACGAGCAACACAATGAATGGTATAAATACATACCATCAGCCGAAAACTTTATAAATTTATCGTACCACCAATTTATTGAAACAACACCATATACTGCAATGTTCCAAAGACCACCACCAAGAGAAATTACTTCTCTAATTCAATTTCCAAATGGCGAAGAATATCAAATCGACGACGTGCAATTTCACAATAAGATATTAGAAAAGACTGACAAGATCAGAGAAAAATATAAGCAAATGCAACCGAAACCCATACAATATCAGATTGGAGAGCAAATATTACTCAAAAACAGAGGATTACCAAGCACCATGGAAGGGATAGCCAAGAAGCTATTGTTACTTTACACAGGGCCCTACATAGTAAGTAAAGACAACCTAAACAACACATATGAGATCGTAGACCCAAAGACACAAAAAAGAAAGGGGACATATAACCAATCCTCTATGAAAAAATATTATTAAAAACGAGAAAAAACCATCCTGAAACCAATTAATAAATAACTAGTGTTAAACAGTAAGAAAAATAAAATAAACAAATAATAATAAAAAGATCATGTATACCATACCCACTAATAATATCGCATCACTAAGAGCTAAAGAGAGTGAATAAAAGAAAAAGATTATAATTTGAAATAATGTATTGTATAACTAAATAATAATAATGTGGAGAATCCTACAAATGATATTTATTTTATAGTCGCACTAAGACTACTATTATGATTTTATTAATGATTGACTGTAGATAAGTCCAGCAACCAAATGTGTATTTTATGGCGGAGCAATGGAGACAAAAGTACCCCTCCGATCCGATTCAATATAATGTTAGGGAAAAATGTTAGGGAATTAGATATCAAAGGGATAAGAACATTAAACTAAAATACGATACAAAAATCAAGAAGAATACTGACACTCAAAAAATAAAAGATCGATAGCTCAAAACTAACCAGTGATTAAGAAAATAAAATGAAATAATGATTGATAATTTCAATCAAAAAACTGAACGATATTTGCTGAAATAATCAATTTTAGTGGCAGGGCAATATGTAATGGTACATATCTTCACCTAACAATAATGAAGAAACATGAAAAATAAGTTATTTAAAATAATTAACACTAGAATAAAAAGTGATGAATCAGAGATTAAAGAATGGGTAATTCATAAATAATAACACGATCAAACGTATTAAGGTAATCAGAAAAGTAACCTCTAATAACAAAAAAGTAACAAACAACGAACCAAAATGTTAAATACTATAATACATGGTGATTTAACCACAATGACCCAATAGATGGTAAGTGAGAGAGTAGAACCAGCCCCAAAAAACCAAGAATATAGAATAAATTATGACAATTGTAAGTAATAACTGGAACTAGCCACCACACTAACATAAGAGTGTATAAATAATAAGAATAATGATGAATAAATAACTAGCATGGAAGTGTGAAAATATAATCAGCCACAACACCAAGGAAGTGAAATATAAAATATGGCAAAGTGAAGTAAACACAGTGAAAGAGTGCGAAACTAGTATTAAACCAAGAAGAAAGACTCATCAATGAAAATTGTATATGATAACAATGATTATAAAAACAGACAAGCAGTCTAAAAATTAGAAGTATTAATTGTTAAGGACTTAAGATGTAGAAGGGTATACTAACCCAAACAAATAGAGTAAACTACGACAAATCACACTAGCATGACACAAACATATCAATTGTATAATCAAACCAGATAGAGTGAGAGATAGTAAGTTATAATGATGATGAACATTTTTAAAATAAAAATGAGAAAGAGAATTTTAAGTAAGCAATACCCTAATTTTTACCCACCAGTAACACTTAATCCATAATGAGTGCAAGGTGTTATTATTAATATCCCCAAAGTGAAAATAAACCCCCTTAATAGTGATAAACACTGATAAGACAGTGATAAAAGTTTATAAGTGCAAAAAGTGAGTGAGAGCTAATAATGCCTAAACAGGAAGGACTGTGATATTTAAAAGCCAATATAAGTGGACACCAAAATGTAACAAAATAAACTAAAAGTAGTAGGATTAAGTTATCAATTGTAATAACTAATTATCATGTTTTAAATTTTTATCAATTAATATTATAAGTGACAATTCATATTATTACATGAGAGTAAGAAAAATAGACTATTAGAGTGTCAATATACCGTATAGAGAATTTCTGAAATACTGAAAGATAAAAACAAATGTTATTCACCCAAAATTGATAAGGGAAAGACAATTAATAATCATTATAAGATTTTAATGAAAAAATATAGTAAATTGCTATTAAAGTAGGATATTAATGACATAGTGTCAAATAAGATTAGTAATAAGAAATATAATTTTGTTCAAAGATTTAATCAATGTGTATATGTTTGTTTTTTATTAATACTATATAATAATTATTGCTCACTAAAGAGTATGAGTAGGTGATAAAAATGAACATTATCAGTAATGAAAAGTAAATAAGTATGTTTTAATGAATAAGAATTATGTCTCAGATAATTATGTTATAATTAATAGAATTATATCTATGGAACTTTAAACCATAAGATTCAATGTTGTATGTTATGTAACAAATAATGAGAAATAAGACTTAAAAACAAAACAAGAAACAAGATAAATACAGACAAACACAATAACACTAAAAGGCAGTTATGACAATAGACAAGCTAGAATATGAAACCAGTAAAATCACACACAATTACAAGAACAGACTTAAAACCATTGAACAAATAACCAAAATCATGTATTAAAACCAATCAGGACCCATACAAGGGGAAAATAAAATGTAATCTATGTAATTAAAGAAAAATAGCCAATTGCTGTTTAAGCCTAGGCAAATTCCCAACTGTCAAACTACAAAAACTTCAATTTTGAGAATTAAATAATAACATTAGTAAAACTAAGCCATATAAACAATAAAAGAAAATTGGACAATCATGTTAAGACAGAAATATAATAGTAATCATGTAAATTAAGAAAACAGTGTAATTAAACAAAATCAACAAAACTGTCAAAATGTTGATACCTAAGTAAACACAATAGTATTGGATGTCAAATTAATCCTTGAACCAAAATATGAACAGTGGTAATGATATTTAATACAAAAAAGGGAATACTGAAGATTAATTACATTCAGAAGATCTGTAACCGTTTTAAATAAAAATTCAAATATCCTAACAATGGTCTTAAGCGAATTTTAGCCAATCAGAAATTTTGAGTTACCATGACAACAACCGAATATTGACTAATTTCAGTTAGGAACAGAAGAATCAGTAGTGACGCTTAACTAGAGAGACGCCACGCCGTGAAGGGCCCAAATTTTTGACTTAAATCAGTATAAGTGCCCACAATTTTATCAAGAAGGACCAGACCAACCGATGAGAGGACGTTCCAACCAACCTAGACCAAGGACCAGCTTAAAATTAATCCAGATGACTGTAATATATGGAATTTAACAAGAAGAAGACGCCGGACATCCCTGAAGCCCAAGATTGAAGAAAGAAGACTCGACATCAACCAATTAACCTACGTTGACTACTGACAATACACCTCCTATCTACTAACGTTAAGTATTGCTGAATTCATTGATTTCTATAAAACAAATTCTCTTTCAAATTTATGACTAAACCGTGAAACTCTCACTATCACTAAAAGTATTATTTTTCAAGGATTGATAAGTAAAAAGTAACTTGTAAACACTGAATAACTATGATAACCTATGTACTACACCAACGACACTGTCACACATTTTAACACAACTACATTGAATTTACAGTAAACCTTGTTTGATTTTAATGCTCACGAACATTAAGTGATATATTATAATTTGTTATCTTGTTATAAAAACTTCTGTGTCGTACTTAAAAGGACTCTATAGGCAGATTTATTTTGTAAATAATAACCAACGCTGTTTTGCATCTAATAGAAACATTGTACTGCCAACCCAGCAATCCGCTGAGTGAACGACTATATTTTTCCGAGGCTAAAATTATTATATCAGTTACTATTTTGTATAAAGCGTTAACAAGAATTAACAATTCAGAGCCTAATAAAAAAGTGTGTACCGAGAACAACTGTCCAGTATTTATTTTTAGAGAAATATTATGTATGTTTTGTTTAATAACAGTGAGTCAACATAACCAACATTATTCAAGTTGGCAACACGTTTTCCCCCACTCAAACGATAATCGGTTTCATGCCAGTCGGCGAAAGATTCAAATTTACACTAGTGCACTGTCAAACCATACAGGTAAAAACTTTTAATTGTTTTCTCGTAAAACAATTTGGCGCCTATCGGGAGTTACAAAAGAGTGAGAAGGGTCAGGTAAGGCACACAGGCTACCAGACGCTTCCGAACGAACACTATTTACGTTCGCTAAAACACAGTATTAAAACTTACAATTACAAGTCTAAAACTGAAAACTAAAGATCGAGACAACAGTCTTACTATAATATCAATAGAGTATAAGGCGAAATCATTTAAAAGAATTTTTGAGTTTGGTATAAGAGAGTTTAATAGACTTAGTATTGAACTGCAAATCTTTAAATTTGTTTAAATATAATGTGAAAAACTATTTACATAACTTACAAGCGGATTAACATAATATGTAAGTGAAATAACATCAAGAGCTATTTAAATTGAGTATATGTACATGTAACGTTTTGTTGTAAATTAGCTTTGCTAAATAAAAAAAAAAAAATTACAGGGGCCATGTTTATTAATTTACAACTAAGATTTTTTAACTGCCAAAACAAAGTCAAAAAATTAATAAGAACAATTAACAAATCTTTTACTTTCAAATTAAATAATACAAAAGAAAATTACATATATTTACACCAATTTGAAATACTGATTTATCAACGTATGGGGGAAAACTGAACAAACTTATTTTTTCTTTACTGTAAATAAAAAATATTGAGGCCTATAATTATTATATGCCCCAATATTTGTTATTTACAGTTTGTAGAAAAAGAAGTTTGTTAACTTTTACCCCCTTAAGTCGACTTCTTTTTTCACTAACTATCCCACCAGCTAGGGAAAAAACTCTTTCTGATGGTACGGATGTCGCCATCACTGACAAATACTTAGTTGCAACTTTAACCAATACAGAATTCTTATAATTATAATATAAGAGTAAAATGTGAGTGGGTTATCCTTTAGTTTAAGAACAGGAGCTTTGAAGTAAACTGCAAGTTTGGGCACCAGACTACCTGTGTCAAGTTCCTCCAAAAGCTTCGACCTCTTTCTTACACTCCATTTATCTTTTACCATCTTGTGGCGATCTTCCCAAAAATCATGTTCTGCACAGAAAAATAAATACATGTAAATAAAATTTTAAAGTTTTAAATTTATTTGCCACAATCTTAGAAAAATTTATTTACCTCGAGAAGAAGATGGCGTTGGAGACAATCATCCGCCCTCAGAATCCGACGATTCACTCTCTTCCTTGATCTCATTGTTAAGCTTCCTGATCCAGGTACCCAATACAGCCTTGTCTTGGAAGTGAAGGTTTTTAAACCGTGGATCCAATAAGGATGCCATTGCAAAAAATTGGCTGTTCTAAATGCCACCAAATCTCTTATTGCATTGAGCTAGAACACTTCCCTTCAGCTTTTTTCCTAGCTCTGAACAGCACAACACTGCATTTATTTTATTCTGCATCATTTTTACAACCGGTATAACACAGCTTGCTGTCACGAATTTTTCTCCTGATGCTTGTGTTGTTGCGAATTCTATACTTTTGAACAGTGTACAAAATTCTTGTAAAAACTCCATGTCCGTGGCTGAAAGCATTGGCGGAGCCGATTTATTGAAGTTTACAATACTTGCAACAACCTCCCTCAACTGAAGGAATCTTTCTAACATGTAGAAAGTAGAATTCCATCTTGTCGATACACTCTGAATCACCATGAGTTCTGTTTTTTTTTTTAAGTTCATCACTGCCTACCACGTTATGCTTGAACCATTTCACAATGCTTTTCACTTTATCTATAATTGCAACAGCATCTGGTAGGGATTCATACGATTTTTGTGCCATTAAGTTCAGAAAGTGGGCAAAACAGTAGCTGTGCTTTTTTTCCCAAAATGCTTTTTCCACTGCACTGACAATGTTACTTCCCCCATCTGTAACGACAGCTGTAATTTTCTCTGGTGTGAATGTGAATCCCCATTCTGAGCACGTTTTTGTGAGATGATCAGCCAGATTTTGTGCTGTGTGATTTTCATGTAGCTCATAAACTCCGAGAATTACAGACTCGAGTACCCAATTTTCGATAAAATGAACTGTTACACCAAGAAAGCTTCTCGTCTGGTGCGTTTCCGTCCAAATATCTGTTGTGAGACACACATTAGAGACATTGCTCAATCGCTCTTTTAACATAAATGCCACTGTTTCGTACTTCTGCTCTATCATTGAATCTATTGTTCTTCGTGATGGAACAGTATATAATGGCACAGTTACTTTTAACAAGTGTTTAAAACCCTCGTCTTCAATGATTGAAATAGGCTGAGAATCTCTACAAATCATGTAAAGAATAGCTTGAGAAACTCTGCTGTGCATATCTCCACCATCTTTAAAAGAAATTACATTTGTGAAACTGTCTTTCAAAGTTTTTTGATGGAACCTAGGAATAGGAGGATCCACAACAGCAGAATATGAACTTACGGCTTCTTCTTTATGTTCCCCTTCAGTTAACGAAGTGCTTGGAATGGCTGGGGCTGCAGCACCTGGATTGTGTGGTTGACTTTTTGCATTGGGCTTCATTGATGACTCAAAATACTCGCTGTAAATATCACCATGTTTTGCCTTCAAATGTCCAGTTAAATTCGTGGTATTGCCAGATGTTTTGAGGGACTTCAGGCAAATATTGCAATTCGCCAATTTGTCTGAGGTTTTGGAAAAATATTTCCAAATGGCACTTTTGGGTGGCATAACTGATTTGTCACTTGCACATAAATTGTTATTTTATAAATACAATAAAAACAGCACTGATCGCGTCCCCATGAGAAACAGAAACACTAGAAACTTCAGCACTAAAAAAAGAAAAGAAAGTAACAAACTAACTACTATTAACGCACAAGTCTATAACAAGAACAAAACAAAAACTGGAATGGCCGCTCTCATGTTTATATTGTTTATAAAACCCCATGGAAGGTTCTAGAGTGTCAAGAACATTCCAAGCACTCTGATACTCTGATTGGTTGTTGGTTGCCATTTGTCTCGTTGCTAGGGAATCGTTCCCCCTTTTGTACTCGTCCTTTTCAGGCTTCAGACTCAGAGCTCCAACTGACTGCTTGTTACCGGGTATGTCCCGCCGATTGCGTACATCCAGGGTGTTTGCGAGGTTATATAGCTGCATCTCATTGGCTGATTTAAACTGGCATATGGTCCTCGGGCGAGATTATCACAATTCCTGTGGTTCACACAAACTTGGCCAACGCTGATAATAAAATCATGAGTGTGACTATTTCGTAATCCCGTCTAGATGGACTGACACCAAACACTAACACAGACGAAGTTTCACAACAAATTTTGCACATGTGGATTAGAAAGAGGGGTTCCCTACAGGTTGAAATTTATTACATTTATTGAATAAAAGAATGCCCAGGAGTTGTACCGTCACACGATTGTCATCGCCTTTTGAAATTAGCAAGTATTTGCCAGAGTTACTGGGTAATGTATAAGAACAGGCACTTATTATCAAG
Source organism: Magicicada septendecula (assembly GCA_034769895.1). Lineage (NCBI taxonomy): Eukaryota > Metazoa > Arthropoda > Insecta > Hemiptera > Cicadidae > Magicicada > Magicicada septendecula. The sequence continues at coordinate 180,825,501 of CM068367.1, read as the reverse complement.
TGATTCTAGTAGAATATTATCAAGCTTACACACACACACACACACACACACACACACACATTTATATATGTGTACACACATACACATACACACATTTATTCCAGTTAATAATCAGGCTATTTGGTCGGGTTGGTTGGTTGGTGGCTGGTTATTTGGGCCAGCCAATTTATTGGGACCGTATTCAAAATACAAAATCACAACAGGGTTACAAACAGAATGTTTTTTCAGCTCATAGTTCTGGTCTGCTGATTATTCAGTCCAGTAATGTCTCAGTTTTTCTCTTATTAAACCATTTTTTTTTTTTAATATGTAATTTACCTGAATAGACCAGTGAGGTCAACAAACCACAATACATTGGTAACAGCTACTCAACAACATGTGTATGGTTTTGGACTTTCGGTGTTTGTCCTTGGCGACATAACACATGCCAACTACAGGCACCAAAATCCCCTTGAGAGGAATGTTATAAAGTTTTTGATAAAATGCTCTACTAACTCACATTTAGTGAGATTTTGATGTTTTGGAATAAAAATGCATGGGGAATTTGTCACTTTACAAATTGTATTCATTATTTATCTTTATCTATACCATTATACATCAAGAGTACTCTACTCCAGTACCGTTACACAGGTAGAGAAAGCTCACCCGAACTCGGTCTTTTGAATATATGGTAAAATTCTATGTAATTGCATCAGCTTTCCATACTGTGCCCCTAAACTACATTTGTTTGTTACCGTATTCAAACAGCAGTTGAAAGTGTTAAACTGTATATGATATGGCTTCATGTGGCTTAATCATAATAAACTGTTCTGTATTAAAATACTGTAATGAGCCCAGTAAACTGTATTTTAGTTTACATTTCAAAGATATTAAATTCATTATCATTTATTTTCATTCCGTTGTTGCCGCCTTTATGTGAAATGTATATACATTTAACAGATAATGTTTGTAAATGTTATATCAACTTTGAATTAATTTTTTTTGCCTATGTAGGATTACTCATTTACTAAAAAATAAATCGACCATTCTTCATACAAAATAGTATAGGAAATGAAGGTCGACAGCTGTGCAAGCTTGTGAGCTATGCAATGTGTTACATTAAGATTAATGGTAAGTAGTAAGTGTTACAAACCATAGTGGTAAGTGGGTAGAGTCTTTATCTGACTTTCTTCTTCTTTAGTCAAACTACAACAGATTTCAACTGTATGTTTCCATTGTTCTTGTGCCTGTACATCTACCATACTTGAGGGCATAACCCTGTAAGACAAGGGATACCACAAGGGTCTTTAATGAGGTGGTTTCCACTCCTCTTCTTTAGTCAAACTACGACAGATTTCAACTGTATCTTTCCATTGTTCTTGTGCCTGTACGTCTACCATACTTGAGGGCATAACCCTGTAGGACAAGGGATACAACAAGGGTCTTTAATGAGGTGGTTTCCACTCCAGTGTCAAGAGGATGGAGTTTAGGGTGAAGTGAACCTTCTATCTGTTCAAGCACTTCACAGAGGCTGTTGGCACTTGACAGAAGGGAATTTACTTATCCCGAGAGATACTCAGTCCCTGCATTTGCTAGCCACATGTCAAACAAACATTGCCCACTTTCTGCCTCGTGGATGTCAACATGAGGTTTTCCCTTTTCAAAGTCTAAGACCGTAATGGTGTTTCCTAGAATCTCCAGTACTTTGAGAGAGTGTATTAGACATACTACTATTGAAGACATAACCAGAAGAATGTAATAATGCACAATCATTGAAACTGCAGAAAGAGAAAATTATAACATTATAGATAAATTTGCTACAGCCATACACATGAATAATTTAGAAACCATAAAATTGGTGAATCATGAAATAAACTTTTAAAGGCTGCTGGCCGTATTGTGATGGGCAGTATTACCCATTAATTTTGACCAGAATTTATTCTGTTAGTGTACTAAAAACTTATTTGAGGCTAGGTAAAACAATATCGAGTACTGTCCAAATAACACACACACACACACACACACACACGCACGCACGCTAGTACTTTAATGTTTTGAGTGCCCAGTAGTTTCGATACACCATGCAGTGACGAAGAAGGGCACCAGTTGTAAATGGTTTTATCACTGAATGTAATGCAAAAGTATGGAGTGTGAAGTTAAGTAAGAATATTTCATTTTATTGTATTCTTTAAAGAAAACAAAAGTTATCGAGGCATAATTTTTAATCCCTAACTCAGACCCTTCACCCATGGTCACTTTGGTCTGAAAGTATGTTCATTTTAATTTATTGATTGTGAAAATTATGCTATGTGGTTAATTTTTTTTATTATGGTACTTCAAAAAAAAAAAAACATCAGCAACGTAAAACATCGATGTTAAAAAAACATTGGCTCCAATAAATCGATGTTAAAAACATCGACATCGATGTCGCATCCCTACTCTGTAGAAAAGCCCGCCAATGAATTTTGTCCGAGCCGTCTGCAGTGAGCAGAGGCGCAGTTCCAAAAATATATTTCTCTATGAAAATAATTTAAAATAATAACTGTATGAAACAGATTTTAGTTTAGTACATTTTTAAAGGCAAAAAATAAAGATCTGATGCTTAAAGCCTTTTATAGACTATATATTAACTAGTTATTTTCAAAAATTCGTGGGGGTTATGTGTAAGATGTAGCTACAAATATCGTAAATGTTTTTACATGGTTGTAATGGATTAAAAAAATAAATGATTAGTTGGTACTAGAAGAAACCTACGTTTTAACAAAAATTTCTGTAATTAGTGTACAAAACTGGCTGTACTTTTGAACCTGAGACCATGCTGAATCATGATTCCCTATTACCATTCTCTTCCAGTATAATTCTTATGGAGTTTCCATTATTTTGTAAGAAAGAAAGTTGATATGTTCAATGGCGATTTTCCTGTTCACCATTTAAAAGCATAATTGTTATTCAGTTTCTGTTCTTGTTCTGAATTTATTGGACCAAAATTATAACCTAGTTCCCATTTACAACACATTATTACCTTACAAAGACGAATTTAAGTAAATCTAATTTATAACGAAAGAAGTACATTAAAATCCTCACTTCAACCTAATGCAATAAAAACCAATGTGCAAGTTTCTACAAATATGCAAATGATTAATTATTAGTAATTGGTTATTGTGGAATTTTATGTTGGTCTAAGTTAATGAAAAAAAAAAATTGGAAGAACCACTTGAAACCGATATAAAATGACTAGCCTATATTGCATTAAAAATGTCAAAGAGTGTATTTTGTAAAAAACTTATTACAGTAAGGACCTTTGTTTATGAATAGAAACAAATAAAGACTCCATACTTAGTTTGTACCATTAAAATTCACAAACTGATAGATATTATTTCATAATGCCTATTGTTATTAAAAAGATTGAAATAACAAATGTATAAACAAAGTTTTATATATTCTGAATACAAAAATTAAATATTTGACATTTATAGCCTTTTACAAAGTGTATAGAAACTTGTTTTACGTGGTGTAATGATTTGTTTTATACGGTATAGCAACTTCTCAGGTTTGAATAAAAATAGACACTCATGACCCAACAGTTCCATGATTATTTTCACACATCATAATAAAAAACATGTTTTCATACTCTTAACAAAAAAAATAAGTAGCAACGTACGTTTATTATGAGAAAATATGATTAAAAATTGTAACCTGCCATTACTTGTATATGTGAAGAAAACTGGTATAACATTTGCAAACAGAAATCTTCAATTCTCTTCCTATTTGTTTTATAATAAACTAAAGTTTCTACTGCAGGTTTAAGTCCATTGCCTATTTAATTTATTATAAATAATTATTCCAGTATTTTGTTAAGTGATAATATTTTATTAATACATCTGCTTCCTGCTCATGTCCAATGTAACTAGAGTAGGAATGGCCCCCTGGCTCATATGTGCAAATAATTTTTTTAAGTGTAGGACTAAACACGTCTTTATGAGCACTTTGTATCATTGAAATTTAATCAGAGTCTAATGAGCAATTTGGCCTAACCTAACTTACTACATCTAAGAATAACTTAATAGTGTCAGTTACCTTTATTTTAACATTAAATACATCTTAATTAGTGCAATAGCAGTAGTTTTGTGTTGAGTCTAGAATTGTTCAGTGACTTGAAAGATGTCATACTTTTATTAAAAGGGGTAAAAGTTAATGAAGAACAAATGGACTTTACACCTCAGGGCCTGCTACAAAACATTTCTTGGGATTAAAAGCCTACAAACTCTAGCAACAGCTTTAAAAAGTTTTCTTACTTTACCACTGTCTGTGGCTTCTTGTGAAAGATTAGTAAACGTAAATTGATTAAATCGTACCTACGATCAAAAATATCTCAAGACAGGGCATCAAATCTAGCGATACTTTTTATTGAAAACGACATTGCTTCATCTTTAGATTATAGTGATTTAAGAAACCCACTTCGCACCAATTAAGACCAGGAAAGTTACATTTTAAAATGTTTCGTTTTAAATATTTATTAAGTATTAAAAATAATATTAAGTGTTTAATAATACAAGACGGAACCATTAACCTGTATAGTAAGTGATTTATTTTATCATACTTTTAATGTAATTCTTTGTTTAACTTTATGTTGCTTTAGGATACTGTTTTGACGATGCATTTTAGACCTACAAGAAATTTGCATGTTTATTAGAACATTTTTTCGTTATAAATTTTTATATTGCCACATTTTTTATAGCCTACATTTGTTAATAATAAATCTATAAATGTATAATTTATATAATTTATGTAATGTATAATTTGTATTATAATATACAAAAGTTTTTATGTCGCTTTGTGTATAACCTTCACTTTGCCTCGTTGGTGATGGTAACACTCGGTTTCATCAAATAATTTCTTTAACGATTTTTATTTTATTTAGTTAATTGTTTAATTCGATTTTGATGTTCTTGTTTATTTATATTGTAAAAGAACGTGTTTATGGTGTTTATTTAGTGTTACTAAATATATTAAATATGTTTTCATGTAAGAAAAATAAAATTGTTTGTTAAAAATTTTTTCTAATTAAAAAAAAATTTTTATTTTTATTATTGATTAATTAATTAGAAACAATTAATTAATTGATGTTCGTGAAGTTCCGAAACGTTTCTCACTTGTTTAAAAAATTTTATAAGCTTTTCTGTATCTTTTAAGAAACTCCAACCACTTATAGGATTGTCTCCAAAATACAATCGATCCTTGTTTACTTTCAGTTTTGGAGGTTATCTTCCTTCTTGTGGTGAAATTCTTGTAGTAGAAGTTGTTTAAATTATAGTATGTTTAAATTGCTATGTTTAGAAAAGAAAGAACTGTTTTAAGATGAAAAGTATAAATTATTTTATTAACAGTTGTTTATAAAGACTCTTTTCGATTTTTAAATCGATTCTCAGGGTATCGAATGTTATTACAAATTATTATATGAATTATAAAAAGGTTCTTTTAACAGCTATTTATTGGAAAAGTCAGAGAAATCGGGCAAAGATTAAAAAAGTATAACGTTACAAGATAATTCTTAATACTAAAAGTACATTTATTCAATGAAAAGAGTAAAATAAATAAATATGTTGCGAACCGTGTCGCCGACAAACTAGATGGCCGTGTTCCGTTGATCGGTGACGAATCTGTAATGGCTGCCGTCGAAGTTATCAATCGTCCCTTCGTAGTTTTGGCGTTCCAATAAAGATATTTTCTTGCCGAATTCGCGTCCTAGTGTCTGCAAATCTTCCTTCTGATGTTGGTGTAGTGTCTCTGGTTATGTTTCGGTGTTGTATGTTGAAAAGTGGTGTATTTATAAGTCAGTTCACTTTTTTCGATCAGGCACTTTTGACGGTTATGTTATATACTGTTTTATGGTGTTTTAAATGTTATTTCACTGTCGTTTTGGTGCTAGACAATGTTAATTAGTCTTTTATAAGTGTTTAGGTCACTGTGTCGAAGTTGTGAAATGTTTTTTGTCGTCACTCGCGATTTTCAAATTCGTATCATACAATTGCTCGCCATTACGGTACTCGAAACTAGGTTAACACGTTTTTAAATGCTCGTCAAGTGTACCATACAACGTTCAATAATTAACTCTCTACTTCCTTCACTTTCGACTAAAACCTTAGCCAAAGCAATATTATTCCTTACATTGTTCGAATTTTATAATGCATCCTGTGCATGTATTAAAGTTACATTATATAACTGCTTAAACTTTGGTTATTATTCAAATTTATTAGCTAGTTGTTACTTAATTTTATCCTTCAGTTCATTCGGCGTATTTTGATATCGAATAATGCCGTTTTATTAAGTTTTTTATCTAAAATTGGTAATTTTACCTTCATTTTGTATCTTGTAAATTTTCAAAATCAGCTTCCTGTCATTATGCAAATTCTGCCATTTTCAAGTTATATTTATGATTATTAAATCTCATATTGTAATAAAAGGTTTATATTCCCTTAATTTCTTGCAATTATATGAATTGGTTAAGTTTTAAAATATTATGTTGGAATATATGACTCCCCTCTCCAAATTTTTTAGTTCTGTCATTTCCATTTTTATTTATAATCCTGGCTATAATTTTATAAAATCTTTCTAAGTTATATTTCTAGTTATATGGCTTCATTTCTGGTTTACCTTATCTAAATCCCTTCAGTTTAAATGTATTTAAGTACTTAGTTTCTCAGTTTTGATGAGGTTTAGTTTTCATCATTTTGCCTAGATTCCTAACAATTTTTCATACAAATTTTTATATAAACAATACACATTAAATTATACCCTCTCTGACTTTTTAACATTGCAATATAAATTAAACATTTTCTCTATTAAAAATAATAACAATTAGTATCTGTTTCAATACTATAAACAGATAAGAAATAATTTTAAATAATGGTTGTCTTCAACTAATTAGACATTTTTTTTATATAATCAAAACTTAATACTAAAACAGAAATATTATTTATAAAGTATGTTTTTTCCATGCTAACATCCTATTTAATTATTACCATTAATACAAGTAATAAATATATTTACAATTAGGATGTTAGTGGTTCCAAACTTATTAAATGTTCTTATCACTAATACATTTTTAAAATTCTTATTTTATATAAACATATTTATTTTAATAAACCTTATTTCTATATTCTTATTAACTATTTCTTATACTATGTTTAATTAAAACAGTTTTTAATATGGTTTGGGGTAATTGTACCCTGTCCCTTTGTGTCTGCATCTGTTTTTATTCATTTTTAAAGAAATGTCATTTCAAACAGATTGACAGCTCTATATTATTACATGTATTTTATTCACTCTGTACAAATCATAAGTCACTAAAAAGTTATATTTTTCATTATCTACACAGTTTGTGGATGCCAAGGATGAAACATAAGGTTTATTTTTTATAATATACAAACTAGCACTGGTTCACTTTACATTCTTTGATGCTATTTCTAAATGGTTGTTTAGTCTTATTAACATCAAGAGATCTGTTTGTGGGTTACAATGAAAATTTGTTCTTTGGGTATTATATTATTGTTTCACCTTGGTCCACTGGCAACTCTTACTGTATACACTTTTATTCTTATTTTTATTGTACATGTGAGTTTTTTCATGAATACTTCGTTATACTTTTATTATTATGGTTTTTATTTATTTTGGGATATGGGGATATGGGTGTTTTTTATAAGAGCATTCCTTCTTCTTCTGGATGCTGTCTTCTTCTTGTTTCTTCAATGATGTCTTCTTTTCTTCTGGCTTCTTAGGATGGTATGTTCTTCATCTTCTTCTGGACGTCATCGGGTTTCTTGGGGTTACTTCTTCATCTACTCTTCTGGTTTCTTCATCACCTTTTATGGTGGATCTTGCCTTGTTCTGGGTTTCTTTTTTATTTATTTATTATCTCTGTTGTAGGTTTAGTAATTTCTGGGTTGCTTCCTTATTTACTCCTTACCTTCCTGGGTTATATTTTTTAACCTTGTGTTATTAAACTGGTTTTGATGATTCATCACTAGTAACATTTCTTTTATTCGAACTTAAACTGTTAATATCAATGATTGTTCTGCATGGTTGCTCTGAATTACTTCTTTATATTATAACGCTTTCTTCGGATTTAATGTTATTATATTTTATTATTTTAATTATCAATGCCATTCATTATTATGTGTTTATCTGTCACGCTACAGATTGCTCTCCTCCAGAAGTAATTATTTCAGACATGTTTATGGATGAAATAATTTCTTATGAGAATTTCATTATTTTTTATATTTCATTTTCCTCTCCATTTCTATATCGACTATTTTTTTTATAGTTGAGTTTAATAAATTTTATATATATAGTTACTTATTTGACTTTTGATCCTTCTTGGATAGTTAGTGTCTTCTGAGATATATTATTATTATTATTATACATTTTTATCTTTATAAACTTCGTGTTGCATCCTTGGGATATTAATTCCCTAACATTCCCTATCACGTGGGCTGGGGCAGTTCAGAGGGGCACTGTAGGCTACACAACTCTGCTGGCCATACACCACTTCTACAATTTGAGTCCAGAGGCACATTCATCTCTGTTCAAAAAACATAATGCTGCTGGAATTATCTTTAGTCAGTCATCGAATAAAATAAAATAAAAAGTAGTCTCATTTTCGACTAATAAAAATATCTTTGGATTCTTCACTTCGTAGTTTCTCAGATTATCTCACATTTTCTATCTTAATAAATCTTCTTAATTCTTATTATACTCATTATATATATATATTTTTCTGAACTCTTAACTTGTCTGATATATTTATTTTAATTATGGTTGAAAACTTCTCTTAATAATTCTTGTTACTAGTTATAGTGTAACTATTTTCCTTCTCCATCTGAATTCTCTTTATACTTCCTTCTGGTTAATTACAGTCATAGGCGGATCCAAGGGGGGGCATGGGGGCACGTGCCCCCCCCAGACGGTTCGAAAATACACTGGATAAAATGAATTATGTAGCTAGTGCAATTATGATATTTTCAGTTAGTTAACCCTTTGAAACCCGAATTTTTTACAACAATTATTATATTTTATTTTTTATCGCAATTTTATTTTTATTTTTTCATATATATATATATATATATATATATATATATATATATTCGTATACATTATTTATAAGAAGTTTCTATCATTTTAATGGTTTGTTTAACGTTTACTTCATTTGAATTTCGAGCGTATTTTACCGACTCTGTATTTTGACGCGACGGAATGTTCATAGATGTCGCTAATTGCTGTACTCAACTGAACTCAACCGGATCACCTAGTTAGAATAGCAGGAATACAGCCACTTGCGATTTACAGTCATTGTGTGAATCACAGGCTTAATTTAGCTATAAGCAAAGCTTGTTCTGTGGCCTGTATAAGAAATGCTATCGGAGTCATCTCTTCCGTGGCAAACTTCTTTCGAGAGTCGGCTGGGCGACTACGAAAACTTGAGGAAGAAATGCATGACAAACTAAAAAATGGAAGACATTCTGTAAAACAAATGTGCGAAACAAGGTGGGGTGAACGTCACGATGCTGTATTAACGTTTTTAAATGCTCTACCTATTCTTCCAATAGTTTTAGATACTATTGCTCAGTCAACTGAAGGAAAGGGAAGTGACGCATTTTCATACCTTCATAGTATACTATCGTCCGAGTTCCTTGTTAGTGTAGTTGTATTAGCTGATTTTTTGGGATTAACTCTACCCTTGGCTTGAAAGTTACAAGCGGAATATATGGACTTATTGACAGCCATGGAGTTGGTAAATGCCACAATATCAAGCCTGCTAGCGCATCGGGAAAACAGTATTAGACACTTCAAACAGCTATACAAAAAAATCTGAAGATTTGGCTTGCGAAATGGGAACGGAAATAAAAAACCCGAGAACAGTAGGATTCCAAAAAAACAGATCCAATATACAAACCCATTCTGTGGAAGAATATTTTCGTATTAGTGTATATCTCCCATTTCTAGATTACCTGATCAATGAACTTTCTTCTAGATTTCCAAAATCGCAAATGATACAAATTGGACAGATTCAAAAACTTTTATCACAAGAATTTTCGGAAGATTGTGAAGAGTCTGTTCTGCAAGGGGCTGAATTGTATAGGGATGATTTACCTTATTTCCCTGCTTTAGAAGGGGAACTTAAAATCTGGAAGCAGATATGGGCAGCAAAATTACAAGAGTTTATCAAATATCCTGCAGAAGTCTACACACTCGTGTCAGACTTGCCAAATGTCACAGTGCTTTTACAAATCATATGCATGCTTCCAGTTACATCAAGCACTGCAGAACGTTCATTTTCGGCCCTGCGTCGACTTAAAACTTACTTAAGGTCTACAATGACTGAAGATCGTTTAAATGGACTTGCGATTCTACAAGTCCATCGTGATATCGCCTACCGTATGTCTCCCAAAGAAGTATTAGAGATTTTTGCAAGGAGACACAAACGTATACTTTCTCTAGCCTTACTTTGAATGCATATGTATTAGATTAAAGGTGCTTTTTTTACCTTAACATAAAAATAATGGATATTTAATTACAGGGCAAAGAATATCGAAAATGAGTACTAGTTTAGCTAAAGCTCTTTTAATAGCGCATGCAGAAGCTATGTATTATCTTAAACAGGATCCTGCTGCAGCTCATCACTTAAAAGAAGAATTTACGAAACCACAGTCTGAGATTATTCGAACGTTAATGGTCATACATCAGATTTGAAGAATCTCTTGAATCGTGATGCTCCAATAGTTGTTTTCTTATTTGATGAGCATCTCAAAAGGACATTAAAATAACAATTTTTATATTTTGTTACATGAGCAGTCCAATTAATAATTTTGTAATACTTAATATTAATGTTATTTTAAAGAAGATTTTATGTATCTGTTTTATCTACAAAAAAAGGAATTTCTTAAAAAGTGATTGGTTTTCTGGAGGTTAGATGTTTCTAGAATATTGATTAGATATAACAAAAAAAAAATACGTTCACACCTAATATTTCTAGATCAGAGTATTGATAATGAATATGTGTATTTTTGTAAATTATAATTCTATATTAGTATTTGTGCTTATTTTTATTTAGATGTTTTACTTTCCTTATTGATAACACTTATTCTTATTGTATCGAGAGTAAGTAATGGTGTAAAAATTAGATTAGTTTTATAAGTGAAATGAAAGTCAAATTTCTAAAGAAAGTTTAAATAGATAAAATAAAAAATTCCTGTTATAAGTTTTTACTTTATATTATTTCAAATTTGTACAAATACATTATACTTTCTAAAATCAAAATAGGTTGTTTTATTATTTTTCAAATAATAATAATAATACAATAATAAATAATGTTAAAAAACTAATGTTTTTGTATTTATATTAATATATGTAATTATTTATTTATTTATATTAATTTTTATATCGTTTGATTCAACAGACACTTTGATAATAAGATTTTTTCTAACAACACCTTCCCCCCTGGAGAGGAGGGGCCCAAAACTGCCAGAATGTGCCCCCCCTGAGCAAATTTCTCGATCCGCCCCTGATTACAGTGTTAGCATGGTCTTTATATATAGTATTTTCTTATTCATTATTTGAATGATCTTATTTTATTATATTTAATTTTGTAAATTTGTATCTTTATATTAGATATTCAGGTTGTTATTTTGATCATATTGTTTAAACATTTTGTTCTTTCCTTTCTCTGAGAAAGTTATTAATCCGCCTTCGCATTCATTAGCATTCATTCATTTATATTATATTTCATGTGGTACTTCTTCTCTTTGCATTTCATATAGGTCTTATTATTATTATTTGTTCAAAATCATCTTCTCCATATGTTTGGTATGAGTTGTTCTTCTTTGCTTCTTCAGAACTGAGTAATATCGTATTCCTTTTTCTTGATTAACTTTTTCCATTATCGTTTCATAAGTAATTAGTCATAGGTTGTTCTCATTATTATTTTATTATTTTTCTTTTTTGGATTTTTTATAATTTTATTATAATAACAGATTCTTCTCTTTGTTTCCAAATTATTGCCTTCTCTTGTATATCACACTCTTTTTTGTTTTTCTTCTCTACTCCTTCAAATGCTAGATATTCACATTTATTCTGGATTATATTTAATTCTTTTTTCTGAATTAATCATATTATTTTCTTCTAAATTTAATTATAAATGGAACATATTTATTTTTAGAACTTTGTTAGTTTTATGCAAAATTCAAACTCTTCTTTTTATTTAATTCCATAACATTTCTTATAAATCATTGTAATAAGTTGATCTTATTCTGTTTCAAAGTTTTGACATTTTATCAAAATTCAAATTCTGTTTAATTCATTTATTCCCAAAATTGTTTCCTTCAAAATTGTTTATAGTAAGATGTGCTTACTTAATTTTTAATTTTTTGTTATATATAATTCTAAATTCTAATTCTTCCTTTTTAATTATTCCAAATGGTTTCTCTTCAAAATTGTGTGTAGTAAAGTGATCTTACAATTATCTTTTGAATTTGTTGGTATTTCTCTAAATTCAAATTCTTCTTAATTAATTACCATAAAGTTTTTTCACAAAATTAGTTATAGTAAGTTGGTCTTACTTCATTTTTAAATTTTTTGTATTAAAAATTCAAAATTCTTTCTTTTACTTTGCCATAAAGTTTTTTCTCATAAATATTTGGTAGTAAGATGTTCTTACAATTGTTTTTGAATTTTTTGTGTTAAATTCAAAATTCTTTCTTTTGTTTTTTCCATAAATTTTTTTCTCAAAATATTTGGTAGTAAGATGTTCTTACAATTATTTTAGAATTTTTTAGTGTTAAATTCAAAATTCTTCCTTTTGTTTTTTCCATAAAGTTTTTTCTCAAAATATTTGGTAGTATTTGGAAACGGTGTCATCGTCGGCTTCCAATCGACTGATTATGTTTTTCAGTTTAGGGTCAGACTGTTGGTGGATACGGATGTTTATTAATAGAGCTTGTAGATCGGATCTGGTTTTAAATAGGTTGTAAATTTTAACCAAGCTCTCCTTCTCTCCCTCGAAGGTCTGGTCTTCCAAATTTATCCGTGATAATACATCTGCTACCACATTCTTTTTTCCCGGAATATACTCCCATTTTAAATCATATTCTTGTAGGGCGAGAACCCATCTAGCCAATCGGCCGTGACTCAATTTGCACCTACGTAGAAACGAGATGGATTTATGATCAGTACGAACAGTGACTTGATACCCAAGAATGTATGTTCGGAACTTGCTGCATGCGAACACCACGCTAAGCAATTCCTTTTCGGTTACATTATAATTCTTTTCGCATTGATTCAGCGTGCGACTAGCGAAGCTTATTACCAGATGTTGACCCTCCTCATCTTCCTGGTGTAATGTTGTTCCTAAGCTTATGTCGCTAGCATCGCAATTTAAAAAGAATGGTTTCTTAAAATCCAGGTGACGAAGTATAACACTCTCCAGAAATTTTTCTTTTATCAAGCGGAAAGTAATATCTTGTTCCTCACCCCAAGTCCATTTGTTTTTCGCAGATAATTGTGGTTGAAACTTGGCTGTCAACTCGGAATATTTGTTCTGAAACTTTCTGTAATAGTTACAGAGTCCGAGGAAAGATTGTAACTGTTTCCTGTTTCTTGGTTGTGGGAACTTCTGAATTGCCTCCACTTTCTCTGCTGACGGGGTAATACCTCTATCGTCTAGATTGAAACCTAAGAATTGTACTTCGCGCGCAATGAACTTGGATTTCTCCAACTTCAAAGTTATGTTGTTTTGCGCTAACTTTCTGAGTACATATTCTACTCTATAACAGTGTTCCTCCCAGGTTTCTGACGTAATGAGTAAATCGTCTACATAGACGGTGGTAAATTGGAGTGCTTCTTGTCCAAGTATTTGGTCCATACATGCCACAAAGATGGCGACAGAATTTACAAGTCCGAAGGGCAGTCTCTTGAACTGGTAATTGCGCCCTTCGAAAATGAACGCCACGTACTGACGGCTTTGTGGATGCAACTCCACTTGCCAATAACCACATACAGTGTCCCAGGTACTGATAAACTTAGTGCCGTGAAAACGTTTTAATATCTCCTCTATTTCACCGGGTGAGGTTTGGTCATTCACTATGGTTTTATTCAGCTCGTGCGCATCTAAACAGAGCCGGACTTGTCCGTCTTTCTTGGGAACAGCAATAATTGGACTAGTGTAAGGAGATTGACTAATCTCAATTATGTCATTCTCGATCATTTTATTAATTTCTGTTCTCACGGCCTCTTTAAGCGAATGCACGATGGGATATGACCTCCGGTTAAACTCCACGTTTTCTTTGAATTCAAGTTTGCACTGATAGTTTTTAACCTTACCTGGTTCGTCTGAAAACACTGCTTGGTATTTCTCATATACACTGACTAAACGATCTGCTAAATGTGCAGGTATTTTTTCGTTATTGGTTCCGTACCGGAAATCCCGTATCTCTTGTATCTTTACTGACCATAAATCCTCTCCTCCATTGTTGTATACAATTGGTTTATGAAGGGGGCTGTTCCTTATGAGATTTATTTTACGAAGTTGTTGGTGTAATGGGCTGGGAAGTATATTTGCGCCTCCTACCAAATTTGCGGTCCATGTTATTCCGTCTGGGAAAAGTGATACTCTCTCTAGGTTAAGGTCGATAATGGCGGAGTACCTTCTTAGAATATCGCAACCTACCAATATGTCAAATGGTAATCCGGTGGCGATCAAAAATTCCATGTCCAAAGCTATAACACGGCTAACGACACTTAAGGAAACTTGCTTCCTAATAGTTTTGTTCTGGCAGCCAGTTGCACCTATTAATACAATGTTATTCACTGGTAACATGGGCAAAGTTTTCCCACATTCTCCCTGGATTCTTTCCAGTTCATTGGCATTTATAATGGAAATATTTGCACCCGTGTCAATCATGATTTTTGCGGGAATTCCTTCTACCTCTGCTGTTATATATAATATTTCGTTATTATTAGTACTGAGGCTCTTATCGTTCTCCTCTAAAAGTTCGGTTCTAATATCTTTCAGGTAATGGTTACTAATTATCGTGATGTTCTTTGCATTGGTTGCTTGTTGCAACACATCTTTATTTAACCCAGGAAGTAGAAGCAGCAACGGGTCGTAATCGTTAATTACTGCCTCCTCCCGTTTAAAGTATTGTGGTCATCATTAGGACTAGGATTGACCGAGGCATTGTTCTGGAAACTCTGTGTTGTTTCCTGCTGCTCTGTACCCTGTTCGAGGGTTATTTCTCTGTTTTGTTGCCGGCCAAGATCCTCCAGGCTGGTACTTCTTCTTCCTTGTTCGTGGCGTGGACCGTCCCGTTCCACACTTCTCCATCTTCGCCCTCCACCGTGGAAACTGTTCCTCCGTTGTTGGTAGTACCTCCTCGGACCGCGATCTTCCACTCTTATAAAATTAACCCTCGGGCGTGACACTCTATTATTATTATTATAATTATTATTATAATAATTTCTATTTGGTTGGTAATGTCTATCATTATTACCGGGGTAGGGATTTCTCTGACTATACGGGCTGTTAGGGGGTTGATAATAATTGTTCCGGTTATTAGGATATGTGTTGTTGTTCCTATTACCGTTCGTATTGCCATTAAAATTTTGGTTATTACGCGGCGGGTTATTATTGCCGTCGTAATTACTGGGCTGGTTTCGGTTTCCGGGATGGTTATTGCCGTTACTAGGGTACTGATTCGTCCTCGCCTCTGGTCGTTCATTCCTCCTCCTGCTCTGGCGGTAGTACTCTTCATTTTCGTACCCTTCCAGTAATTCCGTCAAGGCCTGTACCGTCTTGATCTGGCTACCTCTCCTTGCCCTGACAATATCTTCGTCGTAATGATAGGAGAGTTTATTTACCAGGCACTCTTCGGGTATAGCCGGCTCGAGGTGTTTCGCCAGGCACACCTTCCCCAGGAAATAGGCTGTCATGCTATTGCCTATTTGTGCCCTGTATCGTCTGTTGCAAATGTTATCTTGGATCAGGTTCTGGGTTGTTTCAGACCAGTATTTTGACTTGAACATTCTCCTGAACTGCTGGTAGTCGGCAATCTCGCTATGGTTAGCCATCCACCAATTATCAGTCATCTCCCTGAATGACTCGGCCAGTATTTCCCGGTTATTGCTCCATTGAGTTCCTTTATGTTTGGCGAAGTACTCCTCTAACCTCGCCAGGAACTCCATTGGTTTCAGCTTGTACTGCCGGAAGTTGAGCCATTCTCGGCTTTTGTTGATGGGCACTCCGGTGAAATGAGTGGGTCTATTTCTCAAAGCTTCCATCTCTTCTTGGCTTTGCCGTACCTGACCCGTGATATTGGTCATAGCCTCTTGCATCCCATCACACCGTTCCGCGACTTGGTTCCGTACTCTCCCAAATTCTTCCTGAGTCTCCTTCCGTTGTTCTTCCACTTTCCTGCGGCTATGCTCTTCTATATTCGTAAACTTGATGTTTACTACTTCCTTAAATTCTTGTACTTCCTTTTCGGTCTGGTTGCATTTCCTGTCAATTTCTCGGATCTGTCGATTCACCATTATGTTTTCTTCTTCTAATTTTTTATTCGTGGCTTTCTTGTTAACGTTGATTTCCTTGTTCAGTTCTTCTCTTAATAATTCCATTCTCTCGTCAAGTTTGTCTAGATTCTCCTGATTGACCTCCCTTAATTCTTCTCTTAACATTTGGTTATCCTCTCTCAATTCTTCCAATTTATCCCCCATCTTCTCTTCCATTTTCTTGTTATTCTCCTCCAATTTTTCTTCCATCTTCTTGCTATTCTCCCTCAACTCTTCCTTCAATTGTTGGTTGTTCTTTTCTATCTTCTTCCTAGTTTCATCGATTTTTTTATTGGTGTTTTCAATTTTATTAATCAATTCTCCTTTAGTCGACTTGAATTCTTCCTTGGTTGATTTGAATTCTTCCTTCAAAGATTGGTTGTCTTCCTTTAATTCTTCTAATTTGTTACTATTCTCTTCCATGTTATTGTTCATTCCATTCAATTCTTCTTTTGTTGATTGGTTATTCTTCTTCAATTCTTCTAATTTTTCTCCCATCCTCTCTTCCATCTTCTTACTGTTTTCTTCCATCTTCTCTTCCATCTTCTTACTGTTTTCTTCCATCTTCTCTTCCATCTTCTTACTTTCCATCTTCTTACTGTTTTCTTCCATCTTCTCACTGTTTTTTTCTATTTTTCCCCCTATCCTTTCTTCAATCTTTTTATTGAAGGATTTTAAGGATTGATTGTCTGCCATCATCGCTCTGAACATTTCGTGTACTGTCATGTTTTCTGCTTGTGAGGGTTTTTCTAACTGTTCCTCCCGGACATTGACTTCCCCTGTTTGTGTGGGCATCTCAGGTTGTTCCTCTGTTTGTGCAGGTTGTTTTGACAATACCGGTGGCAATGACCTTTCCACATCTTCTACTGGCGTCGCCTCTTTATTTTCCATGTCCATTTCGATTTCCTTTTCGGCCTCCGCCGCCCGTTTCTTTGAGGTTGCCCGTCGTTGCATTTTCCCTTTCTCTGGCTTTATAGCTGTTGCCAAACTCCAATTAGGGATTGGGCAGATTGTAGTGGCCTTTCAATCGCTAATTAAAGCCCCTCAGTTGTGCGCCAATTTGTAAAAGAACGTGTTTATGGTGTTTATGTAGTGTTACTAAATATATTAAATATGTGTTCGTGTAAGAAAAATAAAATCGTTTGTTAAAAATTTTTTCTAATTAAAAAAAAAATTTTTTTATTGATTAATTAATTAGAAACAATTAATTAATTGATGTTCGTGAAGCTCCGAAACGTTTCTCACTTGTTTAAAAAAATTTTATAAGCTTTTCTGTACCTTTTAAGAAACTCCAACCACTTATAGGATTGTCTCCAAAATACAATCGATCCTTGTTTACTTTCAGTTTTGGAGGTTATCTTCCTTCTTGTGGTGAAATTCTTGTAGTAGGAGTTGTTTAAATTGCTATGTTTAGAAAAGAAAAAACTGTTTTAAGATGAAAAGTATACATTATTTTATTAACAGTTGTTTATAAAGACTCTTTTCGATTTTTAAATCGATTCTCAGGGTATCGAATGTTATTACAAATTATTATATAAATTACAAAAAGGTTCTTTTAACAGCTATTTATTGGAAAAGTCAGAGAAATCGGGCAAATATTAAAAAAGTATAACGTTACAAGATAATTCTTAATACTAAAAGTACATTTATTCAATGAAAAGAGTAAAATAAATAAATATGTTGCGAACCGTGTCGCCGACAAACTAGATGGCCGTTGATCGGTGACGAATCTGTAATGGCTGCCGTCGAAGTTATCAATCGTCCCTTCGTAGTTTTGGCGTTCCAATAAAGATATTTTCTTGCCGAATTCGCGTCCTGGTGTCTGCAAATCTTCCTTCTGATGTTGGTGTAGTGTCTCTGGTTATGTTTCGGTGTTGTATGTTGAAAAGTGGTGCATTTATAAGTCAGTTCACTTTTTTCGATCAGGCACTTTTGACGGTTATGTTATATACTGTTTTATGGTGTTTTAAATGTTATTTCACTGTCGTTTTGGTGCTAGACAATGTTAATTAGTCTTTTGTAAGTGTTTAGGTCACTGTGTCGAAGTTGTGAAATGTTTTTTGTCGTCACCCGCGATTTTCAAATTCGTATCATACAATTGCTCGCCATTACGGTACTCGAAACTAGGTTAACACGTTTTTAAACGCTCGTCAAGTGTACCGTACAACGTTCAATAATTAACTCTCTACTTCCTTCACTTTCGACTAAAACCTTAGCCAAAGCAATATTATTCCTTACATTGTTCGAATTTTATAATGCATCCTGTGCATGTATTAAAGTTACATTATATAACTGCTTAAACTTTGGTTATTATTCAAATTTATTAGCTAGTTGTTGCTTAATTTTATCCTTCAGTTCATTCAGCGTATTTTGATATCGAATAATGCCGTTTTATTAAGTTTTTTATCTAAAATTAGTAATTTTACCTTCATTTTTGTATCTTGTAAATTTTCAAAATCAGCTTCCTGTCATTATGCAAATTCTGCCATTTTCAAGTTATATTTATGATTATTAAATCTCATATTGTAATAAAAGGTTTATATTCCCTTAATTTCTTGCAATTATATGAATTGGTTAAGTTTTAAAATATTATGTTGGAATATATGACTCCCCTCTCCAAATTTTTTAGTTCTGTCATTTCCATTTTTATTTATAATCCTGGCTATAATTTTATAAAATCTTTCTAAGTTATATTTCTAGTTATATGGCTTCATTTCTGGTTTACCTTATCTAAATCCCTTCAGTTTAAATGTATTTAAGTACTTAGTTTCACAGTTTTGATGAGGTTTAGTTTTCATCATTTTGCCTAGATTCCTAACAATTTTTCATACAAATTTTTATATAAACAATACACATTAAATTATACCCTCTCTGACTTTTTAACATTGCAATATAAATTAAACAATTTTTCTATTAAAAATAATAACAATTAGTATCTGTTTCAATACTATAAACAGATAAGAAATAATTTTAAATAATGGTTGTCTTCAACTAATTAGACATTTTTTTTATATAATCAAAACTTAATACTAAAACAGAAATATTATTTATAAAGTATGTTTCTTCCATGCTAACATCCTATTTAATTATTACCATTAATACAAGTAATAAATATATTTACAATTAGGATGTTAGTGGTTCCAGACTTATTAAATGTTCTTATCACTAATACATTTTTTAAATTCTTATTTTATATAAACATATTTATTTTAATAAACCTTATTTCTATATTCTTATTAACTATTTCTTATACTATGTTTAATTAAAACAGTTTTTAAAACTGTTTTTAATATGGTTTGGGGTAATTGTACCCTGTCACTTTGTGTCTGCATCTGTTTTTATTCATTTTTAAAGAAATGTCATTTCAAACAGATTGACAGCTCTATATTATTACATGTATTATATTCACTCTGTACAAATCATAAGTCACTAAAAAGTTGTATTTTTCATTATCTACACAGTTTGTGGATGCCAAGGATGAAACATAAGGTTTATTTTTTATAATACACAAACTAGCACTGGTTCACTTTACACTCTTTGATGCTATTTCTAAATGGTTGTTTAGTCTTATTAACATCAAGAGATCTGTTTGTGGGTTACAATGAAGATTTGTTCTTTGGGTATTATATTATTGTTTCACCTTGGTCCACTGGCAACTCTTACTCTATACACTTTTATTCTTATTTTTATTGTACATGTGAGTTTTTTCATGAATACTTCGTTATACTTTTATTATTATGGTTTTTATTTATTTTGGGATATGGGGATATCGGTGTTTTTTATAAGAGCATTCCTTCTTCTTCTGGATGCTGTCTTCTTCTTGTTTCTTCAATGATGTCTTCTTTTCTTCTGGCTTCTTAGGATGGTATGTTCTTCATCTTCTTCTGGATGTCATCGGGTTTCTTGGGGTTACTTCTTCATCTACTCTTCTGGTTTCTTCATCACCTTTTATGGTGGATCTTGCCTTGTTCTGGGTTTCTTTTTTATTTATTTATTATCTCTGTTGTGGGTTTAGTAATTTCTGGGTTGCTTCCTTATTTACTCCTTACCTTCCTGGGTTATATTTTTTAACCTTGTGTTATTAAACTGGTTTTGATGATTCATCACTAGTAACATTTCTTTTATTCGAACTTAAACTGTTAATATCAATGATTGTTCTGCACGGTTGCTCTGAATTACTTCTTTATATTATAACGCTTTCTTCGGATTTAATGTTATTATATTTTATTATTTTAATGATCAATGCCATTCATTATTATGTGTTTATCTGTCATGCTACAATATTTGAGTAATTATTTGGTTGTAGATCTGTTGTTTGAATGTAACCGGTTTCGTAGACCTCTTGACGTTCATTCACACTCCTGTTGAATTGTGTCGTCTGTGTACAGTTTAGACAAAGTTATATTATATAATTTAAACCTTCATGTACCTGTGATGTTGTACTAGACGTTCAGTCGGTCTCAGGTGATTAATAAACTGTCAAGTTTTTTATCAAACAGTATAATGGTACTGTTAATGTTTCAGTGAGCACTGATAAAATTTTACTTGGGCGCCATATGGGATTTCGTGAGAAATGTCCCATAAAAAAGAATTCATTTGATTAATCGAGTGATTAATTTTGCTTGAGTTTAAGTTAATAATCGACTTAGTGATTATATCAGTGTCAGAAGTTAAGTTCCCTTTTTTCTGTTTAATTGACTCTAATTGTTGGTGGTTCGCTTGTTTGAATTATAGCCAACTTAACTGTTTGTTTACTTTGAAATTGCAACTCATGAATTAGTAATAAAGATTAATTATTTATTTAAATAATTGTTGACAATAGTTGTTACTTTACAATTCATTGGTTTATTGCTCACTCTATAATAGATTCAATTAAATACATTCAATTTAACACAACAAACGGATTACAAATCATCCGGCTTTTAACTTTTTTCTAACTCAGACTGTTTGCAATGAAGACTCTAGTCTTAATCATTTGATTATTTATAATTATTAACTATCTCAAGGGTGACTTCTTTGAATTTACAGAATAGAACGCCACTGCCTTACTTTACAATGCTGTTACAAAATATTAGAATATTAGGTTAGCACCTTTAGTTATTGAAATTAGTAAATGAAAAGTTCGTTCGATTTGTACCAACCTTAGGTTAGTTATGATAACGTTAATACATGAAATCTTATGTCGGAATATTATAATTCCTTTAAATAAATTTAATACAGTGTTCAGTACTTATTGTATTATTGTTTCTTAATAAAGAAACGTCAGTATTGTAATAAAACCTTTTGTGGTAGGTTTTATGCCTCACGCTGTATGCGTCAATTTGTAATAAAACGTCGTTTGGGGTTCTGGGGTGCTAACTGCCCGTTTAGTTTTGTTTAAAATTTCGAATAACTTTTGTTTAATATTTTATTATTATTGACTTATCCGGTTCAATTCAACCTAGCGTTGAATCCAACTTGAATAAGTCCGGTTGATGCACTGAAATTATTTATCGAAGTAATTTTCTACTTCGGTTAGTTATTTATACGGATGTTCTTCCGTCGACTCGTTGAAATGGTGGTGTGTGTTCCGAGCTGAAAACACAAATATTTTGCATTAACAATCACTTACTTGGTGAGTCTTGTCGAACTTGCAGGGTCGATATCACAATTCAATTTTTATACGGACTTACCGTGTTTGTATTAGTCGCTGCTTGTCGGGCTGACCAATGAAATTCATTCACCTGTTTTCAACTTAGTCTATTGAAATAAACTAACTGACTCCGTTTTCTTGTGTCAAAGAATATTTTATTCAGTTAATGTACTCTCTTTGAATGATCTGAAGTATCATTTATAATAAACTTCAGAATAAGTAACATGAGACTTTGAGTTTTATAAAGTTTGCCTCAGGGTGGCAGAACTGTTTACAAAGTTAGTTTATCTAAATGTTCTTTTTGGTTAAAATTAAATTAATACCTTCGTGGATTCTTTGAGCTGACAGAATACCAAATCATTGAATAGAACTAATATTCAATCGTTATTAAGCAGTTTGATATTGACTACAATTCAGTCATCACTTATAATTAACATACAAAATAATAACCATGTGTCTGTTCTGGACATTACAGGTTAGCAGAATTATTAAATTCAATTGATAATAAATGGTTGAAAGAAAGTTAATTAATGTTAAAATAATTCGTGATAAAATAATTAAAAATTGAACAATAATATTATATATTGAAGCACTGTTATTTAGTAAAACATCTGATTCATTGCTTGGTTCTACATAAAGATAGTTGGATGGCTGTAAGTAATCATGTATCTTAACAACCTTGGTTATTATTCATAGTAAGTAAAAACATTGAAATGGTTATAATAGTAAATTCTTTCCCTAAATCATAAAACACACATTTTATTAACTTTCGTTAATTAATCTACCAGTTGACAAAGCTCGGTCATTGGTGAATACTGGTTAATTAGATTTATATGTAATAATTGACAACTGTCATTACGTGTGGTTAAGTCACACGGAGTATTCGTACATAAAAATTAATTGAAAGTTTAATAAATTCGTAAAATTAGCATATTCAAATATCTGAGGATTGTCATTACTGTTGATTAGATAATATCATGAATACATCTTAACCTAGGATCATTGTTTGAAAATGTTTCGACTATATCGTTTTTCATTTCTTAACTAAGAATGTAATAATCACTGTACTCCCTTTTATTTATAATTTAAATCCCGGAATTGCTCTGGATTATACACTGAACAATCCTTGTTACGCACTGTTACACTTCACTCCTCTGATACTAAAGTAAATATCACTATAATATTGACGACTCGGAACACAAAGTTTTTTATGTGTTCCGAGTCGTCAATATTATAGTGATATTTAGTTAAGTAACGGACACGTCATGGACAACGAAATCCAAGATACTAAAGTATTTACGCTATCACAATTTGAGGTTAGGTTACACTGTTTACAACGGTGACGCGCACAAATCATATGATCAGCTGACTTTTTGCTCTGAGCTGTAGCCGTCTGTTCCCTTCTGATGTTGATTAAAAAGTGACGAGAATGCAGGCCTCGCACTGCTGTTCCGTTTTGCGATCGTCCAAAATTTTGTTAATTTCTTGGATTTGATTGGTTGACGATCTTTAATTTGATGCACATACTCGCCCGGCGAATTATTTCAATTGTTGAGTTTGGCGTGGGGTATTTGGTGTCAAGAGTATAAATGTGTGCTCAATTTGATATGAATTCCTTATAATTGTAATAACTTTGTTAATATGGCTTAGATTTTAATTCTGAGCGTATCACTGGATTGGTAACACTCGGCTCTTTATTTCGAGTCCACTCATGGTGTGCTTTGGTCCATTATCAAGGAAGTTAATGTTTGTGATTATCACCATTTACTATACACTATTATTTGTATTTAATTTTTGATTAACACTATTTAATGGCACTCATACCCACTTGAGGGCATGCCTTCCAAGTTCCTTTACACTTCTTAGTTGCTAGTTACTTAAAACTACTGACAAAATACATTTCTTAAACTACCATTGTCTTAGCCTATGTTCCTATATTTGTATTTACATATTTTACATAACAGAAAGTATTTATGTACTTTCTGTATGGCTCCAGTTGATAATAATAAGTGGTTTTAACTACTGATAACCTTTGCTAATTGGAATATTATGTATTCCTTGTCATTTCTTGTTAAAAAAGTGGTCTCTATTTTGCATTATGAGATGCCTACTTAATGTCACTCTTATTTGGTATTTTTTAGCTCTTTTGTCATTATTATTTAGTTGTAATAGTTGACCAATAATAGTATCTCTGTAATAGGCTTTGTGTTTTTAGTACACTAGTCTGTTCCATATTGTACATGATTAAATAACATTACTTACACCTGGTGTCAAATGACAGGTGTTCTTAATTACTATTATAATACATTATGTGCTTTCTCATAATCTTCTTATGCTATTACAGTAGTGGTATTACACTCTACTTGTGGTATAGACATCAACCTTTTGTTTTTATTTGGTTTTATAGTATGGTTTTATTCAGGTTTTATATAGTGAATTCCATTTTGGTTCACTTTATTTGCTTATATTCTTATTTAAAACTTATCTTGGGCATTTTATATTGGTACCTGTAGAAAGATTATTATTTTTACTTGGTTTAACACATAAAACATTTTGGTTTGGGTAGGTTTTTCCTACTGCTAGTTGTGAATTTAGGTGAATAGTACCTACATCTTAGGTTATGTGATTTTGTCATTTGTGCCAACAATGTGTATGTTAGGTTGATACACATTTGTATTCTTTTAACCTTATTTTCTTAAGTTTGGTTTTCTTAATGATAACTAATAATCTTTAGTTATTCCCTTTTCTTGTCTTACATGATTGTTAGACTATTTGACTGAAATTTGCTATTATTCTGAGACAAATTTGATACTTCTTTATGTTACATTGGTGCTGTGCATAACATGTTACTATGCTTTTATTTACAGCTTCTATTCAATAAACAGTATGGTTATTTTCATTCTTTTTATAACATATCTTGTCCTATTCATTTATAACATTATTTATTGTATATTGGTCATCTCATTTAGTCATTTCTTGTCCATCTCTTCAATCTGTAGGTTGTTTAGTTATTGCATACACGGGTAAGATGTTGATTTATAGTTGACTGGCTCTTGGAATCTATACTTTATGCCATGGTTGTTAGGTGTCCTTCTCGTAGTATGTTTCTTCCTTGTCTTCACTGGTTCTTCACTGGTTCTTCACTGATTCTTCATTGATTCTTCACTGCTTCTTCATTGATTCTTCAAAGAAAAACATCGACAATAACATGAACATTCTACACGTACACACAAAAGGCTGAACACTAGACACTCTAGAACAATTAGAAATATACAAACACACAAAAACAAATAAAAACGACATCCTAAACGAACAGACACAATTCAAATCGCACGCATTATTCGAACACATCTCACCACACACACACAGCTTCGATCTTTCGAAAAACTATCCCGTCGCCAACAACAAGACGGACAGCGCTACCTATGGCAGCCTCTGATGAAGCCTTCTAAAGGTGAAAGCCGGTTTAGGCTGTAAGGTAAAACTTTACGTTTTTACTTATAAAAAACTTAGTGTTCTGAGTCGTCAAAACTATAGTGATATTTAGTTAAGTAACGGACACGTCATGGACAACGAAATCCAAGAAAATAAAATTGTTCAAGTGCGAAATAAAGTGAAGTGTACACGATCAATGTAACAGATCGTGAGGAGTGGTAATAAATAATCATTGAGATTAATAACCAGGGAGTACGGTGCATATATTTACTTTGTTTACGAGTAAGCTATTAGCAGTATAATATAATACACCTGTATACTGTAACATGACATATGAGCCCAAAGATTTCAGTAACCTAAAATAGTTACACATGTCAATAATCAAGTCACAAGAGACAAACCAAGTAATTTATCTAACATGCCAAGCATCAAAACTACATGAGCTACCTATCACCAAAGATAAACTCACAACAATAAGAGTTCATAAACTGATGGTAACTAGCAAGTGAAATGACATTATAATGAAAAGAAGATGCACCACACAATGATTGTACCACAGGAACCAACAACCCAATAGTTTTCGGTCAGTGAAGAATTTATTGCAATTTGAGCAATTTAGCTTGTATACACCGGGTGCCCAAAGCACAAAACAAATTCGATCTACCCGGTGTATACAAGCTAAATTGCAATAAATTCTACATAGGCCAGACAGGACGTAGCTTCAAACAGAGATACATTGAACACACAAAAGCACTCCACACCACTACAGAATCTACCTTTGCAAACCACCTCATTGAAGCAAACCACACATATAAAAACATCGACAATAACATGAACATTCTACACGTACACACAAAAGGCCGAACACTAGACACTCTAGAACAATTAGAAATATACAAACACACAAAAACAAATAAAAACAACATCCTAAACGAACAGACACAATTCAAATCGCACGCATTATTTGAACACATCTCACCACACACACACAGCTTCGATCTTTCGAAAAACTATCCCGTCGCCAACAACAAGACGGACAGCGCTACCTATGGCAGCCTCTGATGAAGCCTTCTAAAGGTGAAAGCCGGTTTAGGCTGTAAGGTAAAACTTTACGTTTTTACTTATAAAAAACTTAGTGTTCCGAGTCGTCAATACTATAGTGATATTTATTTTATTTTCTTCTTGACTGATTATTTCATTGGTTATGTTTGATACTTAACCTCGTTCTTCAACACGCACTTCTAGTAAAAGTATCACTACTATTATCGACGCACTGATATTTAAATATACTTCTTCCTTCTCGTTGATTATTGAATTTTGGATGATAAGTCGGCCTGGAGTAGTTGTTGTTGATTGAGTGGAAAGAGACAAAATGCTTTTCTGTTTAAAATTGCGATCGTTTATATAGTTTTTAGAAGTCCGCTAGGCAGTGTCTGTGTGTTTCTAAAGTAGTCCGTGATTGGCTGAAAGTGATGTCATGGTGATGTAATTCTATTTATAGCCATTACATATTTGT
Organism: Magicicada septendecula; assembly: GCA_034769895.1. Lineage (NCBI taxonomy): Eukaryota > Metazoa > Arthropoda > Insecta > Hemiptera > Cicadidae > Magicicada > Magicicada septendecula. Next base: position 180,798,340 of record CM068367.1, on the reverse strand, counting down.
ATTTGGAGCATCCGTGTCGCTATTGTTATTATTTAATTGTATTTATTCGAAATTCACCAAATTTATGATGCTAACGTTTATATCTCAGTTATTACAATTACAATTATTCGGGTTCTATTACTATCATTGTAAAGCTTGTTTATTTATCTTTATTTTGACATGGGTTGATGCCAGTTTTGTCATAGTTTTCATTAACATTTCTTTATTCTAAACTAATGCATTGTTTACATTCGTCGTCTGCTAAATGTTGCAGATACGACTAATAACTTTTTCTTAATATTTGTTTAATTATTCTTAATTTCTAATTTGAACATGATTATTTGATTAAAAAGAACACCTTATTATATGTAAATGCTGTATCCGCATATATTTGTGGATTGTTTATCATAAACTTCCATATTTAACTATTTGTACTTCAACATGTCTTTCTTATCTCTTATTCTTATAACATCACTCAGGTAGTGGTGCTTCACATTCTTTTGTCATTATCATTATTTTACTTCCCTATGCTTAGTAGGGTTTCTATCTGATTCTTATTTTCATGACTTAATTAGGTCATTCTGGGTTTGTTATCATTCCTTTACAATGTTTTGTTCCTTGACTATTATGGTATTTCTTTACATATTTTATCTACTTATAATGTTATCTGAATACATTCAGTTGTTACATTGATTGTTATTCTTAAATTATGATAACACATATTATTGGTTTCCTTATTATCTTTTGATATTTGATTATTAATCCTAGTATCGTTCTTTATATTTATCTTTTTAAATCATTACTTTGACATGGACCAGCTAATGTGCTGTTTCTATTTATAGTACATGGTACAAACATTATTCATGTCATTTCTTATCATACTAATTTGATTTTTATTCATCAAAGGTTTTATTGGGCTCACTTAACAGTTTATGTGGGAAACTTGTCTTGTCAATTCGTCTTTGTCATTCTGTTTGTTTATGTTGTAGTGTCTTATTATGCAGATAGTGGATTTACCACTGTTCATTTAAATTTCTTCTCTCCTTTCATTCTTTATTGGTTTATTATTTTTACTGTTACATTCTTCCTGGCTACTCGTTTATAGTTATTTTAGTATCATTCACCCTTCTGGTGTTTATTATTATTATGGAACATTTTGTGATGTTACAGTATAAATGTATATTGTAACGTGACGTTCCTTCCCATTACATAAAGAAAATACATACCAAATAAACAAAATAATATAGAAATAAGAGTAAACCCATTATAAAATAACAAAAAGTACAATACTATTAAAGAATGAAACAATGTACCTTAGGTTAAGGAAAAGTGTTAGATATAAGACTATGTAACTAAAAATGGAATCATACTTACATAAGGAGGTGACCAGGAAGGGGCCAGATAATAAAACAAAAATAAAAATGAGTGAACACATTCATCTAATTGTGTGACAAACAAATCCATATCAGTGAAATGTTAACTAGTGATAACACAAGAAACTAAGTGTTTTTCCTTTCTCCTTTAATATCGCCAGTAAAATGCAAATATAAAGCATGTGAGAAACTAGTGTTACAAAGGGAATTTATATTCCAAGTCCCCAAAACCTATAGGCCAATAAATATGTACAAGGTAAGAGGATGCCATTAGTGAGAACAAAACAATAATGAATGAAATGATATAAAAACAATGTGAACTGAATAAAATATTCTTATTTAATGTTAATTAATAGTTTAGTTTTAGTAAGATTTGTGTTTTAGCTACTTGTATGTTCAATCAAAATTACAGCCATGTAGGCCTGAAAGTACACTAATAGGATAAGATATAATTTGTTCTGTTAATCTATTGTTATATAACATTAAGTTGGTTCTCATAGTTATTAAGGTTATTAATGTAACAACTTAACTGTTAAAGGGTTCTTAGTAAATCAGTCAGAAAGGGTAACTGTAATTAGAAATGATTGTAAACTTGTTCATGAAACTAATACCAGTACATAGGCCAATATCAAAACCCATAACTATTGTAAATGAATAGTAAACAAGGGGATAAAATAATGTAAATCCATGCAATATTGTAAAATGAACAAATAGGTTATCTATTACAATTGTAATCATATTTTTTGGAAGTAATCAAGGGGTTTACACAATAATTTTAGACCGGTTCAATTGTATTAAAGAACTATGGCCTAAAAAAGATCAAACATTAAAAGTTAATGTTCAAATTACCTAATACACGATCAAACCACCATTAAGTAATGAAATGAGCAAGAATTGTTAATTCAATGTTTTCTTTTTATATAATAACTACAACTTAGTAGACAACTAAAGAAATTTAGAATAATTCTATATAAGTCAAATGACTAAAAAAGCCTATAACCAGAGTCTTTTGTAAAAGTGGTAAATCACTTAATATTGCGGCAAATGATATCTCTAGTATCAAATTGTTCAGAATAAAATAAGGAATTTAACTAAGTAGACTAAATTACGTAAAATTATATTATAACTAGAGAATAAATTAGACTGGGAGGTGAAGGGGCACTTTATTTTGGAACAAACACAGTCACATGACTCAGAGTCCATCCCAATGAACCAATCAGAATTTGACAAAAACTGGTCAAATCCATTTGAATGATGAAGAAACGGGGAGAGTTGATTGTTAGACATAAAGACGAGTGGGTCAGCTCTATACAGCAAAAAACTAAAATGTCAAAGTATCAGATCTAAGTGAAATAAAAAATAAAAATAAAAATATATGTTGAGAAGAAACCAGCCGAAAAATAAGAAAAACAATATTCATATTAATTTGAAGATATAATAATTCCTTAAATCAAGAACGCAAAAGAACAAGTAAACTATGATTTGAAAGTGAACATTCCTACGTAAATTCGGTGAGTTCGACTATCTAACCTAAGCACTGTTTAACATAACACCACACTATAATAAACTCACAACACCGTTTCAATTACAATACAATGAAGAAAAAGTGATTAACAACTATTATAACTGTGGACACTCAATTTAAGAATCATTTATTTAAGGAAAAGTGACAAAAAACCATTAACATAAAATTTGATGTGCGACATGGCGGCCATTTTCTCAAACTGATCGAGTCATTCCAATGAAGGTGGACTGACGCCATCTTAAAGCTTTGGTCTCATAAACGTTAAATTACTGTTGTATATCTCCTAACAAAAAATCAAATATTTATGTGTTAATAACTAAGAATTTATTTGTAAGTATTGTACTTTTTAGAAAACATTCTTTTCTGACTTTTTAGTAACAGCTCAAAGAACCCAAATCATTCTTATATTAATTTTATTTAAATAACATTTGTTTGCAACGACCTGAGATTGAGGAGTCGAGCCGGGAATCACAATATCGACGCCAGAATCGATTAATTGCTCAATTTGCATTAAATGAGATTAATTATCAATTAATTGCATTTTATTTATAAAAATAAGTAAGTTAGAAGAATTTCAGGTATAGAAGAAGGAACACTTGCGAAGAATAACATCAGCTGGACGAAACGAAGAAGTAGGTAATTCTTATATTACAAATCGATTGTCAAATCGAATCAGCTAACGCAAAACATTTCTTCAAATTAAATTCTACTAAACGATTGAGATTAAGCGGAGAGTAAGAAATAATTAAATGTGGATGGTTATAAATTTTTAACCCGAACCCTAATTAAAATTAAATAAACAAAAATAAAAAATAAAAATAAAATTTAAAAAATAAATTAACCCAATAAAGGCAAAATAATTAATTATAAAAAAAGAGAACAAATTTACAAAAGATTTTTTTTAGATCTTTTATTTCATTGATTCAAACAGTACAGGTAAAGACGAAGATCATTATCACTAATACATGAGGTGTTAAAAAGTGATGCAACCAACGTGTGGCTATTTAATCCATACGAATCTCGTATAGTTACAAAGTGACGCCAACAACTTGGGGCTTTCACGGGAGACACGCGTGTGGTTACAATATAAATGTATGTATATTATAATATGTAATTTCTTAATTTTGACTTAACAAATATTGTTAAGACGTTTGCTGGACGTGCTTCATACAAAAATCTACACATCTGCATTTATTAAGTACGTACTTTGTTCATTGGATGAGCCTTTATTTTTGCTCTTTTGTCCCCCTTTAATTGTAAAGGTGAGGTGGCCGACGATCTCCTTGCCCCGGGTGCCAAAAAACCTAGCTACGCCACTGTGAATCACGTCAAAGAATCCCAGTGCGTACTAGGGTTTCATATACTCTACTAATCTGTGGAATTTGTTAACCTTCCAACAATTATATTTATTTAAAAATTGAACTAACTACATTAAATTAACATGGTTAAAAAGGTAAATATATGTTTTGTCTCTATTTTAAAAAGATGTATAAAAATGTAACACAAACAAACTTTGGGAATCACTAAAATCAAAAACATTAGCATAATGATGATCAAAGCTGCCACAAAACTTTAAGAGAACATCACTGTGATTAAAACTACAAGGGACATTTAAAAAGAGTCAAGGTTAAAAAGTGGTTAAAAAATTGTGTTATCAATTTAAGGTCCATCTGGAACACATGTTAAAGGTTTGAAAATAGAATTTCAGGAATATATGAATACCATTAAGGATTCTGTACACTCTTTGTTTAATTGATAATCAATTAGTACACACTTTGGATTATAAATCTTTAGACTTTTGGTTTTTGAAAGCTTGTCAAAGAATACAAAAAATACGCAATCAGATGTGAATACGTACAAAACAGAGTGTACGTGAATTTGTGACGAACAACAGAATATTAACTGGTAAATGAAACACAATTAATCAAATGCTGTAACAAATATACATAGTATCCATACGCCAGTAGGCAATCGAAATTGCTGAAAGAAAAACAAATGACCGATTCAATGAGAGTAAGGAAAAAGAAACAATGAACAAATTGACCTTACAACAGCTTAAATGTATAACATTTAAACGTAATAAAGACATAAAGTCACAAAGGAACAGAGATATTCTTCAACATAAGAGATCACAAACAAAAGGATATATGAAAGAATGGTATGTGAAAGCTCTCCTATAGAAGTTATATGAATTTGATTTTATAGTTAATACAGTGTTTTTTACAGATATTTTAACCTAAAGTTTCACAGATTATTATATATTGCAATGAAACATTGCAGAATGATGAGAAAGAAATATTGTAGAATTCTTTTATCATGTGTATAAGCATGTATACACAATAAGAAGTAAGATTTTCCATGTTTGAAGTAATTATATTAGCCTTATCATCAGTGCTATAGTAAATAGCAACCCCTTGCTGTACCCTCCCTCACTTCCTTTTCTTATATGTGACCCTCTCCGCATTACATCCAAAACCAGTTTACCCTCCAACAGAGTGAGGTCCCATGGTAGAAGTTCCACTTCAAAAACAAAAAGCAAGGCACCCAGGAAAAGTAAGTGAGAAAAAACTGAACAGACAATCAGCGAAAGAGAATTAGAACCAAGTCTTTGGGAAAACAAGTGATGCTGGAGACTACGAATTTCAAAACACTGCTACTCACACACATTGAAGCATATGTTGTCACAGAAGTCAGCAATTCATAATATAAAAATTTTTAATTTCAAAATAATGACACAGAATTAATAATTTCATGTTGAAAATAATGACATACATCTTGTGGATGTTGGATGTGGTTTAGTGATGTCATGATATTATTTTGTTATTACTTATACAAAACAAAATAAAAGTGGACTATTTTGCACAAAAAAATACAGGGAAAAGCTCTCACATTGTTTACTACTATTTCCACCATACAGTGCTTTTCAATTCATTTTAACTGGAATAAACATGTGGCCCAAGATGAAAACCAACTAACCAACTATTATTCAAACAGTGACAGTAACAAAGACAATTATTATTGATCCCAATAATAATTTAATTCACTTTGAAACATTACATGGGCATAGTTATACAAAAAGCAAGAAACATACAGTTCAATTTCAGTTATATATTCATCTTTGAGAACAGATATTAAGATTTTATAAAAGTTATCTAAATTTCAGTACAACATTCTTGAAATTACACTTCAGTCTACACTGCTTGGAAATATGCAAATGGAATATACAGATTAAATCAGACCTATCTGAATGTTTATATTAAACAAATGTTAAGTTATCTGAACAGGTTTTTATAAATTGTATGTCCCTAAACGAAAATATATTTCACTTCATAAAGTATGTTTTATTGTATTACAAACATTATTAAATATCTTTTCTCTGAACAAATACAAACAGAAAAATAAGATAAAATAAAATGAGAACCAGAATAGTTGATTGACATATGGAAAACTATATTGAATTATAATACATTCATTGAATATGATTTATTGTGCATTGGTACAACAAAAACAGGCTCAAGTATCTTTTTAATTTTGTAAAGTTTTATAGTTTTTTAAATTAACAAGTTTTAATTTAACAGTATTTAAAATTTTATGATTAAAAAACACATGAAATAAATATTAGCGTTTACTTCTGACCTATAACATTTTTGTGGGCTAATGTAGCTTACTGATTGGAAACACATGACCTAACCTTTTTCATAAAATTTGATTACTTTTGGTCAATAACTATTCTGATCTTCTATGTAAAATATTTTAAGCATGCGTGATGTACTACAATATTCTGCTTACTGCACTCTGCTCATCCCTTCCCCTAAAAACAGCTAGTTCAGAAATGATTGATTTTTAGAAGTAGAATGCAAGGTTTGTTCAAAAAGTATTCAACCATATTTTTTGTTGGAAAGTATTTGAATGTGAGCTGTAAAACTAGGCAGTCGAAAGCAGTAATATCTAATGTACATGTGGTTGGCACAGTGGCTCTCTGTGGTTTCTGATTATTCCCCAGGCTGAAGAAGCTGCTGAAAAAGTATCGATTCAACACATCAGAGGAAATAATAACTAATGTAGCCAAACTCAGTAACCATAGAAAAAAAGGACTACAATAAATGTTTTTAGCAGTGGAAGAGCTGCTGGGTTAAGTGTGTGTAACTACAAGGGACCTTCGAAGGAGATTAGGTTTGGAAGCTGATATGTTATCTACTTTTCCTGGCCTACGGACAGATGCTTTTTTTCTAATAGACCGTGTTATGAGTAGATTTAAAAGCTGTAAATTTAATACTTTTGTTACATGACAATTCTTGTTGAATCATAATGTTTCATATTAAAAAAAAAATAGTATATTTAAAAAGTAATAATAATATAATAAACAGCAATCAATATAATAAACAGCAATAACAGACTTTTTTCTACCATCAAAGTATAGTAAGAGAGGCAGGATAAGCCTAAGTACAAGATGAATCAGAGGAGGGACTGATGATGATAGTATTATTATTTTTAATATATATTAAATACATTTCAAATATGTGAGTGTTTCATGAAAGATTGTCTTGAGAATCAGAAAATACATAAATTGCAAAAAGTTGTTTTGTTTATAATTATATAAAAATAATTATTATGTGTCTAACTTTTATGTATAACTATTTTTTAGAATCATTCTAAAGGAAAGTAAATAAACCATTTGACTGTACATGTACAAAACAAATGAAAAATGGATAGTGAAACCATTTGCTAGAAACAAATTACACAATGCGTGTATGGAGTGTACAAACAAAGAATCTGTTAAGAGACAATGAACAGACACACACACTATACAAAATCATTACTCCCCTCCTATGACTGTAGATGTCTGCAGCCAGCAAGACACTATGTGGTTGTCTACCCATGTTTTGTGTTAAAGCATGTAGCTTTTGACCTTGTCATTTAACCAGACAACCATTACATAGTGTGCCAATTAAAATCACATGCTAAATTCAGACTGTGGATATTACTTCCGCAATCTTGTTTTAAAACTAAATTAACAATTTACATTTCTGTAGACTGCCAGAGTTTTCTTTTTCACAAAAACATTGAAAAATTTGCTAATGAATTAAGTTGTAATTAGGCTTTGAGCACTGCAATAATTTGGAGAGTGTACTCATCAGACGTATTTGTAAAAACTGTTCAATTCTCACAAAAATAATATAAAACAATCATATACAAGAGAAAATATACGGTCATTTGAATTAATTATCATTGTAGCTCTTAATACGATTTTATTATTGAATGGGTGGTAGTAAATTTAATCATGTGCATAATAATATGATAAAACTTGCTTTTTAAGATGATATAAATTTTTCATAATGGAAAAACGATGAGTAATAAATAAAAAAACAGTGATGGATGTCTAGAATACCTGTGGAAAAATGAGGAGTGTTACAAAGAATCCTGAGGTTTGTTAACAACACTCGGTGATGATAATGTCACAATAGGAACAAATTACTACAAATAAATAAAGTAAAACTCTTAATGACGCAAATGAACCTATCTGACTTGGTACAATATATGGCTATTCCATCATGTAACTGATAACCAGTAACGGTAAACAAATACACTCAATCAAGTAAATTTAGTAAGAAGAGATTAAATTATATCAAACATTAAAATTGTGGTGTATGGTTAAAATGTTAAGACTATATAAATTTTATATAGTCTTCATAAATATAAATTTATATTTATATATTTATTAATTCAATCACTTTCTGCTACAGTTCGTTTCTTGATATATATAAGATATTTAAAATTTATATTTATTTTACCTCAAGATGTTATTTTTCCTTTATTTGGAACATGTTTCGAGAATTCCTGTGTTCTCATCCTCAGCATTCGTGATCTTGCGTCTGGTGAAGTATTTGTGTGTTGGCTAGATGTTATTTTGGTTTCTTGTTGGTGTTTGGTATTTTAAAGTGGTATTATTGTGTGTGATTGTGGTGTATGTACTGTATTAGTATTTTGTTGACACATGACACAATATTCAAAGCACTCAACATCAAAATCATCTCTTTTAATCACTTATTACTGTTACATTCTATATCATTATTTATTTATTTGATTAAGCAAATAAACATTATGTATGTAATTACCTCAAATTATTTTTTAATAGTAACAATATTTTTATTCATTATATCATTTTATATAATTACTGTAGGCTGTATATAAATCAGCTGTGCATGTGTGTGTGTGTGTGTGTGTGTGTGCACGTACGTGTCTGTGTAATTTTTTAAAGGAAAAAATCTCATCCACAAAAGTGTCATGGTCCTGCAACAATTATATACTTAAAACAGACAACTACCTAGGTGCCTTATGACTAATGGGATAACAAATGTTTTCTCTCTCTCTTGTTCTACACACACCCATTCTTATTTGGAGAAGTGACTATATCTACTACAGAATAAAAAGAAAATTAATTTTGTTTAAAACTAAAATAAATCTACTGGTGACCTGTTTGTTCCAGATTCATAGATTCATGAGAGTACCTATTATTCATGAAAAGTGACTGAACTATTGAGAATAATATTTATATCTTGACCACATGAAACCTTCTCCAATATCAAAACGAAGTATAAAACAATATTAAAAAAAAATAATTTTTATGCTAGTACATACAGAGAGTGAAATTTAACATAACAATGATGACAATATCTAATAAGAATGTTTTTTTTGCATGTTGTACAATACAGCTACTCTGTGGGTCTGTAGAAACAGATTTTGATGTAGACACTTGATTATACAAAGAAAAACATACTTTTGACCTTTTTACTTCTCTCCTAAACCTGATGTAATGAATTTTCTTGTTGCATCAGTCTGTGATAAATGTATGAAATATACAACCTGTGTATTTTAGACAGTACCACATTCTAATTTTTATTACTTAAAATCGAATTGTTTACATGATGCTAGGCCAAGGATATTCTAAGTAACCATCTGCATGGCAGAATTTCAATCGCAACTATTTTTTGTGTGCTGAATGCAATCCTTTTCTACTATGTTAGTTGTAAAAAGAAGTGTACAACTGGGTAATAATCTGGTTTCATATTTTGTATATTGATAAAAAATAAAAATAAATAAATGTAAGTATATCACTACCGACTCGGAAAACAAAGTTTTTTATTGGTAAAATAAAAGTTTTACTCTCTTGAATTTCATTGTCCATGACATGTCCGTTACTTAGCTGAATATAATTATTTCACTGACTCGGAACACAAAGTTTTTTCTACTAGTAATTTTATACAAACCACTATGTTGTATTTGGTATTGACTGCCGAAAGCACCCGTCAATACCAAATACAACATAGTGGTTTGTATAAAATTACTAGTAGAAATATTTGAGGCCACTAACACTCCAAAATAACAATAAAACAAAGTTTTTTATGGGTAAAAAACATAATAAAAACGTAAAGCTTCTTAAAACCGAAAACCGGTTCAGGTTATAAGGTAAAACTTTACATTTTTACCCATAAAAACTTTGTGTTCCGAGTCGTTAGTGAAATAATTATATTCAGAAAAGTTTTACCTTATAGCTTGAACCAGTTTTCGCTTATTATAAGCTTCGTCAGAGGCTCAATATCCAACGAAATCCAAGAAAAAAAAATAGTTTAACTCAAGCAAACAAAAATTAAAATTAAAAAAATGGTTTACCTCTATATTAATTAAAATTAACTGTGTGTGTGCGTGTGTGCGTGCGTGCGTAGGTTTATATGATCCAAAAGCAGGGAGTGGTGATCACAGTCAATAATTCAGGTAAATAGATACAGTTGGTACATTAGAGTAAATAATTAATGGTAATAATAAATACATGACAGTTGGTACTTAATGGTAAATAATTATATTGAAATATAGTTCACTGAAATGTGCAGGGTTTACACTATAAAAGTCATAAAATTCAGTGGAAATATTTTTCTAGATTTCAATGAGACAGTGATGTTAAGGGGGGACCCAAAGTAAACATTTATTATCACAAGCTTGTCTGGGAGAGTAGGAGAATAAAACAGGATTAAGAATGTTTATAGATTATAAAGCAGATGTTTATAACCCAAAAGATGAATTTATTTCCAGGACAATAATCTTGTAACAGTTCAGGACACAGGGTGGTAAATTGTCATATGAATGGCTTTTATTGTCATGTTAATTTTTTCTCATATTATGATCTCCAGCATACAAGCAGGTTCAGAGAGCAGAATACCTAAATCACTGCAGTTATTTATTAATGTAGTTCAGATTTAAATTTAATTTACAGATCTTTGGCCCTGAAATAATGAATACAGGTGGAATGTGCAGTAGAAATGAATAATGTTTCTCAGTATAAAAACACAATATCCTTTAAATTCTTAAATGTTTGATACAATATTAAAAGTTTTATTTAGTTGAAGTTTTGCTATGGCTCTATATTAGAAAACAGTTTTAAGAAAAATATCTGTTCAAAACACTTTTCTTTTATAATGAAGTATGGAGATTGATCAGTCTGCTGCCACAAAAAGGCAGATAACTTTACTTCTTGATATTTTATCTCTGTTATTGATCGTGGGTTGCCAACTGGTAAATTTTTCAGCCAACAAAAAAAGAAACTTAAAAATCTTTCTAAAGATGTTTTAACATGTAACTTTAAAATTTTATGATAATTTATTCACATAATTAAAATTATCTACAACAAAAATATCAGCTGTAGTAGTTTTTGCATACCCAAAAGAATATCAGGTACGTGTCAGTAATACGTATTAAAATAATTTTGCCTTATAGTTGCCTGTCTCAGAATTCTGTTACCATCTTCTTAATTAATGGTAGTAGCACAACACAAAGAAGTAACTTTCTAACAAATTTTGTAATAGAATATTAATAACTGTTAAAATTAAATTAAATTAAAAAAAGAATCACCCAATAGCGTGAAGCCACTTGTGAAACTTTCTCATTCTGTTTTGGCTTATTCTTCCATCTGATTCAGTAATTAGAAATTAGTGCTTTTTTCTTTTTAAAATTGCCTTTTAATAATAACAGTACACAATTTTTGTAGCTATTCTTGGCTCCATAGTTGCATGAGACAATGGGCGAGATAGGTAGATACATTGCGCTTATGGGTTTTAGATTTGCTACTATTACATGACTTAAAAACCTCAACCAATAACCAAGAAACCAACCAACCAACCAAGACCAATCAAGAGCTGTAGCTCTAAAATTCATAGTTCTGTCATATGTTATTTTTTTATTCACTTAAATTAGCTAAAAATATATTAATGAACTGAGGTATATTAACATTTTCAAATACCAAGAGTATATGCAATTTTATTAAAAAAACAAATACAATTTTTTCAATTGAAATATGGAATTTTATTAAAAAAACATAAATAAAAAATAAAATTACTGACGATCACTGAAAAGTGTGAATTAAAAATATTGGTATGGAGAACCATACATGACTTCCATGTTCTAAGATTTATATTTAAAATCATATTCGAAATGAAATATTTCCATAGAAACTACTTCTTTCTATTGCTTCAGCCTTAACCACAGTACTGTGATCACTAACGTATACCAACTCACATTTTTGAACTTGATTTTCACTGATGATGGCAGTCGGTGGCACTGCCGAAACGTCTAATTTTGCAGAAAACATTGGACTTTGGCTAAACAGCCCGGGAAGGAATTTTAACAAAAAACTACTTGTTTGTTGCCGATAACGTAGTACACATATAAAAAATTCTCCCCTCCCTCTTCAACTATAATTTTCATTAATAGAAAATTACCCCCACCCCGTCCAACTAGCCTCTTCATTTATAGATATTTCATCTATGTTTCTACAAAAATCATCTATTGGAGTGTGTGAAGCTGAACCGGGAAATGCAAGAACTCAGAAATTACAGTGGTCTTTATTGGGAAGCTCGGTACCAAATGGGTTAAATGTACCAAGGGGGAGCCATTGGAAAACAACAACAACAACAACAACAACAACAACATGTTTCTACAGTGGATTATTATGAGCTTCTTATCAGGCTACTTTGTTTATCAAAATTAAGTACTTTACTCTTGTTAAAACATAAAACGTTGCAGGTAAACAACCCCTTTCTCTTAACCGATCTTCAACAAAATCAATAGGCCTTCAGTCCTCTACAATTCAGGCACGCATGCAAAACATTATTTGATTCTGTTTGAATGTACGGCTGTTATCATTCATCATAGAAACAATTACTCTTGTTAAAACATGAAAAGTTGCTGGTAAACTACCCCTTTCCCTTAACCGATCTTCACCAAAATCAACAGACCTTGAGTTCTCTATAACTCAAAAAGGTATGCAAAAAAGTAGTTGATTCTGTTTGAATTTACGGCTGTTATCGTTTGCCATAGAAAAAAAATACCCTTGATAAAAAAATGTTGCAGGTAAACTACCCCTTTCCCTTAACTGATCTTCAACCAAATCAACAGACCTTGAGTTCTCTATAACTCAAAAAGGTATGCAAAAAAGTAGTTGATTCTGTTTAAATTTGGCTGTTATCGTTTGCCATAGAAAAAAAATTACCCTTGATAAAAAAATGTTGCAGGTAAACTACCCCTTTCCCTTAACTGATCTTCACCAAAAACAATAGCTCTTAAGTACTCTACAATTCAGGGTTGTATGCAAAAAATTATTTGATTCTGATTGAATTTGCGGCTCTTATCATTTGCCATAGCAAATACCCTTGTTAAAATATAAAACGTTGCAGGTAAACTACCCCTTTCCCTTAACCGATCTTCAACAAAATCATCAGACCTTGAGTTCTGTATAATTCAAAAAGGTATGCAAAAGAGTAGTTGATTCTGTTTGAATTAACGGCAGTTATCGTTCGTCATAAAAAAATTACCCTTGTTAAAACATAAAATGTTGCAGGTAAACTACTCTATTCCCTTAACCGATCTTCCCCAAAACCAACAGGTCTTGAGAACTCTACAATTCAGGTCTGTATGCAAAACATTATTTGATTCTGTTTGAATTTGCGGCTGTTATCGTTTGCCATAGGAAAAATTACGCCCGATAAAAAAACGTTGCAGGTAAACTACCCCTTCCCCTTAACCGATCTTCACCAAAAACAACAGGTCTTGAGAACTCTACAATTCAGAGATGTATGCAAAAAAATTATTTGATTCTGTTCAAATTTGCGGGTGTTATTGTTTGCCATAAAAAATACTCTTGTTAAAACATAAAACGTTGCAGGTAAACTACCCCTTTCCCTTAAATGATCTTCACCAAAAACAATAAGTCTTGAGTACTCTATAAATCAGGGCTGTATGCAAAACATTATTTGATTCTGTTTGAATTTGGGGCTCTTATCTTTTGCCATAGAAAATACCCTTGTTAAAACATAAAACGTTGCAGGTAAACTACCCCTTTCCCTTAACCAATATTAACCAATAACAATAGGTCTTGAGAACTCTACAATTCAGGGCTGTATGCAAAACATTATTTGATTCTGTTTGAATTTGCGGCTGTTATCGTTTGCCATAGGAAAAAATTACCCTTGATTTAAAAAAAATGTTGCAGGTAATCTACCCCTTTCCCTTAACCGATCTTCACCAAAAAAAAATAAGTCTTGAGTACTCTACAAATCAGAGCTGTATGCAAAAAATTATTTGATTCTGTTTGAATTTGCGACTGTTATCGTTTGCCATAGAAAAAATCTACAGACAGACACACACACAGACACTTTTCGAAAAATGACTTTTTCATGTTTTGAGTGTAGTACAATCAGAATCTGCAATAATCTCGAACACGATTTTTTTTTGCCATCGCCATACACTTCCATTTCCTTAAAGAACATGGAAGTAAAAATGGAATGTATATTTTGTAGTTTTTATTGGCAGTTATGTTGGCAAAATAAGTGAAGAATTTTTATTAAAAAGTATTTTATTAAAATCTGCCTTAATGAACTCCTGCAAATTAAATTTTTCATTGCTGCCACAAATTGTTCAGGTTATGTTTTTCACTTCGGCTGCAGGTGGGTTGGACTGACTCAATTCCACAGGCTGCATCATCGCCCTAACTGCTGAACCCCTTCGTCATTACTGAAATTAAATAATGTTAAAATTTTTAAATTATTAGAGTAGGAGAGAGAAAAACGCAGGTTCAAAGTGGACTGAAGACAGGAAGAAGAGACACAGTGAAAAGATGAAAGAATATAGGAGAAAAAGAAAAGAACAAAGAATAAAGAATTGAAATTGGCATGTGGTCCTTAGATGGCCGATACAAAAATCTTAAATAATAAAAATCGTTAACATTTTAGTTTAACAATTTTCTTGGAGTATAACGCAGTAACAATAATGTACAATGTTACTGCCTGAGCGGATTTCCAATGAACCCACATGAATATATTTGTGACTGTTTATGTATAGTAACTGTTAAGATATGTATTGCTGGATTAACTTCGAAAAGTCAGTATTGCTTAGATGTAGTACAGTGTTGTCACATGTTATATGTAGTTGAAGCTTGCGTCTCAGACTGTACGCAGTTCAGATAAGACAAACGACCACGTGTAGCGAAACTGGTGTTCTGACAGTGTTCAGACAAAACACTGGCAAACAAAACTTTTTTCATTACCGTATTTGCCAGTGACTCAATATATCGTTTGTCTATGGTTCGGTTAATTCATTATTTTAGTTGCAATAGTTTTAGTGGTAAAAAAGTTTATTGGACACATTCCTTTTTATTTTAGTTGTAACAGTGTAAATGGTTAAATATTTTATTGAACACTTTCCTTTTATTTACCGAACTTAAATAGTGGTGATAAAATTCTAATTGCCATTTAATAAATAACAAAAAACATGGAGTCTACCATTAGGAAAAAGAAACAAGGAGAGAGGACAAGGAGTCGAGAAAAACAAATTATTATCAATGTACTAAATAACTTCTTACGTGAGAATGACAAAGTGTCATCAGGTGTGAAAAAAGCCAGCAATCTTTGTGGGATATGTGAAAGATCAGTATATCGGTATTATAAACAAAGTAGGGAAGGTCCTTTGAAAACCCCTACTAAAACGAAGAAAACTGGAAAAGTTCGAAAAGATGCCAGAAGTTTTAAGTACGATAATTTCTATGTATCAGTCCTAAGAAAAACAATGCATGCGTTTTTTAAAAAAAATATACCTCCAACTGTGTTAGCCGTAATGCATGAAATGAACAAAAATAAGGAATTACCGAATATAATGAAATCAACTTTACTGCGGCTTTTGCATGATATCGGATTTGTTTATGAAAAAAGGGGAAATAGGGGCCTTTTCACAGAAACAGATGATATCATAAGATGGCGGCATGACTACCTTAGAAAAATAAAAAAAGCGAGAAGTGATGGTAAAGTTATTGTTTATACAGATGAATCTTGGGTTATACCCTGATTAACGAAAGAAAGTGACTGGCGGAGCGGCCGCGCGGCAACCGAGTTTGTAGTAAAAACATTCCACTTTATAACCTCGTGGAAACGTAAAATACAGGGCGAGAAATGTCTAATGAACTGTATTTTAATCATCAATTAAAGACGTTTTTAACAAACTTTTCTAATTTTTAAAATCTCTTTTCAATAAATTTACATTGTGAGTTAAAGAAAAAAATACACGAATTTGAATTAAAAAATTAGGGTTTATCGTTTTTATTACGTAAGAACTCAGAGGTTAATCATCGGAAAAAAATTTCTTGTAGACAAATGGTAGTCCACCTTCTTTAGTACAATATATCAAAAATTGAGATTCCTACGATTAAAATTAACGACGTTATTAATTTTTTTCTAATGTCCTGTTAACTCAGTTGTTAAAAGTTGTACACGAATGAGATTTGCGTGACGCTCTCTTTAGATAACTAAATGTAGAAGACATATACAACTTACACCTTGTACGTGATAGGAATACTACAATGGATTAATATATAAAGTGAATTTCACAGAGAGCAATGCGTGGCGCTCTGCGGCGGAAGTACAGTCAGAACCTATTGGACCCATTTTATTCGCGCGCTACCGTCATTCCCGTACAGCGTCTCGGCCTCTCCTTTATGTCTACAAATAGCACACGCTTCCAGGAAAACTGAACCGTTATACGCACACTAAGGGTAAGGGAAATTTCCAGCTTTCAGTTTAGTTGATGTGGTGGTTGAGTGATGTCCGGTTGTTGGTTATCTTGATTTTAAGTGTTAGTTTCTTGTGCTTTCATTATAAATTGACGTGTTTTTAAGTTATTTTGTGTGAATATACTTCGGTGGCTGAGCATGGAGCAACGTAACGAGGCTGAACCAAGGAAACATAGGGGAAGACCTAGGACTCGAACTCCAAAGAAAAGACAAACTTCGGGCCGAGGCGTACCTATGAAAGGACAGTCAAGAGAAATTGTGTGCAAAGTGCGGGAATATTTTGATAGAGAAAAGGCGAACAAAGGTCCTTTGATTCCGGTTAATAATGCAATACAGCGAACTGCAGATGCTCTGAAAATACATAAAAATACAGTTCTGCGAGTTTGCAAGGAAAAAGAATTGAAAGAAATACAAGATGACAGTAATAGCCAACTTTCAACTCCGGGCAAACAGAGGAAACGGGAGAAAACTGTGACAAAAGTTGACACTTTTCAGGAAGACGCTATACGAAGACATGTATATCAATATTACATAAGAAAAGAATATCCCACTTTGAAAAAACTTTTATCATCGTTGGAAAATGAAGAGCTGTTTAATGGCAGTCTGTCTTCGCTTAGAAACGTGCTAAAAGGTTTAGGATTTACGTGGAGAAAATTTTCGGGCAGAAAAGTGATTATGGAGAGAAGCGATGTCGCTGCCTGGAGGTGTCGTTTTCTTCGCCAAATCAAAGACGAGAATTTCGATAATATAATTTGGCTCGATGAGACCTGGGTCAATGCTGGGCATTGTTTGAAACAAGGATGGACTGATGAGTCACTTCAGGGGACAATGTTAACACCTATAGGGAAAGGTGAACGATTAATAATATGTCATGCAGGTTCTTCAAAAGGGTTTGTTCCAAATTCCCTTCTACTATTTAAATCGAAAAAAACCGGTGACTACCATGAAGATATGGATCAAGACAAATTCTTCGGTTGGTGTTCTGAAACTTTGCTAAATAACCTAGAAGAGCCTGCAGTAATAGTCATGGACAATGCTCCCTACCATTCTAAGCAAATTGATAAAGCTCCCACAAGCAAAGATAAAAAAGCTGACATACTTGCATGGCTGGATAGGAAAAATATTCAATCTACAACCGACTTGAAAAAATCAGAACTTTTGGAATTAGTGAAATGGCACAAGCCCCAGAACAAAAGGTATTTTGTTGATGAATTGATAGAGAGCAGAGGTCACAAAGTGATAAGGCTACCACCTTACCATTGCCATCTAAACGCCATTGAGCTTATATGGGCTCAGGTTAAGGGGTATGTTGCCGAAAACAACAAAATGTTTACTTTAAAAGAAGTTGAACGACTGACTAAAAACGGATTTAATCGAATTACTGCTGAGAGGTGGGAGCAAGTAGTGGACCACACCAAAAAAGTTATTATCGATGCATGGAATAACGAAGGACTAATGGAAGAAGCTGTGGAGGAAATGATTATATCCGTGGAAGACAGCAGTAGCTCCGAGGATGATAATTGTTCAGAAGATGATAATAGTGATGACGATCCAATGGAGGGTATCAGAGAACTTTCGTTTGAAGACTACTAACTCACAGCTATAAGTGTTTTTTATAGAGTGTTTTAATAGTGTATTTTTATGATTTATACACATATTTTATGAGCGGATTCCATAAAAGCTGAAGAACACTACAATACTTGTAAGTACCGTACTGTATTTATTATTTATTTGTCAATGCTAATAACAAGTAATTTACTAATTGTTTTTACATTTCAATTACATTATAACAGTAAAATACTGTTATAATTATGCAATATCTGGTAGACCGAGCTTTGCTCGGTAGTTTTAAACTGTAAACTATATTTCATAGTTAAATAATTAGTTATTGAGAAATTTGAATGGCATTAACAATTTCCCAGTAATTACATTGCACTTCAATTAGTAGTATTAAAGCTGATCACAAAACAAAAACAGTTTATTAACAAGAAAACAATAAATACCGTACCGCAAAAGAGTAATAAACAATCATTCAAGACTGTTATAAAAAGCATGTAGTTCAACTAAACCACAAAAGTCTGGTCAGATGTACGTTTTTGACAGATCTCCAGGTAGAAGATTAGATTAAATAAGTAGACAGATAACTAAGTATATACTTATGAGAGATTGGTGACTCGTAGTAAGTTGGCTATGTGTCAATGTGTGAGCCGTGAGCGTATGCACCACTTTCTTTGGGCTGTTACTGTACCTTGACTCGATCGCGCGCCGTTGAGCGATGTTAGTTCTAATTTTCCTATATTAACTGATTGCGGTTATATTTCGTAATATTTGAAGGTTACATACCACTTTGTATTGATGAATACAATTTTGTTATGTTTATTGTGAAAAAACACAATGAAAAAAATTATTAATAACGGAGTTAACAGTACATTCGGAAAAAATTAATAACGTCGTTAATATTAAGCGTAGGAATCTCAATTTTTGATATATTGTACTAAAGAAGGTGGACTACCATTTGTCTACAAGAAATTTTTTTCCGATGCTTAACCTCTGAGTTCTTACGTAATAAAAACGATAAACCCTAATTTTTTAATTCAAATTCGTGTATTTTTTTCTTTAACTCACAATGTAAATTTATTGAAAAGAGATTTTAAAAATTAGAAAAGTTTGTTAAAAACGTCTTTAATTGATGATTAAAATACAGTTCATTAGACATTTCTCGCCCTGTATTTTACGTTTCCACGAGGTTATAAAGTGGAATGTTTTTACTACAAACTCGGTCGCCGCGCGGCCGCTCCGCCAGTCACTTTCTTTCGTTAATCAGGGTATAATGTCGGTCATTCACCAAGTAAGGTATGGAAAGACAAAAATGTAAAAAGTGCAAAACAGGCGTTTTTAAGTGGGTTAAGTACGGGTCTTACCGCTTCCTTAAATCGAGGACCTCGGTTTGCTCTTGTACACGCTGGTAGTGAACAAAAGGTTTGTCCCCGGTGCGGAACTCACATTCTTATGCAGAAAGAACACAGCTGATGTACATGATGAAATGGATGGAGATAAATATGAGAAATGGTTTTCTGAACAATTGCTTCCTAACTGCCCAAAAAACGCGGTGATTGTTTTAGACAACGCATCGTACCACACAAGTAGAGTCGAACCGATACCTACTTCTTCTTGGCGAAAAGCAGATGTAATGAAGTGGGTTATCGATCACGGCATATCTGTTTCTGACGATCTTCTTAAAAGAGAGTTACTACACATAGTAAATGAAAACAAAGAAAAGTATATGAAATACGTAATTGATGAAATGGTCCGAAAAGCAGGGTTACAGTTATTACGGCTCCCGCCTTACCATTGCGAGCTAACCCCAATCGAAATGGTATGGAGTCAGTTGAAATATTTTATAAAAATGAATAACACGCCATTTAAAAAAGACGAAGTTTTGAAACTAATTACGAAGGGTTACGAACTAATTTCCCCATCAAACTGGTCTAATTACATAAAGCATGTAAAAGAGATAGAACTGCGAATGTGGGAAGCAGATTGTTTACTGGATGATGTAGACCAACTTATAATAAATTTATCTTCATCTTCCGCATCATCTTCTGAAGAGTGTTCTGAGGGATCCATGGAAGTCAACATAGAAGCTAGAACATCAGGTACTACAAAATTTATTCCAGGAATCGAGCCGCTACCTTCCTCAGACAGTGATTAGTGTAAACGCAAGAATATCAATAACGATTATTTTAATTTATAAGAATTAACAAAATAATTATCTGAATTAAAAAATAAACCATGTGTATTTTATCAAGACAATATTTTCAACCATCTTGTATGACTACTCTACTACAGTTGGTAAGTCAAATTACTACTGTTCATAATTCATAATTTACTTCATTGTTAATTAATTTATAATTTACTTTTTTATTTGTATTATTTTTTTTGTTAGTAAATTTATCTAGTACTGGCATCTGTAGATTTGTCAAATTAATTGTAAATAGTATATACTGGCTTAGTTTTAAATAATACACGAGTACTGTAATTGTGACCATTTATACAAGTAGAAAACTGAAAGTAAAAATTCTTAATTTTAAATAATAAGTAAAAACCAACCGATATCAATGAAAATTTAACACTGTACCCAATTCTTTACGTAGATTTCAAATTGCAATCGTTTTTTCAATATCTCAATGCGTTCAAGAGTTGAGTACTTTGTAGGTAAAACATATAAGAGTTAGTCATTTGTTGATTTGCGACTCCAGCTATGAAAGATAAACATTTCCATTCAGTACAGTCAATTGAAAAAGGTAGGCGTAAGACACGCAGAATGCTACAACATTAGGCTGTTAGAAAATGACAAACCTATTACTCAATGACGTAAGTAAAACAAAGAGAGCGAACACCCATTTAACTAATACTGACTTTAAAACATGAATCTGACAATAGACTTATGTTCTGACTTCGGTGGTGTAACTGTTTTTTCTGGTCCCCCATAGGAATCCTTTGCAGCCCCCCCCCTCCTACCCTTACTTGATTCATGCCATTGTCCCTCTTGAATACTAAACCCTCCTTATAGCTTTGACAGTTACTAAAATTATATAATGTAAACAGAATATGATCTCCTCAGCACTGTTTAAAATATCTCCTTCTAAGCCTAGGCCAATTTAATCAGTCATTTCTATATTCCTAAAAAGTTTCATTAACTTCAAGTTAGTTCCTTCCTGCTTCATCTTCAGAAATCAATATAATTTCTGCAGTCTTAAGTATGCACAGATTCTTCGTATCATTTGTGTTCAGCATTGTCTTGTCATTCTACAAAAAACCTTTGTCGTTCTAAAAATCTGTTCACTTGAGATCAGCACATTTTCGATGTCCACTGATTTCAGTCTAAATACAGTCCCAAGATGATCCTTTTTAAGCAATCTTTGGGCTCAAAATGTCAAAGGTTGCATTTAACTGTCAAAGGTTAACGGGAACATAATGGAACACGCGTATAATGAGTATCAGAAGTGTATAAAGTGTTCAGTATAAAAAAAATCCTCTACATTCTTAAAATGTTTATGCAATACTAAAATTGTAAATTTAGTTAAGTTTTCCTGTGGCTGAACTTTAGAAAACAGTTTTAACAAAAATATCTATTCGAAAAATATTTCTCGATATGTAGGCGAATCTAGATAAGGGTAAGAGGAGGATGGGCACTCCTAAATAACTTCTGACTTTTATTAAACATGACTGTAATTAAAATAATTAAGTTGTTAACCTGAACTGGTAGTACTGTATGAACTGACACAGCGTTTCAAGCCTTTATTTTACACTTAAACAAATTGTGCGGGAGGACCAGTGGTTGAAGACCTAGCTAGGGAAAAAAGTATTTACTTAAAAAAATTATAAATAAAAATTTATGTTCACAACAACCATAAATTTTTCGCTGGACATGATTTAAAACGATTAACCTTATAAAAACACAACCTATTATACCGAGCACGGGAGAAGTCCGTTGGGATGCAGCCAACGAGGTGAGAGCGCAGCGTTGTCAAGTGTATAGTAGTTGTCTTCATAGAAAGCTCCAATTATTTAACTACCAGTAAATAAATAACTAATAAAATAAATTATAATATTATTATAAAGTACGGTATATCTTTTATAATAATAAATAAAGTATTTATACTTTATATAAATAAAGTATAATAAAGTAATAAATAAATAAGTATAATTATAAATAAATACAGTAATAAATAAAGTATATTATAATACTTTATAATAAATATATATCTACTCTATTTTTCGCTCATCTATTATCACAGTGTTATTAAAGACAGTAATGACATTTTTAATTTAAAATAATTAATAAGTAATGTATAAAACGTTTATAAAATTATTGTTTCTTATTGTAATCTAATCTGATGAAAGATGTTTATACTGAAAAACAATTTAATTTCTAAATTGGTTTTATTAAGGTTCTGCACGCTAAATTTTAAATTCCATTGTCGATACTGGCGCACTCATAGCAGCGGAAGCAGGAGGAATTACTTGATAACTATCCGGTATGTCAAGGTTAGTAGAGTTATAAGGTTGCCTCATTTCAGTATTTGCGAATTTTTAGGAGTGGGGGCAGTAGTCAACGTGACGTCACTCGCCGTATACCTTGGTCATACTACTGTATAACTGAAACCCATGCTATTTGAGCATTTTATGTTTGAGGGTATTTCTGCTGACAATCTTACATTGTGCTTGTGTTTATTATTTATTAATTTTCTTAATAATAATAAAAGTCTTTCAAAGTTTTTGTACATTCGTTAACATTTCCAATTACATTATTATGGAAACTCCACAAGTGAGAGGTGGTTTTTGTTGTGCAGTTGCTACATGTACTAATTACTCAGGAAAAGCAAAGAAAACTGGAAGAACTGATTTATCATTCTACAGGTATAATATAATATTCCATTTGTATAATCTTAATTAATAATAAAAAACGAAAAGCAATTAATAATGACGAGCAAAGTTAGTGCTCTACTACTATCTGCGCAGAAATTATGTAGACTCGAGTTCGAGAAGTTGAATCTCGTGACCGCTTAACGGATTTCATTTAAATAAACGCCAAATAAAAAGAAATATCTTCAATTTTTACTGTATAGAATAACAATGCTACTTATATCAATATTGTTTTTAAAGAAAATTCTAAAAATTGACGAGTTTTTCGCATTTGCGAGCGATTATCGAGGTTTGAGTAATTGTTTCGTAAAAACCACTGGATGGATCAGTTTCAAATTTTTATACAGTATACACACTCTTTCTAAACATTTACTCGAGTTTTAGAATGTTTTCCAACATAATTTTTTTACGAACTCGAGTCTATATAATTTCTGCGCGGACAGTAGTTCACAGTTTATGCACTCTTGTGGTACACTTTTTGAAAAACTTGAACATTTAGGCTTGAAATAGTGATTTAGGACGGTGTTTGTAATTTGGTGTCATTTTACCGTTGCTATCTCCATGAATTTCAAGTTTGATAGCAGTTATAAAGAAAACTAGCTGTATACCCGTGCTTCGCTACGGTTCATAAATACAGTGATGAGTGAGTGAGTGGTATTTGGGTTTTATATATAGAGAAGATGATCTTTGTGTTGTTTAAAAGAGGGTTAAGTTAAATTGTAGAACAAATTTCATGTTTCTATCTCATTTAGAAGCTGCCTAACAGTTGTCATGTTTTATCTCTCATGTATTTCTTATGAGAATATTCGGTCACTTTGACCCCTCCAAAACCCCCCTTAAATTTGAATTTTGTCAAACGCCGTCTTATTGCACATCTACAGTATCTAGTGAATATCTATGTAAAGTTTCTTCTTTCTAGGCCTTGTCATTGTTGAGATACAGTGATGAGTGAGTGAGTGAGTGGTATTTGGGTTTTATATATAGAGATTGCTACTTAAATTACTGTATTATTTTTTAAAGGTTTCCAAAAGATAACAAAACTCTCCTAGAGTGGAAAAATAAATGCAGGTGAAATGATAAATGGACTCCTAGTAAATCCTACATGTGTTCTGATCACTTTAAAGAAGATGACTTTGTGCGTGACCTGAAAGCAGAGTTGTTGGGATATACTCCAAAATTTCGCCGGTTGAAACCAGAAGCTGTACCTTCATTAAGATTACCTCCGGACCATTCACAAACTATGCTTTCTGAGTGTGCTGTTATGCGTAAAAACCGAATGATGGCAAAATCAGCAAAACAGGTAATTTTTAAATTAATATTTAATTATAGTAGGTTCATTAGACATTAGTACTTGAAAGTTTATGCATAATTTTTTTTTTTAGATTCACAGTGAGCTGATTAGTTTAAGCCATACAACAAACATTCCTTCATCATCAACAGCAGGTACGTCGGTGGCAGATGATGAAGGGTCAGTTTTGCAACCAAATGAATCAAATGTTGATTATGAACATTTGTATAACGAGCTTCTAAAAAAACAAAACATTTTAAAAATGAAGCAAACACAACAGGAAGCAGAACTTTTATCTCTGAAGAAGCCTGCAGTTGACTACAAAAAAGTTAATCAATGCCTTCGGATGAAATTAAACATTTTAAAAAAGAGTTAAATTTAACAAATTCAATGTTAAAAACTACTAAAAAAAAAGTTCTAAAGAACTGAAGCTTCTTTCTTCGCAAAAAACCAGGGCTATTGAAAATAAGGCGAAAAATGTACTGTCTTCTATTTTTTCCCATAATCAAATAGATATAATAACCAAGAAGAAAAAAAAGGTGCATTGGTCAAGGGATGAAATAGCCAAAGCGTTCACATTGAGGTACTTCAGTAAGCGAGCCTATTTGTATGTAAAAGATGAACTGCATTACCCCCTCCCTGGTAAGAAGCACTTTTTATTTAATATTTTTGTTGATGATAGTTCATTTGGCTTCTATTTACATGTCTCTATTATTTTAGGGTTGTCATCTCTTCAACGGTGGGCGAAAACTATCCATATGAGAAATGGTATTCTTCAAGACGTCCTAAAAATCATGAAACTCAATGGTGATACCTTAAACGATCAGGAAAAACTGATCGTACTAATGTTTGATGAAGTGAAAATATCTAGTACTATGGAGTATGATGTGCTGCATGACGAAGTAGTTGGTCCGCACAGCCAAATGCAGGTTGTAATGGCTCGAGGCATTGCATCAAAATGGAAGCAACCTATTTTTGTAGAGTTTGATACAAAAATGACTAAAACTATTTTATTTAATATTATAGAAAATCTTAATGACATAGGCTTTAAGGTAATTTGTTGTGTTAGTGACTGTGGTGGTGGGAATCTCGGGTTATGGAAGGAGTTAGAAATAACATATGAAAATCCTATCTTTTCCATGCCAAATGGACATAGTATAGTGTATGTTCCTGATTCACCTCACCTTCTGAAAATAGTATGGAACTGGTTTTTAGACACAGGTTTTTGTTTAAATGAAACCGAAATAAATAAAAAACCTTTAGAAGCATTAATTGCTATGCTAACATTAGAAGTAAATGTTTGTTATAAATTAACGAAGGAACATTTAACATGTGAAGGGCCCCAGAGACAGAAGGTGAAATTAGCTTCTCAACTTTTGTCTCATACGACAGCTACTGCACTTAAACATTACAAACCTATCAAAGACAGGAAATTATTAGACAATACGGCACACTTCATAGAATTAATTAATAATTGGTTTGATTTAGCCAACGTTGCTCATCCAAATGACAAGACCACTCCATTCAAATCACCATATGGATTATTTTTAAAAGAGCAAGATTTACTTTTTAATAAAGTTTATGAGACAGTAAAAACAATGAGGTGCCAAGGGAAAAATTTCTACAAACTTTCCAAAAAGGTATTCTCATGTACATCAACGGGACTCGACATCTTCTTGATATTTTAAAAGACAATGGGTTGAATTACTTATTGACTAGTAAAATTAATCAGGATGCTCTTGAAAACTTATTTTGCCAACTCCGATCTAGGGGTGGTCTTAATGATCATCCATCACCATTAAATGGACTGCATAGGTTGAGAATGATTATTCTAGGGAAAAATCCAGGAATTGTTTCCAATGAGTCTAATACGACTGATGATAATCAGGAAGAGTTTATGGTTGCTAACTCTTTAAAATTAGCAAATATAAATATTGTAACGTTACATAACCCAGTCCCAAAAAACTGATAACTTAATTATACTACCATAAAGGTCAGAAATGGGTAAACTATAACTAGCTATAAATTAAGTTATATCACTAAACATTATAAACTATATTGAAGTGATATACAGTGACAAGTGAGTTATAGTGTACCCAGTGCATAAATAAGTGAATGTGAAGGGAACTTCTTACAGACTTGTGCTGTAGATGTAGGAATTATGGATTATAATAGTAGACTGTGATGCTACTAACTAATTATGTATTTTGTTTAGTTATTGTATGATTTATATTGTGTAGGCAACTAAAATTTAGTACCTATGTTTAATTTTATATTTAATAAAATAATTATGTTATTATATAAGATAACCCAGGGTTAAAAAATAAAAGAATTAAATATAAGATGATAATAAAAAATAAAATAATACTGTAGGAGGAAAATGGCAGAAGAAAATAGTGCAGTGTAAGAATACTATAAGAGATTAATAAATAATATATAAATTCATTTAAAGTTAAAAATAATATTAAAGACTTATATCTAAAGTTATAAGAAAATAAACGAAAAACTGTTATATAAATCAAATTGGAAAATAAACCAAAATTAAAAAGAATTATTTTTCTATAAATCATAAATAAATTTATAATAATTAGAAACAGCCTATATACTCAAAAGTAAATAGAAGCACCAATAAAAAATGATATAGAAATTATGTGTTACTAAGGGTAACAGAATAACAACATATTGTTTAATCGAAAAAGAGATTGAAACCGTTGGGTTGAAAAAAGCGATGAGACCAAAATTCTATTAAAAAACCTTTGAAAACATTTGGAACAGTACAAAATTATAACAAAAATTAACTCACAGTATCCACATTATGTCCAACTCCTTTAGATATCAAATATAACTTGCTTTACCAAATAACAAAGTGTTAAAAAACGTTTTCAAGATCAGGCCTAGCCAAGCCGCGCTTCAAGTTTTTAACGAGATTGTATCTGATAGACATTCATGAAATTACAAACCAACTAGAATGAACACACGAGAAACCGCTTCACGCAAGTAAGAACTTCGAGGAAAGAGGTAATATAAACATTTATTTTAATATTTAACCAAGAAAACCTCAAATCAAATCGTTGTACAGTTCAGAAATTTCTAAAAATGTTGTCATGTGTTTAATAAAAACATAATCTGCACTCTCGCGGACAAATCCGGAACTACGTACTACGAAAATAAACAAAAATTCGAAATTGATTATTTTTATCTTGTAAAGCGTAGTATATAATTATCCATTTCTGACCATCTCATAACACAAAGAACTTACCCTTAACCCTGGGGAAATAAATAAAACGAATTATATGTTGATTGATGTTTAATTAAAGATAAAATTGTAAAATCATTAAAAACCAGATTTTATGATAATTTCATGTTTACCCAATTAAATCGATATAATAAATTAGTGATTGAAAGGATCGATTGTAATATCTGTATATTGGCAGAAGAGGAAATCAATATTATACAAATAAATACTATTAATATTTTATGTTGAATAATAAAATGTGTCTTTTTTATTGTAGAAGGTAGTTGTAGTAGATTTCAGTAAGCTAAGAAGAGGACTATCCATCAGGTAGTATTACTGAACAGTATCGTTTGGTTAACCTAACATTTGGAGATTAATGTCAAAATCAGCTGATCTTATGAACGGCGAATATTTGAAAAAATAAGAAATTGTCTACTCCGGGTGTAAACAAATTGTACTCGCTCTCTCTTCCAAATAAGATTAAACAACTTCCTTAATCTTTACCAAATTACACACACACTCGATTTCTGTTTCGTTTTGGGTAACATTACAATCCGATTTATTTAAACATTAATACTTATAATTCATAAGTGGCGATCGCTAAGAGGTAGGCCTACTCTGACCGCTCCGAGACTGTCAAAAGACGGACATCACACCTTACTAAAGATTACGTTACAAATATGACGTACTAACATTGGGGCTGAATTAAATATAACTCAGTAATTGTAAGACACTCCGGAGATTACTTCAGAAAGACGTTACGTTACAAATAGCGAACCCAACATTGGGGCTTGAATAAGACGGACGTTCAGTTAATACCCGCGATTACGTTACAGTATTAAAGATGATCAACATGTTGATATAGAAGACTATGGAAGTGATACTGATACAGCCAGTGAAAATAGTGAGATGCCATGTAAACACAACAAGGAAAATGAAATGACTTTAGATGCAGTGGAATATTTGGCAGGTTGGTTGGCAAAAAAATACAGATCCAAAATACCTGAAATTGGCTGTACAACGACAGAATTTAATAAATCGACTTGCTGTCATTATTATGCGATACCTTCATGGATTAATCACTTGTCATATGGTGGATTAATAATACCTAGCAATGATTTAAAAAAAATTATTTTCCGAGTTGAAACATTATTTAATAAATTTACCAAAAATCAAATTCCTAAAGGGTCAGGTGTAGTTAAAAAATTAAGTAATAAAATTTTATACAGAATGACAGCTGAAGATAAATACAAAATTGTTATAAAAAACTACATTAAACAAAGAATTATTATTCTAATGAAATATTTAAATTAACACATGCTGTCACTACGAGAAAAAAGAAAAGATTTGCAAAAACTCAGTAAACTTAGAAAGTAATGACTTAAATTTGTGTTTAAATGTTGAAAAATGCTTGTCTTTTTTGTATTGTCTTTTTTATAATTATTTACGCTTCCTGATTTTATTAATTATATTTATGTTTTTTACATAAATTTTTTAATGTTTTTTTTTAATTTATAATCTTTAAAATATATATTAAAGCAACTGTAATTATTTTCGAGTAATTGTTTCGTAAGAAAAATCTGTTGGAAAAAAATTCAAAAACTCACGAAAATGTTCAGAAAGAGTGTGCGTATACTGTCTAAAAATTTTAAACAGATCCGTCCAGTGGTTTTTACGAAACAATTAGGCTACTCAAATCTGGATAATCGCTGCAAATGCGAAAAACTCGTCTATTTTTAGAATTTTCTTTAAAAACAATATTGATTTAAGTAGCATTGTTATTCTGTACAGTAAAAATTAAAGATATTTCCTTTTATTTCGCGTTTATTTAATTTAAATCCGTTAAGCCATTCACGAGATTCAACTTCTCAAACTCGAGTCTACATAATTTCTGCGGGGACAGTAGTCATTGGCATAATTCTACAATTCCTAGTTCCTATGAAATGAGTAATGTTAGGAGGTACATTTATAAATTTATATCATAGAATACGGTATGTATTCTATGTTATAAATACTTCATAAGGAGCGATTTTGAACATATACGTTTTATCGCTAAGGCCAATCGTAACCAAGTTATAAACGAATAAAGTCCCCAGACATAATATGACTTCCTTTTATGAAGTTGCTAAACTGCTAAAATTTTTATTGTTCAGACAAATTTTAGCAGTTTAGCAACTTCATAAAAGAAATAGTAAGGATGGCTGCTAATTCAAACAATACGAAAAACATAATATGACTGCCGTGTATTTGTACGGCGAGTGACGTCATGACGTCATCAGATTGACACTGCGGGGGGGGGTTTGTAAAATCGTAATGTTTACACACTATGAGGCAACCTGTACACTCTACTAACCTTGCCGGTATGTAACGCACAGAGTACGAATACATAACGTATGAAACTTTGTAAATTCTGCAAGTCGTACTAATTACTACGACACAAAAAATAGTCCCACGCCGCTTGCACTCGGCTTCGCGCCAGGATACAACCAGACCACTCATGCGCGTACCTATACACTCACACTTGAGTCTGCAGACTGACAGCGTGAAACCACTCGGGCAACTTCGTTACTGTTCGTCCGCCGCTATAGTCTACTCTCTCGTCAACCCACACTCTACACTTACATGTATAATGAAATCCACGTATTTTTATCCAAATCGGGGTTTTCCTGTGTGCATAGCGGATGAATTGAATATTAAAATAAATAAATATCACTATAATATTGACGACTCGGAACACTAAGTTTTTTATAAGTAAAAACGTAAAGTTTTACCTTACAGCCTAAACCGGCTTTCACCTATAGAAGGCTTCATCAGAGGCTGTCGTTAGTAGCGCTGCTCGTCTTGTTGTTGGCGACGAGATAGTGTTTCGAAAGATTGAAGCTGTGTGTGTGTGGTGAGATGTGTTCGAATAATGCATGCGATTTGAATTGTGTCTGTTCGTTTAGGATGTCGTTTTTATTTGTTTTTGTGTGTTTGTATATTTCTAATTGTTCTAGAGTGTCTAGTTTTCGGCCTTTTGTGTGTACGTGTAGTATGTTCATGTTATTGTCGATGTTTTCATATGTGTGGTTTGCTTCAATGAGGTGGTTTGCGAAGGTAGATTCTGTAGTGGTGTGGAGTGCTTTTGTGTGTTCACTGTATCTCTGTTTGAAGCTACGTCCTGTCTGGCCTATGTAGAATTTACTGCAATTTGAACAATTTAGTTTATATACACCGGGTAGATCGAATTTGTTTTGTGCTTTGGGCATGCGTTTTGATAGTGTGTGTTCTGTTTTGTTAGTAGTTTTGTAAGCGATTCTGTATCCTGCTTTTTTGAATTTGTGGGCAATTTTTTCTGTTTGTTTGTTGATGTATGTTAGTGTTATGAACATAATAAAAACGACATCCTAAACGAACAGACACAATTCAAATCGCATGCATTATTCGAACACATCTCACCACACACACACAGCTTCAATCTTTCAAAACACTATCTCGTCGCCAACAACAAGACGAGCAGCGCTACTAACGACAGCCTCTGATGAAGCCTTCTATAGGTGAAAGCCGGTTTAGGCTGTAAGGTAAAACTTTACGTTTTTACTTATAAAAAACTTAGTGTACCGAGTCGTCAATATTATAGTGATATTTAGTTAAGTAACGGACACGTCATGGGCAACAAAATCCAAGAATTTAAAATAAATATTGATTGTGGCCACAGTTAAATATTAAAACATAATATAGAATTAATTTAACCATATCGTTGTACTCCATTTAGCCTATTACCCTGAATTGTAGTTTTTGTTTAACCTTTGTTTCCTCCAGAAACAAACACAATTTCACTGGCTACCCAGATAAATATGAACCAAATATCACTATTACATTAAAGACTCGGAACACTAGGTTTTTTATAAGAAAAAACCTTAAAGTTTTACCTTACAGCCTGAACCGGTTTTCTCCTTTAAAAGGCTTCTTCAGAGGAAGCCTTTTAAAGGAGAAAACCGGTTCAGGCTGTAAGGTAAAACTTTATGCTTTTACTTATAAAAAACCTAGTGTTCCGAGTCGTTAATGTAATAGTGATATTTAGTTAAGTAACGGACACGTCATGGACAACGAAATCCAAGAAATATGAACCTTTTGACTACATCATCGCATTAGTATATGAAATATAAGTTACGTTTATTAAGAAAACTTATTTTATACTGTTTTGCCGGTTTTTAAGTTCAGTTTTTTGTACTCACAATGTTGGTTTTGATATATATATATATATATATATATATATATATATATATATTGCTGTAATCAGTTGTGGTAAAACTCCTTTTTACCTGTGCACTAACTTCGCAGGTTGGTTTTGTATTTATCTGGAGTCAATTTAATCAATTATTTTTGTTTCTGGAGTGATAAACGCTGAAACAAAATATACAATATTTTTCTCATCAAGCGAGTGATCGTGAAAATTATTTTTTTTATTGAATAATAACCAGGTATGTACCTATTTTGAGTAAAATAAAATTTTATAACCATGCATATTATGCCTTATTTTGAAATGCTCTTTTTACTTTCTAGGATGACATCTCGAGGAAGGTTGATGGTTGAACTTGCTCTAAGGAATCAAAATGCTTCTTGTTCTTGGGCACCTAACCCTGTGAATGAAGAGACTTTACCGCTGCAAGATGATGAAGGGAGATTAGATGATCCAGAAAGTGATGCAGAGTCAGAACACAGTGACCATAACACCGATTCAGAGCAGTCTGAAGGTCAGTATGAAGATGATTCTGAATCTGAAACTGATGGTTCAGTTAGTCCGTCAGACATATTGATTGGAAACAACAGAGTGACGCGATGGAGACTGACACAGCCTAAGCGCAGAGTAAGACGAGGACGTGAGAATATTATAACTCATCTACCTGGTGTCAAATCGGTTGCAAAAGATGCAAAAACTCGGTTAGAGTGTTGGAAGCTTTTCTTCCCTGATCATATAATTGATAATATTGTAAAATATACTAACATATACCTTGAAAAAATGCGACCGTTTTACAATAGGAGTCGTGATTGTCGAGAAACTAATTCTACAGAAATATTTGCTCTCATTGGGCTGCTGTATATGGCAGGAATGAAAAAAGCACAACATCTCAATGTAAAAGAATTGTGGGATACTGATGGCAGTGCACCAGAATGTTTTCGAGCAACCATGTCAAAAGAAAGATTTCTTTTGTTATTGAGGGCATTAAGATTTGATGATATCAACACACGGGATGAGAGAAAGGCGACTGATAATTTGGCTTCTATTCGAGAGGTATTTGACGACTTCAATAGTAGAAGTAAAAACAATTACCAAGTTGGCGAATATGTAACTATAGATGAGATGCTGGAAGCATTTAGAGGTCGATGTAAATTCCGTCAATTTATCAGAAATAAGCCCGCAAAATATGGCATCAAAATTTATTCTTTGGTCGATGCAAGAGTATTTTATACCCACAATATGGAAATTTATTCAGGCAAACAACCTAATGGTTCTTACAAGTATGACAACTCAGCGCAATCTGTTGTTATGCGTTTGGCTCAGCCCATTTTAGGAACAGGACGAAATATAACGATGGATAATTATTTTACCTCTCTCCCATTAGCAGCCCAACTTTTAGCCAACAAAACAACAATGGTTGGTTCTATTAGAAAAAACAAAAGTGAACTTCCAAAAAGTTTTTTGACGCTTACAGGAAGAGCAAGATATAGCAGTAGATTTGCCTATTTGGAATCCACAAAAGGGGTTTTGGTGTCATATAAGCCAAAAAAAGAAAATACCAAGAATGTTTTATGTTTTTCTACTCTTCATAATGACGGCAAAATAGATGAATTGACGAATGAACTTACAAAACCAGAAATAATTACGTTTTCCAACCTCACTAAATGAGGTGTTGATGTTGTAGACGAAATGAAAGCATCTTATTCAGTTTTTCGAGTGAGCTGCAGATGGCCACTTACTATTTTTTTTACACTCTTGAATGTTGGAGGAATTAATTCTCAAATAATATATAATGGAAATACCGAATTAGTTGAAGCTAGAAGACTGTTTCTCAAAAACTTGGCTATTGACCTGATGAAAGCTCAACTAATGAAATGAGCGCAATTTTCAAAAATGCCTGCAGAGGAAAAAAAGATGAGAAGACTTGCTGGAGCTGAAGAAGAGCAAACGCCCACAAGTTCTTATGGAAACATTCGGTTTTGTGCTTATTGCCCACGAAGGAAAAACAAGAAATCCAAAAAAAGTTGTAGAAAATGCAAGAAAACTGTTTGTAATGAACATTGTTACCTTTTATGTGTTTCTTGTGCTGAGGAACTATTTGATTAATTTACATAAACAATTTTAAAAAAGATTAAAACAATTTTTTCTTGGTTTGTATGTATAACATTATGTTTCACATTAAAAAAAAAGATTATAATTTTAATTTCAAAATATTTCATAAAACATTATTATTAGTTTTTATAACATTTTGTATTTCAATTATTCAAATATAAATAAAAATACGTTTCAAGTCAAAATATTTCATATTCTGTAAGTTTTTAAAGGGAAATGGGTAGTGTGAGCAAAACTCTCACTCGCGAGTTCTCAAGTTTCAAAAATAGGTGCGAGTACTGCCAGGTTAAAAGTCAAATATTCGTGTGCGAAGCTGCGGATAACAGCTAGTAGTTTAATAAAGAAAAGTATATAAATTAATATTTACGTTAACAAACACATTTTACACATAAGTTCATATTTTACACATAGCTGTCTTGTGACAATAATATAAAATTATTAGCACAGAGTCAAAATTATTTGTTGAAAGACTATTATCATTTTTGTACATTATGAATGATCCAACCCTTATTGATAAAACAACAGATACTTATCTCATTTTCGTAGGTCAAAGCCATGTACAGTGACATGGCAAAGTTGTTATTACTTTGTGATAACATAAAATAAAACAAATTAACTTACAATTAAAAATTAACAAATATTTACACAAATAGGAATAATTAATAATTAAGCGTAACTTTAAATAAAGATCCTACAAATAAATATCAAACACAAATATTAAATAGGAACAAATAAATATATTTTAATCATCATTAAAAAATAATAACATATGTATCACGTCAAAGAATGAGAGGTATGCTACATCATGGAAATGAAAACTCCTCAGCACTTGCCTGAATGCTAACAGAAGTCAAGGCAAAAAGTACTTAGAAGGACAGCAGACATACAGTACAATGCATATAATATATTAAATACAAATTTTTAACAAAAAATGATTTGTTCGATACAACAATTTCAGCAATTTCAATCTTGTGCTCACATATGTACAGCCTAGGTAATAGTTTACATGAAGATGAAAATTATTTAATAATATTCATCTGCTTAAATTATGAGCACAAATTCTTTTTAGAAACGAATTCTGTAAGTTACAGGCTAAAACCTATTGTTGCTATTCACTCACTAGAAAGAATACACCTTAGACAAAATTTACATACGTAGTCAATAAAATGAAAAAATGTTAGTTTTGAAGTGATAAAATTAAATATTACAAAGTATTTTACTTTTAACAAAGTACTTAATACTTAACATTAATATTAACATGTAATCATATATAAAGTTTACGTATCATAAATATGATTACATATAGGCCTAAATTATATTACATATATATTATAATGTAGCCTAATCTATAAACATCATATATAACTCATATGTCAAACAATTATATTATAAAAGTATTTTTTTTATTCACTGACAAGTTTTCATCATGATTACAAACTTATTTTGTTAAGTTTGTTCTATTTTTTCAGCCTCTATTATATAGCTAGGTTCTCTTATTGGCATCGACCGTTTACGTCGTGAATCTAGCAATTCTGGGAGAAGACAGTTCATATAAAATTTTGTTAGTTTTTCTTCCATTTGATTTCTCCAGAAGTCATCTTTTTTTTTATTTTCACTGTTATGATGTCTTGTGGAGTCCACACAGCAAATATACAATACTCTCTTTTGGTAATGTGGAGTTGCCCTTGTACTTGATAGTAATATCAGTGCTTTTTCTTTACCGTAAGATCGCCGTTTATCTTGTTACATAAAAACATATTACCCACAAGGCCAATTTGTTTATTAATTACTTCAGCTGGAGTTAAAGTACTTCCTGACAATGGACACTTTACTTCAACAATAACATCATCACCAATTAGACCATCTGGAGAGGCAGCTAGATGTGGTAACTCTTCATCCACGAATAGCCCACACTTTTTGATTTTTAAATTAAGTGATTCTGCCAACTTTTCTATAGCAGCTTGTTCGTTTTCTATACCATACTTAACACCAGGGCTGTTTACTGAAGAGTACAGCAGGTGAGGTATTACTGGAGCACAACTAGAATATGGTTTTCGGTTACAAATAAGACCAAAATTAGATGAGGTAAGCCTCATTCTACATTCTTGTGTCCATAACAGACTTTCACCCTGGTATCTCGTAGCTTTCTCAAGAGCTTTCCTTTCATCTGCCGTTTTTGATAGTGATTTTAAAAAGACTTCTTTTTTTAAGAGGTAAGTTTTGGGATCTAAGTCGGGCTTTTCAGCTCGTGGGCCATAGTCTTTGTTACCAGTTGTAGTCATTTGGAACAATGAACGTCGTGCTTTTGGATCCAAACGCTTTTTCTCTGCAGCTTTTGCTATTTTTCTTTTTGCACGAAGTTCAAACAATTTAGCATATTTACTATGACTCGACTTTGCAATTGTTTTTATGCAGCCCTGTAATACGCTTGACCTGTGTTATGGCTCACAACAGCTGCTGCACATCTTGTTTGGTACGATCCTTTCAGAGTAAAATTTACTCACTTTCCTCCAAACAATTGTACAGAGTTGTAATGTTCAGCAATGTTACTGTCAACGTCTTGAAGTAAACTCTTGACGTTATCCACTAACACCCCAACACCTGCCATTATTTTACTGTACAGTCCACATTTTACCAAGTCTGGGACGTAATTTATTTCTCCTTCTTTACTTCCATTACAGAAATATTTTTGCCTGATGCACTGTTTGTGCTCTCCGAATACATGACTTGGACCATTTAAAATATCCTCCCTTAAATTCATACATTTTGAATGTAATGATCCATCTTTTGCCTTTCTGTATTTGACAGCTTTTGTAACTGCTGCCCTACATCGTAGGATATTCAAACGGATGACTTTTCTTAATTTAATGTGCATAGCTCGATCGAAGTCTGCATTTGGCTGGTGGACACTAGTTAGAGTTATTGCTTTTAGTTTGTTGCAATAGTTCCATAATAAATGGTTACGACATTCAACCTTTTCTACCGCAACATCATCATAAGGGTTTACTTCCAAAATTCGTTTGTAAACGCTACTGTCTCCATCAGCAATTAATTTTCCGTACTTGGCGCCATACATTTCTTCACTGACGAGAAACCCTTCGACAATAGTTGCAGCTTCCATACTGCTAGAACTCCCTGACCAGTTCTTGAAGCATTTGTGCTCTTTTTTTGGCTCACCATTTGCTTGGAATCGGGTGCAGACAACGCAGTATTTATTCTTGAGACCAATAAACAGCACATTTTTAGTATGATAACCAACAATGGCTCCCTATGGACAAATATACAGTGAAAAAAGTAAATATTGTTTGTCTCTTTTCGTTAGGTTATTTTATTAACCATCATAGGCCTATATTGTGATAGTCTACTGCTAATTATAACGATATTTTATTAACCATCATATATTGTGATAGTCTACTGTTCTGTTTATAACGATATGTGTATTGGTTTTAACTGATTTCTAGTTGTGGGTTTGATTTTATAATTTTTTATCACTACCGTAGGAGATTTAGGTTTTATATGAAGGGTACAGGGAATAAAGGGGCAACGTTAATTTTACAACTCTTAAACTTATTTTTACTCTTTTCCATATAGATTTATGATAATTTTGTAATTTATTTGTTATTACTGTATATGCTAAACATATTGAACCACTCTATATTTGGAAATAATGTCATAGTGTGACAAACAATTTAAATTAACAGAGTAGGTCTGGCATCACGTCCTCCACATGGCGCAACTAGACTATTCCCACTATAAGTGATGCAAAAAAAAAATCTTTTTATTTCGTTTATAAAATACACAATGTCGATGATACGGCGGCCCGAAATTATCTCTGAACAAGAAATGGTTGGAATATTTTCTGTCGGAGTTGTCACTAGGGGCGGATTACAATTCTGTAAATTATTAATTCCATAATATTTTGGTCCACATCACAGTTAATAACAACGGCATCTGTTACACTACAATTTTTGGTTTCAAATTTTTTTCTTATTGTTCTTCACACGTTCAGGAACTAAATTAATTGTTTTAATTTTCTCCACTCCGCTAGTCTTTCACCACCACGATTTTTCCGTTTAAGAGTATTCTTTTTATTGCCCATAGTGTAATAAAACGAGATTCCCCATCTCAAAATAATTTATAGATTTATGATTTAATTATTTTTTTGTTTGATAAATATGATTTAATTGTAGTGTGATAATTTATCATGGATAAAATAATAATTCGCTGGTCTGTTAATGAATGTAACGGTAGCGTCGAACTTGCAGTCGAACTCCTCTTCTATAGAAAAATGTCGTCAGTGTAAGTAAAAGTCAAGTGTTGTCTGGACAAATAAATTAATATAAAGAACACTTTTCACGTACCTGGTTGTCGTACTTGATGTTCAGACGTTCACCGCCACTGAATAAACTGTCAAGTTTCCTTTTTGACCAGTCTAAAATTTATAAGCAAGGTTTTATAACACCTTGAATGTTATGTGGGCGCCATATGGGTTTTCTTAGAGAAATGTCCCATAAAAAACAAACTTCTAATTTTCTAATTGTGTGTTTTTACTTTTTACTGTTGTTTAAATGCTTATGGCATTTAAAATAATTCAAATAGTGTACTGAAAAATTCCTGTTTCAAATGTACCTCAGTGTATGCAATACTGAGGGTTACTTATCTAAATTAAAATAATTGAAAACAAAATTTAATGCTGTATGACATCATAGGTTTATTATAACCTCTAAAATTGGATTGAATAATACATTTACAATAATACAATTCAGATCGCAAGTTATCCGTCTACTGACTGGTCTAGCTCAGTTAAGCACAATCTAAAAAACTCTTATGTTTATTAACAAAATTTTTAACTTAATTGACTAAATACCTCAAGGGTAAGTTCTTTAAAATACAAAATAGAACGATATTAATTGTTTTTAATAAATGCTACTATAATAGTAATTCATTTTTGGCCTCTTTAAAAACTTGCAATTAAATATTTGGTTAACGAGAATTTCGTCTGCTTATATCCTAATTAATGTTGTAATAACTAATTCTAACACATATATTCTTACGTCGGGTTATTAAACCCTCTAAATAAATGGATACAGTGTTCGCTATGAATAGTTTGATTGTTTTTGCGTCAGTACAAATATGTTAATAGCTACAATCAATGGATGTTATATAACAATGAAATTGGTCACTGTACTACCTTGATTTTTAATCGTATAGATTAAAAATGAACACTTTAACAATCGGATTATATTGATCGCTAATACACTGCACTTTAATCGCACTTGGAAACGAGAAATAACCCTCTTCTTACTAATAATGGGTTGTAGCCTATACAGGTTAAGTTAAATTTGCTCGTTCCGAATACACGCACTGTTTAAAAAGATTCACTATTAACTTTCGATGCACTCTTATACGATGAGTCGCCTTTCCAATAGTTATTTTGATAAAATTTAAAGTATTTACTACTATTGTGCTGTAGTAGATTATTAAAATATAAGACAACGCCGAGACGCAACTTGTTAGCTCGTGAATAATGAAGCGAATGCGAAATTTTCAGCGTCCCTCTGATTATATACCCAGCTTCTCGATCGCCGTTAGGAACAATTTTCGCTAAGTAAACTCTTTTGTGATTGGTACAAAATCCCGTTATAGTGACATAATGTTTTTGTTAGACACCACCGGCGCGTCTTTTGTACTCGACTGTCGTTATTGTTTGTATTCACCGGCAATTTCTTAAATCTGGTTAAGAAATGATGCTAACACTCATTATTAAATTATTACAATACCAATCTCTAAGTTATTATCATCAAATTAAAGCTTAGGTTCTGCTCTTTATTTTGATGTGGCTTAATGCCGGTTTGAACCTAGTTTTCACTGACAATACATAAAAATACCGTTTTGAAACATGGTTTCTTACTGTCGTCTGCTAATAATGCAAAATGCGACTATTTCCCTATCTTTGATATTTGGTTATTTACATCTGTGTTCTCTTTTAAACGTTATTACATGAATAAAAGTACATACATTATTAAAACTAAAAGCTGTTTATAGCTGAACAATATTAAATCTTGGTATAATTATGATAATACATTATTCTGACAATTCCTTATTCTCTAAATACATTTTTACATGGCCTATTCATTTTAAAGGCATACAATATTAATTGAGTGGTGGTATTTCACCTTATTCGTTATGTTTATTATTCTGTAAATTTAACGTTAATTAGGGGTCCTGTTTCCCTATTAATTTACTGACATAAACTCGTTTATGCAGGGTCTAGATACAAGGTTTATTCCCTGCTTATTATTGTTTCTAATTACATCTCATTTAATTAAGAAGTTGCTTACTTACACATAAGGCTTCCGTTTATAATTATCCTTATCCTATATTGTTACATCTTTGTTGGTAAAGCTAGCTTTTTATAGCTTTGTGGCTACAGCTAGTATAGTAATAGTCTTTGTTATTTGTGTATCATTGTTCTACTATTTTCAGCCAAAATGCTGTTATTTGTGATTACTTTATTAAAGTCATTGGTTATTTAGTTTATATTATATGACTCTACACATCAATGTCTTGAACTGGCTCCCTTGACAGCTTATTTGTGAACTTTGCATGTCCATTAGTTATAGTCAGTCATTGTGTTTAAGTTGTAGTGTCATGCAGTGTATTCATCACTGCTTCTTGGGATCCTTCCTCTTCTTTCTTCTATGCTGGTCCCTTCTCTTCTTTGTTACATTCATTACAATTATTCACTTTCTAACTTTAGTGTCATATTTTACCCTTCTGGTGTGTGTTTTGGTTATGTAACATTTTGTGATGTTACATATACTCCCCTCTCAAAATTGATAATTTGAGAAAAGTTTTATAGTTTGAAGAAATTATCACTTTATTTTGTTTAATTATAATGTTACTGCTTCTATCTGCATTAAGTTCAATAGTCTGTTGGTGTGTTGATCTAGACTGAGTTCTCTGCTAGTATTATTTTCAGCTTACTAGTATTGTTCAAGTTTCTTATACTCTTAGTCATTTAGTTATATCATACCTTAGTTCTTAAATTAACAATTTCCCTGTTTTTCAATAATACATTTTTTCTTTACATTATAAACATCTTGATTCTTGTGACAAACTCCTTTGTTCTTTCATTTACCTCACAGTTGTTGATTTAATCCTTGACATATTATAATTCCCTAAC
Organism: Magicicada septendecula; assembly: GCA_034769895.1. Classification (NCBI taxonomy): domain Eukaryota; kingdom Metazoa; phylum Arthropoda; class Insecta; order Hemiptera; family Cicadidae; genus Magicicada; species Magicicada septendecula. Next base: position 180,756,884 of record CM068367.1, on the reverse strand, counting down.
ATTTATAGCAGGTTCGGAGTCAGAGGGGCTCTATTTGGCATCCATTCTCCGCCGTTCCTCAACTATACACCCACAGAATCAGAGGAATCTTCATCTCTGTCTGGGACAATAAAAAGTTGCACATAACAACAGTTGCACTATAACAACATATAAAACATAATATATCATTTATTTTTTCAATATAAGACATCATATTCATTAGAATACTCAAGGGATTAGAGGTTTCATTATTATCACTGCTAATGCTTTATCATTTTATTTACCATACTTCTCTTCACAGGTCATTATTATTTATAACTTGACACATTTGTTATATTTATTATCAGCTTTGCTGCCATTCATCAATACTAGTTTGTAAGTTGTTTTGGTTATTTCACTGTTTTTAAATTACACACTTAAATTCGTCACTATATAATTATGTAGTTAGTTCTTAAATTCTTCTTTAGTTTTACCATAATTTACTTTTAACACTGTTTATACACTGATTTTTAACACTTTCTGTTGTTTAGTTTCCTTTAATTAGGTTCACATAATTCTTCTTTATCCTTCCTTTTATTATAGCCTTCTCTTATATAATATTCTCTGTGGTGGTTTTCTTCTCTACTCCTTCAAATGTTGGATGGTTAACATTTATTCTGGATTATCAGGGGGTTTTCTCACTTTCACCATTCTATTGGGCTCATTATGGGTCAATTACATTTTCTTGGAGTCATTTTATTTATTTCTGCTTATAGTATTATATATACTGTACTGTATGTACTGTAGATATTATGACATTTTATATTTCATGATAGTTTTCATTATACATAATATTTTTTCAAAGATGCTTGGTTAAATGTACCCTTTATTTTCTTACTTATTGGGTCAGAAATTTCATAAGTATTGTTCTGATTGTTTTTTGTTATTGTATACGGACCTGTATACAGTAATAGAAGTTTCTTCGTGATACCCTCCATTGTACTGGGTAATTCTCTATTTTTTAGTAGTGTTTGGTCACCTACATGGTACTGTATTATTCTCAATGGTACCTTATTTTGGCACTTTCTTCTCCTTTGTTCTATTTTCTCGACAATCTTATTATGGAATTGGATTTTGTCAAACTGGTATTCCTGGCTTTGTGGAAACTTAATAATGTCACTGATTTCTCGTGGTGGAGGTTTCTCAAACATGGCATTATAAGGTGTGGTTTCTATGGATTGGTGGTGAGCTAGATTTATGAAATCTTCTGCTGCTGATATATACTCACTCCACTTCCTTTGCTGGTTGGAACAATATGTCCTGAGAATTCTCCCAACTTCTCTCAGCACTCTTTCGGACGGGTTACTGCTGGAATCGTATACTGAGGTTTTATAGGTTTTTACCCCATGATCCAGCAGTGTGTCCTTCCATCTTTTACCTTTGAAGTGGGTACCATGATCCGTTATGATAGTTTTCGGACTTCCCACTTCAGGTAAATAGTTTTGTATAATTAAGTTGAGTATCTTATTTGTGGTGGCACGATTTATTGGGTATAACTTCGTGAATTTTGTGTAATGGTCGAAAATTATTATGAGGTAAGTATACTGATGTCTACCTCCACTTCTAGGGAATGGACCGCAGATGTCTACGAAAACTTTTTCTAACTTGTCTGATGAAGTTATAGGTATCATTAGTCCATCTTTCTTTTCGTTGGTGCATTTCACTAGTTGACATATTTGACAGCTCCTGATATAATTACGCACTCTTCTGTTTATGTCCTTAATGTACAGGTGTTCTTCCAGTGCTCTTACCACTTTAAGTGCTCCCATGTGTCCATAACGTATGTGATAATCTGTTATGATTTCCTTTTCTAATGTTTTGGGTATTACCAATTTCCAAATATTGTTATGGTATTTTGTCTTAATGAATAACAAATTGTGGTGTAAACAATAGCATTGTATTACTCTACTGTCTTGTGCACTTAGTCTCTGATGGATCTGCATTAATTTGCTGTCTTGCTTCTGGTGTTTTTCTATTTCTTTAACTATTTCTTCTAAGTCTGACCGACTCTTAATGATGTGGTAGACTTTTGCAATTGTTTCTTTCTCTCCTTCATAGGTCTGATTGGTTATGTTTATGCATGACAATACGTCTGCTGCTATATTCTTTTTGCCTGGAATGTACTCCCAACTGATGTATTCTTGTAAGACTAGGGTCCATCTTGTTAATCGACCGTGGCTTAATTTACAGTTCTTTAGGAAGGATATGGACTTGTGGTCTGTCCGTACCGTTATTGAATATCCTAAAATATAGGTCCGGAATTTTCCGCAGGCAAATACAACACTTAACAGTTCTTTTTCTGTCACATTGTAATTTCATTCGCATTTGTTCAGTATTCTACTTGCGAAGCTTATAACCAGATGGTTCCCATCTCCATCCTCTTGGTATAGTGTAGACCCTAAACTGATGTCACTTGCGTCACAATTTAGGTAAAAAGGTTTATTGAAATCTGGGTGACGTAGCATTACGGTATCTAGGAATTTGCTTTTAATTTGTTGGAACACTGTGTCTTGGATTGGTCCCCATGTCCATTTGTCCTTTGAAGATAATTGTGGTGATAATTTTGTGGTTAATTCCGAATAGTTATTTTGGAATTTGCGATAATAATTGCACAGGCATAAAAAAGACTGTAATTGTTTTTTGTTTCTTGGGGTGGGGAATTGTTGTATGGATTCTATTTTTTCCCTAGATGGTGTTATTCCAAGTTCCGTTAAATGGAAACCTAAAAATTGTACTTCTTTAGCCATTAGTTGTGATTTTTCAAGTTTCAAGGTGATGTTGTTTTCTGACAGTTTGTTCAACACATGGTTTATTCTATTACAATGTTCTTCCCAGTTGGTAGACGTTATGAGTAGATCATCTACATAAATGGTAGTGAACTGGAGCGCTTCTTGGCCTAATACCTGGTCCATACACTGAATAAATATTGCTACAGAGTTCACTAATCCGAAGGGCAATCGTTTGAAATGGTAGTTGCGCCCTTCAAAAATAAAGGCCACGTATTTTCGGCTGTGGGGGTGCAGTTCCACCTGCCAGTATCCGCAGACGGTGTCCCATGAACTAATAAATTGTGTGCCATGAAACTTTTTTAAAATTTCCTCTATTTCGCCAGGAGATGTTCGGTCATTAATCAGGTTTTTATTAATCTCCCTAGCATCTAAGCAAAGTCTCACTTTCCCGTTCTTCTTTTTTATAGCTACAATAGGGCTCGTATAAGGTGACTGACTGCACTCAATGATATCGTCTTTTAATAGTTGGTTTATCTCGGTCCTAACTGCTTCTTTTAAAGAATAAACAATTGGGTATGACTTCCGATTAAAATTTACAGGTTCCTTAAATTTCAACACACATTGGTAATTTTTTACCTTCCCCGGGATGTCCGAGAATACATGCCGGTATCTGTTGTATATTTTGATCAACATTTCAATTTGGTCTGGGTTTGGTGAATGGTCTCTTGTTGTTGACTTAAATTGGCGGATTTCTTTGATTTTTTCATTCCACAAAATGTCATTGTTTGGTTGATACTCAACTTCTTCCGTAGGTGTCTGATATCTAGGCCTTGGCGATTCTCTTATGTGGAAAATGGTGCGGTCTTGGGGAGCTTCCTTACTCCCAATGATCTCAGCCGTCCATTCCAAATCTAGTGTACTTAGAGTTATTTTTGCCCTACTCATGTCAATAATTGCTGAGTATTTCCGCAGGATGTCGCAGCCAATTAAACTGCAAAATGGTAATCCATTAGCTACCAAAAATATCATTGGGATCTTGACTCCATGACTGGTCACTTCAAGACTGACCTGTTTCTTGACAGTTTTATTCTGCCCTCCAGTCGTTCCCACTAACATTATATTCTTAATCGGTAGGGTTGGTATTACTAATTTACTTTCTTCCTGTATGCGGTTGATTTCAGTGCTATCAATCAAAGAGACATTTGCACCCGTGTCGATCATCAATGTGGTGGCCACCCCGTTTATCTTGGCCGTCACATATGCTATGTCATTGTTACATTGGTGGTGGTCAATTTCTTCCTCTTCAAGCAGTTCTTGTCTGATATTTTTCAAATAGTGACTTCTTATTATTGTTATGGTTTTGTTCGAAGTCAGTTTGTAATTGCACCCAATAGAATGGTTCAGCGAGGGGTCTAATTGGTTTCTCACTGCCGCGATGCGTTTAAAGAGAGTTCATTCTCTTCTTCGTGTCTGTCCGGTGTGTTTACCTGACTCCTCTCCTCCATATCGGGCCATCCCCCATGGTGATTCTGGTCATTGTTTGGTATGAAATGTACTTGGGGCCGATAATCGTTGTTTCGGCTGTCGCCTTCAATACTCCTGCTCCTTCGTTGTCCGCCCCGAGAATTCCTCCTGTCTTCGCGCTGGTACTCCTCGTCATCATCTCCGTTGAAGCTACGGCGCCTTGGATAATACCGCCTTCTTCCCTGCTCATTATTGGCCTGGACATAATTGGCCCTCCTATATTGTTGGGGTTGGTTGTTTCCACCTTGGTTCTGGGGTCGGTTGGGGTTGTTGTTATTATTTTGTGGCCGTCTCGTATTATTGTTATTATTACCAGTGTAATTGTTATTACCCTGATTATTTGGCCGATAATTGTTCTCATTATTTTGATTTACATTATTATTATAAATATTATAATTACTTCGGTAATTCCGGAAGTTAGGGTTGTTATTATTTTGGTTATTAATTCTGTCTTGGAAGTTGTCGTTCCTTTTACGGGTCCTTTTATAGTAGCCCTCGTGTTCGTTATCTTCAAGCAGTGCTGCCATGGCTTGGACAGTTTTTATCTGCCCCCATTGTCATGATCTTGCTACTCCCTCCTCATAATGATATGCTAGCTTGGTGACCAGGCACTCCTCTGGTATCCTTGGTTCGAGGTTTCTTGCCAAATACCTTACCAAGGAAGTAAGAAGTTGGAGTTGTCCCTCGACTGGCATCGTATTTGCCGTGCATATATCATCCCGTACTATGTTTTGAGTAGACTCCGACCAGTATTTGGCCCTGAACAGCGTCTTGAACTCCTTGTAACTTTGGATCTCGTGGCGGGTTGCAGTTCACCAGTTATCGTGTATTTCCTTGAAATACTCGTCGATCAAACTGCGTATTACCGTCCATCTGCTTTCCCGGATTCTGGTCAGATTCTCCTCTACTCGTTCCAGGAATTCGATCGGGTTCTTTTTATAATTTTTGAAATTGATAATATCGCGGTTGTCTATGGGTTGTAGGTATGGACCTTGCGCTGGTCGGTTACGAATGGTTTCGAGTTCTTCGCGTATTTGTAGGATCTCCCGTTGACGTAACTCTTCGATTTTTTCTTTGTTGGTGACAGTCAGGGTTCTTATGTTGTTCACTGATGCGTCTATTTCTTCACATCTTTCTCCCACGTCCGTTCTTACTCGTTTTATCTCGTCCTGGCTCATCTTCTTAAGAGACTCGATCCGGGCTTCATTAATTTCTTCTATATTGTTGATTCATCCCTCGACCTCTTCTCTAGTATGTTGTAAATCTTGGCTGTATTGTTCACACCTCTCGTGTACTTCCGCAATCTCTCTTCTAACTACTGTTATTTCTCTGTCTATTTTGGTGTTTCTTTTCTCGTTATTCTCTTCCATCTTCTTGCTGATATCGTCCATTTTCTCCTCCATTTTCTGGCTGTTGTCGTCTAATTTTTTATTTAAATCTTCTTTCAACGTCTTACTGTTGTCGTCTATTTTATTATTTAATGTTTCCATGGATTTATTCGTATTGTCTAATTTCTTGTTCAATGCTTCCATATTCTTCTGATTATCTTCCTTCAACGCTTCGATATTTCTATTCAGTGCCGGCTCGTGAGTAAACTCACCAGGGGTTCACACAGATAATATTGTACGTTATTAATCCATGTGCCTGCTAATATTTGCACTGAAATTATCATTTCCAATAATTTTTCAACATTAAAGTAAATGACGTTACTAAGAAATTTTAAATAATTTTAGTAAGTAATATTAACAAAATGAATCTAACATTGTAGTTTACTAAGCTTCAACTGGATTCTTTATTTAATTAATCTTAGAAAAATTAAATTTAGTAATAATGATAGCAATCATGTTCTGAAAAAATAGTAAATTATATACATACTACTTACAAGTATCAGTAGGTTAATTGGATCTTTAACAAAAACTAAGTGAACTTCTTGTAAACAAAGTCCATCCTTCGGTCTTTCTTTGAAAGAAATCTATCAATCACTATTTCATTAAACTTACGGATGGGCTTCACCAGTTCTTTCTCTATTGATAACATGGCTAAGGCATTAAGTCTTTCTTGAGACATCGTACTTCTCAAAAAGGTTTTTATCCTCTTCAGAGTCGAGAAGCATCGTTCGGCTTCAGCTGAAGTCATTGGGATTATCGATATCATCCTTAAAAGCATATATGACTCTGAAAACGAATGTTTCAGATCATTTTGTATAAGAAATTGCAGTAAGCTCACAGCACCATTCATACATCTTATGTCTTCATGTCGGTAAAACACTCCAAGTTCGGTTTTTAGCTTTGCTTTGTCCAAAAAGGGGTATTTTTCTATTGTTTCATCTAATGCAGATTGAGGAAATGATTTACTGTACTCACTAAATTTTTGAGGAACAATAAGGGATACGGCTGAATGGTGCGATGTAAATGAAAACCGCTCTTTTATTTGCGTCGAAATTATATCACATACTTCTTTAAACGCGATCGTCCTATTAGCATGACCGCCTTCTTCGTGTCTTGCTCTTTTGCGTTGTAGAGGCACCTGGTCAACAGCACTTTTCACGGAGTTCATTTTTTCTCTTTCTTTATTTATTTCCCTCAGAAAGGTTTCCACTTCCTTTTCTGTTCGCGCAGGATCTGTATAGGTAAGCTGAATTTGTCTGTATAAAATGTCGACGTGTGGCATTATATTATGGAAAACTGTAAGCCAAAACACAAAAGTTGGGTCTTCCAGCATTCGCCGGATTGCTCCAGCTTTGGTAATAGAAGATTCTTGTTTAGAGGTTGATTCTATTTCCTCCATACAGGTAATAAGGTCTTCCCGATGTTCGAATACTGTATTTACAGTTCTGCTTTTAAAATTCCATCTAGTGCTTGAAGCTCGAGGGATTATTTTCCCGACAATTTTATCCAAAATTTCTGCTCTTTGAGGTGAATTGCTGAAAAAGTTAGTTATTCGCAAAAAATATCCGCACTTGCTGATTTTGGCTAGCAGCTCGAGCAATCACTAGATTTAATTGATGAGCATAACAGTGGATATAAAAAGCATACTCATAATGTCGTTGAATAATTGTTTGTACACCGGTTAGGTGTCCGCTCATCACGTCTGCTTCATCATAACTCTGAGAGATTAACTTTTCCGGCTTATCAACAACATTTTTTAGGGCGCCAAGAATGCATCCAGCGATCGAGTCTGAGTCGTGTCCGGGGGGATGTATAAACCCCCAAAATCTTTCTACTGGTTCTCCATTAGGTAATACGTAATGAAAAACAATAGCTAATTGAAATGTCAAACTAACATCTGTGGTCTCGTCAGCGATTACAGAGAAGAAATCTCCAAATTTTATTTCCTCCTTAATCTTTTCCTGGCAAACAAGAAGCATACAATCGAGCAGGTCGTTTTGAATTTCTTTTGATGTTCCTTTAAAAACGGTTGCATCACGTAAGTGTTCTCTTAGTGAGGCATCAATCTGAGCAGCAAAATCCACTAAGCCTCGAAAAATCCCAGGATTTGAAGAATCATCTCCTTCCCTGTGTCCCCGAAGTGCCAGTTCAAAAGCGCCGCAAAATTTAATGCAGTCAATTATTTTTGACAATGCATAACGATTTTTCTCTACTTTTTCATTATGTTCTTTTACATTCCTCCGATAAGCGCTGTTCAACTGCTGACGTATGTCGACTTTACCAAGCAAGTTAAACTCTAGCAAAGAGTTCAAATGAGTTTGAGAACATTCATGTTTTTTAATTTTCGAGAGTAAATGACCTAAATCATTCACACCATACTTAATCCAGTTTAAGTTTTCAGAGCTTTGTTTTGCAAATAACAGACAAGGGAAACAATATAGTTTATTTGTAGCTTCACAACCGCAGAGCCAAGAAGTCTTTTCATATAAAGTTTCTTTAAATTCCCTTTTGAAATCTCTATCTTTACCTTTGGACACTTGTACGATATTAAGCTTTGGGGTCGGACGACCACGTTGTTTTTTTCGAGTTTCTTTTCTAATGAAATACTTGAAAAAATTGTTTCTTTTAACACAGACACAGGGGTAGCAGCCATTGCTAATCGATCACCAACATTAACACAACACAAACACAACTGCACTGGGCGCAAGCGACACTGGGGGCGAGTAACTTGACGCCTACAACGACTAGAACAGCACTGGTTCACAAACCGAATGTGCGCACAATCTTTACATGGGAGAGGTTTGCCCCCACCACCGCGCCAATGCCGCACACGTCACCGCTCTCATTTGATCCAGCAGCGCACGTACAGAGCTGTGCGTACACCTTACGCCGCGTCGACTGCACGACTGTTTTACCAGAACGAGCATTTTGTTATTGCATCATAAAACTAAACCAAATTATTTCCCGTTTATTTAGTGTTTGTTAAAATTAATTAATTTATATTTATTTATGTAGGGGGTTCACGTGCTCATGTGCACCAATTAAGAAACCGCCACTGTTTCTATTGATCGATTCCGTCATTGCCCTCATCATCTCCAGTAGGTTCGTGTCTCCTGCTTGTGAGAGTCTCTCTGTTTGTTGTCTGGGTTGCTCGGGTTCTGCCGGAGGTGTTCCTTCTTGTTGGTTTTCTAAGGTATTGTTGGTTGCGACTTCCATTTCGGATGTTGGTTGTGTCTCCTGCACCACTCTGCTTGCTTCGGTGTTCGCCTGTGCACCTTCTCCTTGGCTGGCCTTGTACCTTGTATCGTGTCTATGTGTGTGAGGCATGATCGTTCTATTGTATTTGCCGGGCTAATTTAATATTAAAATATATTATTAAAATATACTATTATTGTATATTTTTTAAAGCCGCACTCTGTTGGTCGCCACTTTGTAATAAAACGAGATTCCCCCTCTCAAAATAATTTATAGATTTATGATTTAATTATTTTTTTGTTCGATAAATATGATTTAATTGTAGTGTGATAATTTATCATGGATAAAATAATAATTCGCTGGTCTGTTAATGAATGTAAAGGTAGCGTCGAACTTGCAGTCGAACTCCTCTTCAATAGAAAAATGTCGTCAGTGTAAGTAAAAGTCAAGTGTTGTCTGGACAAATAAATTAATATAAAGAACACTTTTCACGTACCTGGTTGTCGTACTTGATGTTCAGACGTTCACCGCCACTGAATAAACTGTCAAGTTTCCTTTTTGACCAGTCTAAAATTTATAAGCAAGGTTTTATAACACCTTGAATGTTATGTGGGCGCCATATGGGTTTTCTTAGAGAAATGTCCCATAAAAAACAAACTTCTAATTTTCTAATTGTGTGTTTTTACTTTTTACTGTTGTTTAAATGCTTATGGCATTTAAAATAATTCAAATAGTGTACTGAAAAATTCCTGTTTCAAATGTACCTCAGTGTATGCAATACTGAGGGTTACTTATCTAAATTAAAATAATTGAAAACAAAATTTAATGCTGTATGACATCATAGGTTTATTATAACCTCTAAAATTGGATTGAATAATACATTTACAATAATACAATTCGGATCGCAAGTTATCCGTCTACTGACTGGTCTAGCTCAGTTAAGCACAATCTAAAAACTCTTATGTTTATTAACAAAATTTTTAACTTAATTGACTAAATACCTCAAGGGTAAGTTCTTTAAAATACAAAATAGAACGATATTAATGTTTTTAATAAATGCTACTATAATAGTAATTCATTTTTGGCCTCTTTAAAAACTTGCAATTAAATATTTGGTTAACGAGAATTTCGTCTGCTTATATCCTAATTAATGTTGTAATAACTAATTCTAACACATATATTCTTACGTCGGGTTATTAAACCCTTTAAATAAATGGATACTGTGTTCGCTATGAATAGTTTGATTGTTTTTGCGTCAGTACAAATATGTTAATAGCTACAATCAATGGATGTTATATAACAATGAAATTGGTCACTGTACTACCTTGATTTTTAATCGTATAGATTAAAAATGAACACTTTAACGATCGGATTATATTGATCGCTAATACACTGCACTTTAATCGCACTTGGAAACGAGAAATAACCCTCTTCTTACTAATAATGGGTTGTAGCCTTTACAGGTTAAGTTAAATTTGCTCGTTCCGAATACACGCACTGTTTAAAAAGATTCACTATTAACTTTCGATGCACTCTTATACGATGAGTCGCCTTTCCAATAGTTATTTTGATAAAATTTAAAGTATTTACTACTATTGTGCTGTAGTAGATTATTAAAATATAAGACAACGCCGAGACGCAACTTGTTAGCTCGTGAAGAATGAAGCGAATGCGAAAGTTTCAGCGTCCCTCTGATTATATACCCAGCTTCTCGATCGCCGTTAGGAACAATTTTCGCTAAGTAAACTCTTCTGTGATTGGTACAAAATCCCGTTATAGTGACGTAATGTTTTTGTTAGACACCACTGGCGCGTCTTTTGTACTCGACTGTCGTTATTGTTTGTATTCACCGGCAATTTCTTAAATCTGGTTAAAAAATGATGCTAACACTCATTATTAAATTATTACAATTCCAATCTCTAAGTTATTATCATCAAATTAAAGCTTAGGTTCTGCTCTTTATTTTGATGTGGCTTAATGCCGGTTTGAACCTAGTTTTCACTGACAATACATAAAAATACCGTTTTGAAACATGGTTTCTTACTGTCGTCTGCTAATAACGCAAAATGCGACTATTTCCCTATCTTTGATATTTGGTTATTTACATCTGTGTTCTCTTTTGAACGTTATTACATGAATAAAAGTACATACATTATTAAAACTAAACGCTGTTTATAGCTGAACAATATTAAATCTTGGTATAATTATGATAATACATTATTCTGACAATTCCTTATTCTCTAAATACATTTTTACATGGCCTATTTATTTTAAAGGCATACAATATTAATTGAGTGGTGGTATTTCACCTTATTCGTTATATTTATTATTCTGTAAATTTAACGTTAATTAGGGGTCCTGTTTCCCTATTAATTTACTGACATAAACTCGTTTATGCAGGGTCTAGATACAAGGTTTATTCCCTGCTTATTATTGTTTCTAATTACATCTCATTTAATTAAGAAGTTGCTTACTTACACATAAGGCTTCCGTTTATAATTATCCTTATCCTATATTGTTACATCTTTGTTGGTAAAGCTAGCTTTTTATAGCTTTGTGGCTACATCTAGTATAGTAATAGTCTTTGTTATTTGTGTATCATTGTTCTACTATTTTCAGCCAAAATGCTGTTATTTGTGATTACTTTATTAAAGTCATTGGTTATTTAGTTTATATTATATGACTCTACACATCAATGTCTTGAACTGGCTCCCTTGACAGCTTATTTGTGAACTTTGCATGTCCATTAGTTATAGTCAGTCATTGTGTTTAAGTTGTAGTGTCATGCAGTGTATTCATCACTGCTTCTTGGGATCCTTCCTCTTCTTTCTTCTATGCTGGTCCCTTCTCTTCTTTGTTACATTCATTACAATTATTCACTTTCTAACTTTAGTGTCATATTTTACCCTTCTGGTATGTGTTTTGGTTATGTAACTTTTGTGATGTTACAATAGTAATAATTAAATAACAAAAAATATAATGACAATGAATCGTAACGTCACACAGAACACAGTTGTACAGATGAACAGTCATAAACAGTTGAAAGCGATAACAACACGAACGCGCGCAATGTAACTTACCGCCACTGCATACCAGATCTTCGCAGTAACCTTGAGATCCCCTCCAGTCCGGCGCGATCTCGTCTAATCGTCCGTTGGCTTCCTCGCCGCACCTATATTCATCCGCCACAAACAAGTTGCTTTCTTGGCAGCCAGGCGGCAGAGTAATCACTTGTTAAAATTTTACAGACCGTTGTGAACACAGTTTCATTTAAAAGTAAATAATATTGTCATCGGAGACATAAACGTTATTGTATTATATATCTTTCCAAAGGCAACGAAATTATGAAGCGAATCCGCTGCTTCAGAATATTTTTTTTTTATATTACTTTCACTAATCGAGGTCAAATATTGTAAAATATAATTAAATTTTTTTTAAAACACTAATTATAATTTTACAACTTATTACAGCGGATCCAGTCCAGATTTTTGAGTTCTTTAAAAGTACACCTCGTTTGTAATTTTCCGTTTACGATTAAGGGAGAAATGTACTTGTGAATAAAGCATTGTTCTTATGGGCTTTGAAATTCAATATGGCGGTGTGCATGCAGACCCTTAAGTCACAATTATTAACAGAATAGTGATATTTTATTCTACATTAAAGAAATACTTATATTCTAATTTGTAAAAGAGCGGACATAGTATTTTATACTATTGTATTTTTATGCCAAGATATATTTGAGTTATTCTTATTGTAGTTGTTTATTAACGTGAAAATGTGCTTTGTAACAATTTATTTTGTTATTTTGATTTATTAAATTTAAATGACAAAATAATTGTCATGTTATTAATGAAATTAAGTTAGACACGTTATATTACACTTTAGCGACACGCCGACAATTTGGTTGTGTACTTTGCTACAGATTGTAGCGCTGATATAGAATGCAGTGTGCCGAAATTCTCTTATCGACACATTTTATGTAATTAATTGAATAAAATATTATAAATTTGAGTTAAATATTATAAATATAAATTATTAGGTTTTGACAGCATGACATTGAAGTGAATCTACCTTAAATTGCTGTTAGTGTGTCGGCAATATCTGCATCGTCATCGAGGGGGGTGGCTAGCACTTCTGACGCACTGTCGTCGTTGTCACGCTCAGTATCTGACTAATTGCTGTCCGTATCACTATCATCTACCAGATTTATCACTATTTTATCAAGGTTATCCGCCCTTGCACATTCTTTGTCAACATCATCTTCTTGTAGTTTTTCGGCATGTTTAACGCGCGATTGCCAGTCCTCTTTGGTCACTCGGCCAAGTGCTTCACGGACAAGCGTTTCGACATCAGACAACTTAAATGTCTTGTTATTTTCAGCAACGTCTCTCTTAACCTTTGCCCAAATCAGCTCGATCGGATTATACTGCCAGTGATATGGTGGAAGTCTAACCACTGAATGACCCATTAAACTGGCAATCACATACAGTTCGTAAGTTTTTTCTTTGTTCTTAAATGGCTTCACCTTTTCTAAGAGTTCCACCTTAGTTTCATTATGACTAAAAGCAATACACTTTTCGGTAAGCCACTTCTGAATTTCTTCTTTTTTCCAGTTAGTGGCTGGTATTTTTTTCTGCCAGCACCGAATGATAAGGGGCATTGTCCATTACTATTACGGAATCTTCCTCTAGTAGGTTGAGGAATGAGATGAACCATTCTTTGAAAGACTGAGCATTCATCTCGTCATGATAGTCCTGGCTGTTAGTCTTCGATTGGAAACCCCATTCACAGTCTTTCATAAATCCCTCATTCCAGCCAACGTGGCATATTATAAGCCGTCTTCCCCCTTACCGAGGGGTACTTTAAACGCCAAATGATTCGTTGTTATCTTGCCAACCGTATTTTAGACTATGGTGTTCGTTGACCCATGTTTCGTCCAAATAATAAACAGGGCGTTTATCTTCCGACTGCCTTAACTGGTGCATTGTCCTTAAAAATCTTAAGCGTGATGCCACGATGTCACTTCTCTCCATTAAAAATTTCCTTCCGTCTTTCATTTTACGATATTTGAAACCAATTTTTTTTAACAGTCTACGAGTCGACCAAACTGAACCCTTATAGCCTAAACTGTTTCTTAAATCTGTAGTTATTTTTTCTGCTGTTGGAAATTCTCCTTTATCATAAAACGAAAATATTGTACTCCGTACAACGTCCTTATCAAATTTGTCCATTTCAGTCATTTCACATTTTCTTTTTCTTTTTTTTCCAGGGGTTGAAAATGTTTTATCAGATGGATCTTCATTCACTGTTGTATTAGCCTCCTTGCAAACTCTGTTTACAGTCTTTTCACTGATATTGCAGGCTAAACTACACAATTTTGCACATTGATTAAAGTTAACAGTTTCCCTAAACTGCGGATTCGAAAGCTTTTTAAAAAAATTGTATACATTCCAAACAATGTTCCTCTCACCACTATGCAGGGTTTTTCCTTTTTTCCTGTACTTCTAAAAGTATTGGCGTTAACACCTGTAACTTCCATGATTACACAAGGTAAAACACTTTTAAACACTTAAAACTTCACTTCAAAATCGGATAGCACTTGTCACAAACTGAACAGTTCGAACGCTCCCACTCAACTGAATCATAACAATGAAAAAAACGTTGGTACAGGATGCGTTCAGTCAAGTCACCTTTTCCAGGAATAGTCTAAAAATAGTATGCGATCAGTGTGGCAACACCGCTCCGCACTGATTTGTTTGTTCAAGGTTGCGCGCTCAGTAGGCTCCGCCCTCAATGGACTTTAGCCGTGCTCTTGATTGTAAACACTTTCCGGTAATATTTCATTAGATCTCTACTCTTATCTTATTTTGTTTTCTTTATTCGCGTTTGTTTACACAGTTTAGCACCCCCTTATCACATACATGGAAGGGATTGTGCTCTGGCATGAAGAACAAAAAAAAATAAATAAATAACTCAGTACTCCTCCCTCATCACTATGTATTGTGAGTGTCCCCGTTCTCAATCAGTTCTGTCATCATCGAGTCACGTACGACTGTTGACGGTGCTAACGACAGATGAATGTGGTACTGTTATTTCTTTACTCCTGTAAAGCTTTTTAATTTGTTTATTTATTTATGTATTATATAAAATAATCATACATAACTAGGAATAATAAGATAAACTATTCATGTTGTATCAAGTTTCTTATTGAGAAAACCCTAATAACCTTTCTTTAAGCTACGGTGGTACTCGAATTGAACGCAGAAGACCAAAGTGGTACGCGGATCCGGAAAGGTTGGGAACCACTGCCCTAAGACATTTACCATTTCGTTGTGAATTTCCATTGCCGCTAGACCTTGTTTAACAAACAATTCAATCACATCAGGATGTTTCATTTCGTCCATTTCTCAAAGCACGCGTGACTCGTAAATTTCGAACATCTGCTAAACAATGAATAAATTGACAGATAGATATGGAAATTAACATTCTTGGATTTTGTTGTTCATGGCGTGTCCGTTGATTAACTAATTATAAGTATAACACTACCGGTCCCCGGAACAAAGTTTTTTATTGGTAAAAACGTAAAACTTTTACCTTATAGCCTGGTACGTTTTTCAAGTTTTTTACCGATAAAATTTAATTACCATTAAGGAAATTAACAGGCCTTTACATGAAATATGAATCTTAAAACACGCTAAAAATTTTAGTACTACCGCTAAACTATATAGGCCTATGTTGCTCCTCGAACGTTTCAGCTAACCCTGCTCGAGATGCGGAACTCGCGAATGTGTTTTGCACAGTGCACAGCACGGTTAAGACACGAAGTTGCTGCTGATAAACGCAGTGATTAAACTTGTCGATATGCGTGGTTACGCTATGATCCCGCGTACTTATTACCTCAAATAAAATTTATTTGTTTTCTAGTGTTGCCAACCAACTAATTCATTAAACGTGCGGCAAGAAACTGCAATTTCCTCCATTTTCGATATTCTCCGCACAGTGAACTGTTAAAAATGTGTAACTTTTTAAAACGAATCCCGTATTCTGTGTGTATAGAACATTATTAAAGTTATATATGAAATTACGTTTTTAACAGATAACGTTGAGCAGTGGCGGCTCGTGAGTAAACTCACCAGGGGTTCACACAGCTAATATTGTACGTTATTAATCCATGTGCCTGCTAATATTTGCACTGAAATTATCATTTCCAATAATTTTTCAACATTAAAGTAAATGACGTTACTAAGAAATTTTAAATAATTTTAGTAAGTAATATTAACAAAATGAATCTAACATTGTAGTTTACTAAGCTTCAACTGGATTCTTTATTTAATTAATCTTAGAAAAATTAAATTTAGTAATAATGATAGCAATCATGTTCTGAAACAATAGTAAATTATATACATACTACTTACAAGTATCAGTAGGTTAATTGGATCTTTAACAAAAACTAAGTGAACTTCTTGTAAACAAAGTCCATCCTTCGGTCTTTCTTTGAAAGAAATCTATCAATCACTATTTCATTAAACTTACGGATGGGCTTCACCAGTTCTTTCTCTATTGATAACATGGCTAAGGCATTAAGTCTTTCTTGAGACATCGTACTTCTCAAAAAGGTTTTTATCCTCTTCAGAGTCGAGAAGCATCGTTCGGCTTCAGCTGAAGTCATTGGGATTATCGATATCATCCTTAAAAGCGTATATGACTCTGAAAACGAATGTTTCAGATCATTTTGTATAAGAAATTGCAGTAAGCTCACAGCACCATTCATACATCTTATGTCTTCACGTCGGTAAAACACTCCAAGTTCGGTTTTTAGCTTTGCTTTGTCCAAAAAGGGGTATTTTTCTATTGTTTCATCTAATGCAGATTGAGGAAATGATTTACTGTACTCACTAAATTTTTGAGGAACAATAAGGGATACGGCTGAATGGTGCGATGTAAATGAAAACCGCTCTTTTATTTGCATCGAAATTACATCACATACTTCTTTAACCGCGATCGTCCTATTAGCATGACCGCCTTCTTCGTGTCTTGCTCTTTTGCGTTCTAGAGGCACCTGGTCAACAGCACTTTTCACGGAGTTCATTTTTTATCTTTCTTTATTTATTTCCCTCAGAAAGGTTTCCACTTCCTTTTCTGTTCGCGCAGGATCTGTATAGGTAAGCTGAATTTGTCTGTATAAAATGTTGACGTGTGGCATTATATTATGGAAAACTGTAAGCCAAAACACAAAAGTTGGGTCTTCCAGCATTCGCCGGATTGCTCCAGCTTTGGTAATAGAAGATTCTTGTTTAGAGGTTGATTCTATTTCCTCCATACAGGTAATAAGGTCTTCCCGATGTTCGAATACTGTATTTACAGTTCTGCTTTTAAAATTCCATCTAGTGCTTGAAGCTCGAGGGATTATTTTCCCGACAATATTATCCAAAATTTCTGCTCTTTGAGGTGAATTGCTGAAAAAGTTAGTTATTCGCGAAAAATATCCGCACTTGCTGATTTTGGCTAGCAGCTCGAGCAATCACTAGATTTAATTGATGAGCATAACAGTGGATATAAAAAGCATACTCATAATGTCGTTGAATAATTGTTTGTACACCGGTTAGGTGTCCGCTCATCACGTCTGCTTCATCATAACTCTGAGAGATTAACTTTTCCGGCTTATCAACAACATTTTTTAGGGCGCCAAGAATGCATCCAGCGATCGAGTCTGAGTCGTGTCCGGGGGGATGTATAAACCCCCAAAATCTTTCTACTGGTTCTCCATTAGGTAATACGTAATGAAAAACAATAGCTAATTGAAATGTCAAACTAACATCTGTGGTCTCGTCAGCGATTACAGAGAAGAAATCTCCAAATTTTATTTCCTCCTTAATCTTTTCCTGGCAAACAAGAAGCATACAATCGAGCAGGTCGTTTTGAATTTCTTTTGATGTTCCTTTAAAAACGGTTGCATCACGTAAGTGTTCTCTTAGTGAGGCATCAATCTGAGCAGCAAAATCCACTAAGCCTCGAAAAATCCCAGGATTTGAAGAATCATCTCCTTCCCTGTGTCCCCGAAGTGCCAGTTCAAAAGCGCCGCAAAATTTAATGCAGTCAATTATTTTTGACAATGCATAACGATTTTTCTCTACTTTTTCATTATGTTCTTTTACATTCCTCCGATAAGCGCTGTTCAACCGCTGACGTATGTCGACTTTACCAAGCAAGTTAAACTCTAGCAAAGAGTTCAAATGAGTTTGAGAACATTCATGTTTTTTAATTTTCGAGAGTAAATGACCTAAATCATTCACACCATACTTAATCCAGTTTAAGTTTTCAGAGCTTTGTTTTGCAAATAACAGACAAGGGAAACAATATAGTTTATTTGTAGCTTCACAACCGCAGAGCCAAGAAGTCTTTTCATATAAAGTTTCTTTAAATTCCCTTTTGAAATCTCTATCTTTACCTTTGGACACTTGTACGATATTAAGCTTTGGGGTCGGACGAACACGTTGTTTTATTTCGAGATTCTTTTCTAATGAAATACTTGAAAAAATTGTTTCTTTTAACACAGACACAGGGGTAGCAGCCATTGCTAATCGATCACCAACATTAACACAACACAAACACAACTGCACTGGGCGCAAGCGACACTGGGGGCGAGTAACTTGACGCCTACAACGACTAGAACAGCACTGGTTCACAAACCGAATGTGCGCACAATCTTTACATGGGCGAGGTTTGCCCCCACCACCGCGCCAATGCCGCACACGTCACCGCTCTCATTTGATCCAGCAGCGCACGTACAGAGCTGTGCGCACACCTTACGCCGCGTCGACTGCACGACTGTTTTACCAGAACGAGCATTTTGTTATTGCATCATAAAACTAAACCAAATTATTTCCCGTTTATTTAGTGTTTGTTAAAATTAATTAATTTATATTTATTTATGTAGGGGGTTCACGTGCTCATGTGCACCAATTAAGAAACCGCCACTGACGCTGAGTAACACGCAAACTTTGTACCGCAACTGTTATCAATTAAATCTCAGCATACCTTTGACATTTAGATTTACTGCTTGAAAAGCCTTCGGCAAGAAAAAAAGATTCTTACCTTTTAAAAAATACAACTTCACTATGAAAAGAAATAATGTAAAATTTTTAAATGAAAAAATAGAATGTAATAAAATGAAAAATGTTAAAATGAAAAATGAGATAAATACGTAAATTAAAACATTCGAAAAATAAAAAACAATCCATAACTCAGAAAATTCATAAAACTGTAAATTATTGAACCACAAAAATACAGTGAATGAATTTTAGCATTTTTCAGCCAAACCTTGGATGCCTCTGCGTACTACCTGTTGCGATACCACCGGTCTTAGGCGATACTGCGCCTTCAAAACACTGGTTTGTAAGTGGGTACTTGAGTATAAATGTGACCGTATGAGCAACGAAGACGATCAACCTCACAGGACGTAACATGAATCACTTCTTTAGAACTCCAGTCCATGTTGGTCCTTCACACATAATCCCGAAGCGTGACTGCAAATATCTTGGAGTCACCCTCGACACCACTCTGACCTGGCGACAACACATCAAGAGAATCACTGACCAAGCTCGAGCCCGTCTCCGATCGCTGCGAATCCTATGCTCTGTATGACGGTGGTTGGCGTGTGGACCCTTGGCGTACCTGCTGCCTCTCCCCCATTGTAATACTTCCGCCTGGGCTCGACAGCAGCTAATTGCCGCGTGAGTCACCTCACTGTGCGTCCAGTATGAAACAATTTTTTTTGCCTCGCCCAATACTGGTAAAATGTTGTTATATTTGAAATCAGCGAAATAATACGATGAAAATGACACCAAACACGACTAAAAATATTAAATTTTAAGGTGTTTTAAGGTAAAAGATCAACAACTACTTTAATACACATCTTCAGTGCATAGTGCTCAAAGAATAAATTTAAATGACAAATACGAATACTTGTTTAATTGCTTTGTTTGATTCAAAAAGAACACATAATATTTCGTGTTTAAGCGCTGGTAGTGGATAAAGAACTTCCTGCTCATTTCCTATAATGGGGCTGCTATGAGTCATCTCGTGACTAGTGCTGCTTGGTATTTATGACTTAGCCTCATCCCTTCTTCAGTTGCTCACAAACAGTTGAATAGTTTAGTGTCTGGCTATTGGCTAACCTCACGAGGAGTTCGTATCACGGACGACATGCGTAAGAACGGACTGTATAATGTCGTCAAGCTACACAAGCCCCAACTGACTTCTTATATCATTGACAAGAAAGCATATGAGCTTGGATTTCGGGTTATTCGGCTTCCACCTTATCATTGTAATTACAATGCTATTGAAAAGGTCTGGGCTCACTTGAAGAATTACGTCAAACAGCGCAACATAACATTCAACCTGGACGATGAGCAAAATTTGTTTTTCGAAGCTGTAAACTCCTACCAAGCAGATTCGTGGAAAAACTGCGTTAAACACGTAAAGAAAGAAATGGATGATGATTGGCTGAGTGAAGGACTTGATGACCGCAGTGTCCAGGAAATGATCATCAACTTGGCTCAAGGAGATTCAGATGATGACGACAGTGACTGGAACTCTGACGAGGAAGAAGACTTGGGAACATCTCCATTGGAATAGCTGTTTTAATGAGAGTAAGTAGACTTTTTATATTTATTTAGTGTTTTAATTATTTTGTTTTTGCCTTATATTTCAAAGGCCAAATGTTTGAGAAACGTTGTTCCAAAAGATATTATAAAAATATAGTACTATCTAAAAAAATATTATCAAAGTAGGGTACTATTATGAGCTAAGTCATAATAGTAAAAAAAGAATAGTAGAAACAAAGCTAAGTCATAACTGGTCTTATTTACAAATAATTATTTTCAGAAAAATGTTTGTTTTTTCATAGGTTCTCTGGTGACTAGGATCGATTTCGTTTACCAGCATCAACTTTGACCTGCTTTATTACAATCGCTAGCATAAGTCATTATAAATATGTAAAGTTATTGTAAATTAAATAATACAAATAAAGTCATTGTAATTATTCAGTCATTGTTACTTTATACGTAACGACCAGTTTTTAATATTCCTTAGTCGTGTTTGGTGTCATTTCATCGTAGTCTATTATTTCGCTGATTTCAAATATAACAAAATTTTACCAGTATTGGGCGAGGCAAAAAAAAATTGTTTCATACTGGACGCACAGCGAGGTGACTCACGCGGCAATTAGCTGCTGTCGAGCCCGGGCGGAAGTATTACAATAGGGGAGAGGCAGCAGGTAGGCCAAGGATACACACGCCAACCAGTCATACAGAGCATAAGTAGACACGACCGCTGCTCTAGTGAACTACTCAGCAGGATCTATACAACATGCATTAGACCCGTCTTGACTTACGCACACCCGGTCCTGCTGACGACAGACCCCACCAAACTAAAACCCTACAGGATTACAGAACGACGTGCTTTACGCTTGATATACCGCCGACCTCTCCGCACCAGAACCTTTAATATGGCTTTATATGCCCTAAACTATTCCCTGACCTAGACACTTTCCTAGAAAAACTCAACTGGAAATACACCACAACTGCTAAAACACTAACCGCTCTATAATCTCTCATCAACCCCCTCAATAGACCAATCCGAAACACCCAGCATCCTAACTTCCTAGTCAATCGTCTCCTGACTCTTGCAAATGAACCCCCGTCCAGGCGTCCACGACGAAGACCACGAATCAGAAGGGTCCCCGGACCCGACTAGCGACCGCCACCGGCCTCGCTAAGCTGAACAAATAAAACAAAATGAAGTAAAATAAGTAAATATAAAACTAGATTCAACTCCTCCGCTCCGTCCTACTACAATATCAACACCAACCTAGAAAGAAGACAATAAATAAAAATAAAAATAACTATCTCCCATAACTCAAACCTATCTTAAACCTGAAATCCTGTCCAACGCCGATCCCTTGACGCCACTACGACGCTTTACACCACCTTTAGCGTCACTAGCTGCACGACACTGGCCGCTCTAGTCTATAAGTTTGGCCTAAACACCACCCACACCCTCTCCTAGAGGCTGCTCACACGTTTACTCAAACACTCTCTCTACGCTAGTACCACCACCTTCTCATCGGCCGGTCCGCGCTGGCGTGCGAACCAAACCCACACAACTTTACCCACACGGCCGAAGGGAGCTTGCTCCAGAACAGCCCAAGAGGTCCCAACTTGATCTTCTCAAATATCACGAAAAAAACGAAGACGATCCCCGCAGTGGACGCCCAAAAAATGCAAATATTCCAGGTAGACCTATGATTAAAAAATTTCATATATATTGGTAGAAGACCTATGATTAAGACATTCTTCTGAAGATAGGCATCTTATATGAGTCTGTGTCATATTTTAATTCAAGTACTTACATACAAATTTTTTGCCAGGTGGGTGCCGCATTTGGAGTTGTTGCACTTTTGGGGTGTTCTCTGCAGGGATCATCTACATTACTGGTACGGGCACGAAGTGCCCAAGTGTCGATAACGTGTAACACGCAATTTCCAACAGCTGGTAAACAATGAATAAATTGACAGATAGGTTTGGAAATAACAGGTGTTTGTTTACATGAAATATGAATCTTACACAGACAAAATTTTAGTTCTGCCGCTAAAATGTAGTTATCGCTCCGCGAACTTTTCAACTAATCCTCGTGTATGGAGGTAGACTCCAGGTTCACTTCTGTTTGGTCAAAAGTGTCTTGACTCGTTTTTGGCTGATAACTAAATCCTAATTTATAACATAACATGGTGAAAAGTTTCAATAGTGGTTAGATCACAGGCGAAGAGATTGTATTGGGTCTCTGAGTGAGATGCCACGAGTTAGTTGATGACCTTGATTACATATTTTATAATGTCAATGATTGTCGGTCGCGAATTCCGAGGAAAACATATGTAAACCTGATGTCACTGCATGATTATTGATTCATTATTCTGAATGAACTGTAGACCTACAGAATACTGGAATTCCAGGCGTATACTGGAATACTAGCGCCAGTGGCGTATCTAGAATTTGGCCTTATGGGGGAGGGTCCGGTCGAGTCGGGTTCATACAAATGAAAAAAAAACAGTGACGACTAATCAACATTAGTATATCTTTAAAGTGGTTGAAAAACGTGTGATAATAACCTGATATCAATCCCATCAAAATAAATTGTAAAAACACAACAATAAAAATAAGCATTACTGAAACACTGTTAAGAAGAGACTTACTGACTGGATTGATTTTCCTATTTCATATTTCAAACGTATACGCAAATGCTTGTATAATGATTGTATATTTAAAAAAGAGTTACTGCTATATTAGCGTACACAGGTGAACAAATAATAAAATAATCTAAAAATTAGGAGATTAACAAAATTCATAAACTTTTTCGACCCTTTGGGGGGGGGGGGTCCCCTCCGTAAATACGCCCTTGACTAGCGCGGTACAGTACTTCATGTCAAGTGGACAAACGCAATCCAATCGACTCGTGTTGGTATTATGAATGAGAAGAAGGATTTTAGACCCCCCAGGGAGACTAATTTTTATTCTCGGTCGGATACTTTTTGTAGGGTTTTCTCTATGTTTAACCAAACAACCCTGTAGGAGAGTGGTGAAGGTGATCTCCGCTTATTAAGATGCTGCGCTATGAGCGTTGTAAAAAGATTTCGGCAACGATAAGTAAGTGACTCGGAAATCTACAAAAAACCCGAAATATTCCACACAATTAGGCCAGGGTATCGCTGTTTCCTATCTCAACCCGAGATCATATGAAACAACCGCGTCCGCGAGAACACTTTACTGGTGTTCTTAGAGTCTTAGAGGCATTCACAGAAACTTCTAGTTGCCGTCTACTGAACCTATGCGTCAAGCTGAGCTCAAGTTTGCGAGAGTAGCTAAGTTTTCTTTGGTGGCCAAGGACGTCATTCTGTTTAAAAAAAAATATACCCGCATTCCATACCCTTCCGGTATATTATTAGCGATAAGAGAAAAGAGTGAAAAAGAAAAAAGTGTCTAGAATGGTGATTTTAGAGACTTCGCCAGTTTTGAACTATTCTAAGGAGAGATTGTTGTCTATTTTCACTCGGAAGCTCCGCTCTTACGAAAAGCCAGTGAACAAGTGAACGTAACACTCGGGAAGAATGATTTCCTTGACCTCGTGCAATATACCTTCATTCTAGATCTAGACACTCTTAAAAGCCTTCTCGATAAAAAAAAAACACGATCGTCTGTTCTGGTAGCACTTTACATAATAGATTCTATACCGGTAACTGATAAGTGGTGATATGAAACTCTCGGAATC
This sequence comes from Magicicada septendecula, assembly GCA_034769895.1. Taxonomy (NCBI): domain Eukaryota; kingdom Metazoa; phylum Arthropoda; class Insecta; order Hemiptera; family Cicadidae; genus Magicicada; species Magicicada septendecula. The sequence continues at coordinate 180,732,706 of CM068367.1, read as the reverse complement.
CGAAATATTCAGGACTTGACTTGTCCAGAAAATTACAGAGTCATAACGCTTCATAGCAATCGTTTGACGTAGTGAAAGAAAACTGTTGGGCCGGAAGTTGTTCTCGCATGACAGTTCGGCAGGGGCGGATCCAGAAATTTGCTCAGGGGGTGGCACATTCTGGCAGTTTTGGGCCCCTCCTCTCCAGGGGGGAAGGTGTTGTTAGAAAAAATCTTATTATCAAAGTGTCTGTTGAATCAAACGATATAAAAATTAATATAAATAAATAAATAATTACATATATTAATATAAATACAAAAACATTAGTTTTTTAACATTATTTATTATTGTATTATTATTATTATTTGAAAAATAATAAAACAACCTATTTTGATTTTAGAAAGTATAATGTATTTGTACAAATTTGAAATAATATAAAGTAAAAACTTATAACAGGAATTTTTTATTTTATCTATTTAAACTTTCTTTAGAAATTTGACTTTCATTTCACTTATAAAACTAATCTAATTTTTACACCATTACTTACTCTCGATACAATAAGAATAAGTGTTATCAATAAGGAAAGTAAAACATCTAAATAAAAATAAGCACAAATACTAATATAGAATTATAATTTACAAAAATACACATATTCATTATCAATACTCTGATCTAGAAATATTAGGTGTGAACGTATTTTTTTTTGTTATATCTAATCAATATTCTAGAAACATCTAACCTCCAGAAAACCAATCACTTTTTAAGAAATTCCTTTTTTTGTAGATAAAACAGATACATAAAATCTTCTTTAAAATAACATTAATATTAAGTATTACAAAATTATTAATTGGACTGCTCATGTAACAAAATATAAAAATTGTTATTTTAATGTCCTTTTGAGATGCTCATCAAATAAGAAAACAACTATTGGAGCATCACGATTCAAGAGATTCTTCAAATCTGATGTATGACCACTAACGTTCGAATAATCTCAGACTGTGGTTTCGTAAATTCTTCTTTTAAGTGATGAGCTGCAGCAGGATCCTGTTTAAGATAATACATAGCTTCTGCATGCGCTATTAAAAGAGCTTTAGCTAAACTAGTACTCATTTTCGATATTCTTTGCCCTGTAATTAAATATCCATTATTTTTATGTTAAGGTAAAAAAAGCACCTTTAATCTAATACATATGCATTCAAAGTAAGGCTAGAGAAAGTATACGTTTGTGTCTCCTTGCAAAAATCTCTAATACTTCTTTGGGAGACATACGGTAGGCGATATCACGATGGACTTGTAGAATCGCAAGTCCATTTAAACGATCTTCAGTCATTGTAGACCTTAAGTAAGTTTTAAGTCGACGCAGGGCCGAAAATGAACGTTCTGCAGTGCTTGATGTAACTGGAAGCATGCATATGATTTGTAAAAGCACTCTGACATTTGGCAAGTCTGACACGAGTGTGTAGACTTCTGCAGGATATTTGATAAACTCTTGTAATTTTGCTGCCCATATCTGCTTCCAGATTTTAAGTTCCCCTTCTAAAGCAGGGAAATAAGGTAAATCATCCCTATACAATTCAGCCCCTTGCAGAACAGACTCTTCACAATCTTCCGAAAATTCTTGTGATAAAAGTTTTTGAATCTGTCCAATTTGTATCATTTGCGATTTTGGAAATCTAGAAGAAAGTTCATTGATCAGGTAATCTAGGAATGGGAGATATACACTAATACGAAAATATTCTTCCACAGAATGGGTTTGTATATTGGATCTGTTTTTTTGGAATCCTACTGTTCTCGGGTTTTTTATTTCCGTTCCCATTTCGCAAGCCAAATCTTCAGATTTTTTTGTATAGCTGTTTGAAGTGTCTAATACTGTTTTCCCGATGCGCTAGCAGGCTTGATATTGTGGCATTTACCAACTCCATGGCTGTCAATAAGTCCATATATTCCGCTTGTAACTTTCAAGCCAAGGGTAGAGTTAATCCCAAAAAATCAGCTAATACAACTACACTAACAAGGAACTCGGACGATAGTATACTATGAAGGTATGAAAATGCGTCACTTCCCTTTCCTTCAGTTGACTGAGCAATAGTATCTAAAACTATTGGAAGAATAGGTAGAGCATTTAAAAACGTTAATACAGCATCGTGACGTTCACCCCACCTTGTTTCGCACATTTGTTTTACAGAATGTCTTCCATTTTTTAGTTTGTCATGCATTTCTTCGTCAAGTTTTCGTAGTCGCCCAGCCGACTCTCGAAAGAAGTTTGCCACGGAAGAGATGACTCCGATAGCATTTCTTATACAGGCCACAGAACAAGCTTTGCTTATAGCTAAATTAAGCCTGTGATTCGCACAATGACTGTAAATCGCAAGTGGCTGTATTCCTGCTATTCTAACTAGGTGATCCGGTTGAGTTCAGTTGAGTACAGCAATTAGCGACATCTATGAACATTCCGTCGCGTCAAAATACAGAGTCGGTAAAATACGCTCGAAATTCAAATGAAGTAAACGTTAAACAAACCATTAAAATGATAGAAACTTCTTATAAATAATGTATACGAATATATATATATATATACTAGGGGAATACCCGTGCTTCGCTACTGAGTTTCACGTTGTACGTAATGAAAATGTTAGTTTAATTAATAAAGTTCAATTAAAGTAGGTTTCTTAAAAATAAATAGCTGTTGCCCACGACTTCGTTCGCGTGGTCTTCAGTTTAATGCGATAATATATTTATAACAGAATCTATTCTATTGGGTTGCCATAGTAACCAAATCTAATAGTTTGGGGGACCCCCCAGAGGATCGTATCGAAAAAACACCTGTCCTATGTTGGTTCTCCCGTTGCGTAAAATATTTGTGCCAAGTTTGGTTGAAATCGGTCTAATAGTTTAGGAAGAGATGTGCAAGACCCCAAAGGACCCCCCAAAGGATTGTATCGAAAAAAAACACTTGTCCTATGTTGGTTCAGTGGTTTAGGAGGAGATGTGGAAGACCCCAAAGGACCCCATCGAAAAAACACCTATCCTATGTTGGTTCTCCCGTTGCGTAAAATATTTGTGCCAAGTTTGGTTGAAATCGGTCCAGTGGTTTAGGAGAAGATGTGGAAGACCCCAAAGGACCCCATCGAAAAAACACCTATCCTATGTTGGTTCTCCCTTTGCGTAAAATATTTGTGCCAAGTTTGGTTGAAATCGGTCCAGTGGTTTAGGAGAAGATGTGGAAGACCCCAAAGAACCCCCAAAAGGACCCCATCAAAAAAACACCTATCCTATGTTGGTTCTCCCTTTGCGTAAAATATTTGTCCCAAGTTTGGTTGAAATCGGTACAGTGGTTTAGGAGAAGATGTGGAAGACCCCAAAGAACCCCCAAAAGGACCCCATTGAAAAAACACCTATCCTATGTTGGTTCTCCCTTTGCGTAAAATATTTGTGCCAAGTTTGGTTGAAATCGGTACAGTGGTTTAGGAGAAGATGTGGAAGACCCCAAAGAACCCCCAAAAGGACCCCATCGAAAAAACACCTATCCTATGTTGGTTCTCCCTTTGCGTAAAATATTTGTGCCAAGTTTGGTTGAAATCGGTACAGTGGTTTAGGAGGAGATGTGGAAAACCCCAAAGAACCCCCCAAAGGACCCCATCGAAAAAACACCACTAATTCAGAAACCTTCGCGGGCGTGCGCACAACAACTCACCGAAGTTTCATTGCAATCCGATGAATGGTATAGGAACGCATACGGGACAAACAAAGAAACATTCATTTTTATATATAATTTCCTGGAACCCGATCGCAGCGCCACCTACCGGGTCCAATTGTGAATCTAAACCATCCAGGGACCCACTCAAACACACACACAAAATTTCATCAAAATCGGTCCAGCCGTCTAGGAGGAGTTCAGTGACATACACACGCACACACGAAATATATATATAAAGATATATATGAAAAAATAAAAATAAAATTGCGATAAAAAATAAAATATAATAATTGTTGTAAAAAATTCGGGTTTCAAAGGGTTAACTAACTGAAAATATCATAATTGCACTAGCTACATAATTCATTTTATCCAGTGTATTTTCGAACCGTCTGGGGGGGCACGTGCCCCCGTGCCCCCCCCTTGGATCCGCCTATGCAGTTCGGTATCGTGATCCCACTAGATCTACTGTTCGGTAGGTCAACAGACCGACCACCACTGATCTAGAAAATATCATATTTATTGAACAGGTAACAGCCCTCATGACCACTTTATAGAAGAAGTGTGAAGTACCGTACATTACAATCCAAACCAAGCCCGGACCCACAAAGAGGAAATCGGTAAACACTTACTACAGTCCTACCGAGGTTAACATATTATGGTTTCCGGGTGATTTTTTCCTGGAAACCATAGTTTAAAAAGCCGTTCAAGGACAATCAAAAGTTTATTTTCCAAGGAAAAACCTAAGTTCTTTTGAAAGAAAAAATTGAAAAAAGAAACACATGGTTCCTCGTAAATTTGTTCTCCCTCCCCCAAAACGCTTCTTTGGATTCGTCCCTGGGCCAAGTGCCATTTGAAGTTTCAGTATAATTAACCGATTACTTTGATCTTAAAATGGGTGGGATTCAAGCGATAGAAAGCGCTGGACTTAGTCATCCAAATTCAAATTCTGGGGAACGTTAGGGTGCGAACGGTCACAAGTAACAGTATCCCATGACAAAAACTCGACCTTTCACCGGACAGCCGATCATTTATCCTGATCGAATCCAGGTAGTGATCCGCGCATGTCGATGCTTCCTCATCGGCAAGCTACATACCGGCATCGTCCGTGTGGGCCATGTTGTGTCAGACATTAAGTGGTGTCAGTGCGGCTAATCTTACATGAGCCGTCCCAAAACAAGCTGCCACGTTGGATGTGCCACGTGTCCAATGCCAACTCGTCTTGTAAGCGGAAAATAAACGCCACTCTGAGATAGGCCTACTGTTTATTACGTCAGAACAGTCGCCGTCTTAACCAGTCAGTGCTAGGACTAATTCGGATCGCTATGTATGTAAAGTTCTTTACAATTATTTAATCGAATCGACTTTTATGTATTACTACTAAATGTGTCTCATTATTTGTTCAATAGTTTTCGATACTTTGTGAAGAAACTAGTAACAGCAAGTTTTAATGTAGGCCTACTCGCTTGCGCGCGCACACACACACACACTAGTGTACTATGAATGTGCTGTGTGCTGTGTGCTGTGTTGACAGTGTTATCTGCCAGTGAGCGCATTATTTGCTGGTCTGTGCCTACACAGATACGTTATTATCAAACAGTGTGCTAAAAATTATTGTAAATATTCAGATTTCTAATAGTCATATGTAGAGCGTGCATTCATTTAACCTTATGTAATTATATTTTCATTACATAAAAACAGTGTACTTGAGATAATACCGATAACATAGCTGACTGTTGACTGAGTTGTAAATCGAAAACAGATAATACAAGAATATTGTGTTTACAACAGACTATGTATTAATCATGTAGTTTTCCTTAATAGTCCAATGCGATTTTTACCCACTGTATGTCTATGCAGGCATTTTATTTCTCTCGGTATTAAATGCATTGTTCTATCATAAGACAGGTATAAACATCCAGTGGATCATTTTTATAATATGACTTATTTATGTATTATAGTCTACCCAAAAAACCTACATATTTGTAAAATTATATTCATAATAACTCAACTAATCTTCTAGTTTAATATTAATAGTAAATAATATTATATATTTTGAACAAGAATATATTTTTTATTATTTATTATAACGTTTTGACAGTTTATCATACATGACTGTTATCTTCAGAAATAGAATGTACAGTAATGCATTTGTAAAAAGTGTGTAATTCATTAGAATAAAAAAAAAACTATATGAATTATTTTTCTGTTTAATTACATTTTGAGGACCATATTTTGATAATTTAATTAATAAAAACATTTTTTAAGACATTCTTTTTTTAAACCAGAGGACATTTTTTGATAAATTATAATTGTACATGTACTTGCATTTGTTAATACAGAAACGGATTTAATAATTTGCCTAAAACTTCATAAACAATGGAGTTACCAGCTACCTATAAGCCTGGATTCCATGATGAGGACGCCATCAGAAAGATGAAGTACACGCCATTTGGAAACACGGGATTGAAGTTTTCTAGACTAGGTTTTGGAGGAGCTGCACTTGGAAATGTTTATGGGTGAGTGTGTCTTTACAAATAAAGAAATTAAATTTTTTACTTATCATATGATACCATTTAACTTTATTAGTATGGTAAACATTTATTAAAGTATAAACTGAAATATTTTATTGGTACCATATTTTTTCACCAGTAATAGGCTACATAATGTTGCTGACAATTCTTAGGACTTGTAGAAATTGGTGGTCTAATTTTATAAATAATAATTCTGTTGTTCTGTCACTGACTAGAACAACGTTTTGGGTCTAATATTCAGACTGGCCATGTACATTAGCTATTATTGTATTATTATTATTACATTTGTGTGATTATAATTATGTTAACTATGATATTTTTACTACTACTACAACAACAAAAAACACTAGTAATCACTCTTATGTTGTTACACTTACTGTGTTAGTAGCAAAATCATGTTAAATACCTGCAAATTGAAGTATAAATAGGAACAGATTATGAGTGGGGGGGGGGGGGAATTCCCACTGCTCAAATCTGGCAAAACTTATCCATAGGCCTATCTTGTTGACAGAGTATTATTAGACCTATTTTTTCTTGTAATTCTTAGATTTTTAAACATTTAAAAGAAACATTTCAAAAAGAGGAATATTGTTTTTCTTCCTGTACCGGTATTTGAAATACAGATTAAGTTTTTTAACCATTAAATGTTTCACCTACTCAGAACTCCCTCATCAAAAAAACTAAAGTTCCTTAAGTCGAATTTTATATAAATTTCGATGAGTAGGCCCTTAATTTATAATTGACTTATTCCTGTATGAAAGTATACACATTTTAATTATATATATATATAAACGTATCTTCCCATCAGTTCACCATCATGTTACAGGAGGCATCAATTCTTGAATTTTTTCGACCCCACTATATAAAAAGTACTAATTATCAGAGGCATTTTATTTTACCACCATCAGATTCAGTGATAAAAACCGCATAAGAAAAGTACCACATTTTTTGTTTATACATTCATAACAATAACCTCCAATTCTAACACAACAGTTTTCTTCAGTTATACACATCAATTGCGCAACAGAAGATTCTAAACCTTTAACAGGTCGCTCCAATTGTTACTCTGTATTCAGGTGTAAGAATTGATGAGTCAATGATGTAGAATTGGGCTGTATAATTATTTTATACACTTTGGTCCCCCCACCACTGACTTATTCGTTCATTATTTTCAAGGACTTTCTCAGAAGCCACCTGCAGTAAACATCCTGTGCTTTGGCTATCGTACTATAAACGGTATTTCTTATCACACGATGTCTGTCTTTCTCTCTCACTCACTCTCTCTGCCTAAATGTAAACCAGAAAGTCTCAACAGCTTCATAAGTAACACGTTATACGGCACATTACATGCAGAATCTTATACAACCTCAGTTGTGTTTTAACTATTCCAGTGTAACAGTGTCGTAGTTAACATTAATTCGCCATATTCCCAACAGATCCCAGTTCCATTGAATTTTTGCAAAATAAGCACATTCGTTATCACAATAAGCAGTGCGTTCGCGGTCATTCAACGATGTTATATACACACGAGAATAATTCTGACAGATGGATGGCAGTGTACGAAATAAGATTGTCCCACGTAAATTGCATTGCGCAAGGGCACTTGGTCACAAAAATCGAAATTACTGTTTGATACAGTTAGGACTATAGTTTTTACCTACACTTATGGTGGTGAGTATACAACCACAAAGTTTTGCGCTGACAAGGTCGATGTCTCCCCGTACTGCTACAAGACTGAAAGCGTTATTACGCGTTAAATCTGTGCTCCATAATCCCGTAGTAGTACGGGACGGTCATTCGCGGTCCGGATTTTTTAGATCCTGTAATTGGGGTACATACGCAATCGATCAAGTCATTATGGACCGCCGTTAAACGTCGCAACAGGCGTGAATGCGAAAAAACTAACCAAACTCAGCTTTATTCATACCTCTGTTATATAACATATAGAGATATCGATACAAAGAAAATTATTTATTTTCCAAAAAATGTGGACATTCTTGCATAGTAACCGCCTAAATAGTTATTAAATGAGTATTAGGTTTTAGTATAAGTGGTTAGCTTTATACATACTAATTTTGTGCTGTGTATAATCTACAGATGTTAATTGAATTGATGCTAACTCACTTAAAATACGTTGCAAAAACTCCCTTATCCGGGTCAATTGGGGCCAGTGTGGATGATATAAAATGCTGATATGAGAATTACAAAAATAGGGAAGGCCCAAAGAAATGAGAAAACACTATGCTGTACATTATTTGCATACATCACAAAAAAAGATAGGCTACATTCAAAAATAAATTTTTATAATAGGCCTACCTGAATGTATCATCAGTGGCGTAGCTAGGCTTTATGGCGCCCGGGGCAAGGAGATCGTCGGCCGCCTCTCCTTTATAATTAAAAGGGGACAAAAGAGCAAAAATAACGGCCAATCCAGTGAACAAAGTACTTAATAAATACAAATGTGTAGCTTTTTGTAAGAAAACACGTCCAGCAAACGTCTTAAGAATATTTGTTAAGTCAAAATTAAGAAATTACATATTATAATATTACTGGTAGATAGTTTGTATACATTTATTAGTAACAAAAGTAGAGACTATAAAATGTAGGAAAATAAAAAATTTTTAACATAAAAATGTTCTAATAAACATGCAAATTCATTGTACGTCTAAAGCGCATCGTCAAAACAATATCCTAAAGCAACATAAAGTTAAACAAAAAACTACACTAAAAATAATAGACTTAATAACTTACAATTACAGGTGAATGGTTCTGTCTTTTATTAATAAACACTTAATATTTGTTTTTAATATTTAATAAATATTTAAAACGAAATATTTTAAAATGTAACTTTCTTTGTCTTAATTGCTTCATAGTTGGTTATTAAATCACTATAATCTAAAGACAAAGGAATGTCGTTTTCTAATTGAAAGTATTCCTAAATTTGATACCCTATCTTGAGATATTATTGATTGTAGATACGATTTAATCAATTTAAGTTTACTAAACGATCTTTAGCAAGAAACCGCAGACACTGGTAAAGTAAGAAAATGTTTTAAAGCTGTTGCTAGTGTTGTATGCTTCTAATCCCATTGAAGAAATGTATTGTAACAGGCCCTGAAGTGTAAAGTTTATTTATTCTCCATCAACTGTTGCCCTTTTTAATAAAAGTATGACTTTTTTTAAGTCACTGAACAATTCTACACTGTTTAGGTCATGTGGATACAGTTTTTCAAGCACTGTGCACTTAATATTGATTTGGGAAAGCTGTTCCTTAAAATGTATATCCCCATAATTTACGTACGCCTCAAATTTACAGAGGAATCCAAAGCGTTTTCTTAACTCTTTTATGTTAGAGAAACGGCTTGAAATTTCAACTGACAGTTTGTCCAAAATTTTTATAAGAGAACGTCGCATTTCTTGCCGAACAGTTCGCATTTAATGCAGAATCGTCTGCATACTCTCCTGGCATCCTGCGCTTTCTTCTTATCCTTTATGTGATACTGGCACCCCATTCATTACATACCTGCTCTGCCTTAGTAATGACATTGTTACACGACTCATTCCTCCAAACTTTTAATTTGCCCGTTAGCGTCTCCAGAAGTGTCAATGCTTGAATAAAGCTTGTTCCTTTGGTCTGCAAGATCTTCTGGATTGTGTCTATAGAAGAAAGAATATCTGTCCAGAAAAAGAGCAAGGTTACAAAATTAAAGTTTTCTATCACATTAATTATTAATGGTGCATCTTCCTTCGTATCAACTGTTTCAGTCGGTGTATTTATCAGTTTCTCCACCGCAGCGACCACTTCATCCAGCTGAGTGGATATTGCTTTCACCGCATCAGTTTCTGAACTCCACCTGGTATCACAATGTCTTTTTAGAGTAATATTTACGAAGTCTTTAAAAACACTCCATTTATGAGTGGAACAGGAAAAGAAAGTGAATAGACGTTCTACTGTCCCAAAAAATGTCACTGCCTGAACATTTTCATGAACTGCGTGAACTCCAACCAAGTTAAGTGAATGGTTGTCACAAGGAACAAACAAAGATAGTGGATTGAAATCTACTATTCTCTTCTGAACTTCTGAATGGATACCAGCCATTGTTGATTGATTGTCATAAGACTGACCTCTGCAACCGCTAAGATTCAATCCATCTCTCCCAAGCTTACTTGTAATAGCTTCTGTGATCCCCTCCGCTGTTTTCACTTCTAAAGGAATAAAATCTATGAAGGCTTCCTTGATATCAACACAAATGCGTTTAATTTCAAATCTTATAATCTAAGATATTTGTTCTACATGTGAAGCATCTGGTGTTGTGTCAAATATAATACTAAAGTACTTCGCCTTCTTACATGCAGTAATAATATATTTTTGCGCTCCTTCTCCTAACAGGCTTATTATTTCATTTTGAATGGCTGGCGATAGATACGATATACACCCAGATTTACGAGAGACTGAATCTAAATGAGATCTCATGACAAGGTACAAATTTAGCCAAGTATTTTAGCAAAGCCAGACAGTGTCCAGGATTTGGATCGTTAGTAACTGACTCTCGATGTCCTCTCAGTGCCAGATTTTGTTATGCAAAACTTTGTACTGCGGCAATGACCTGTTCGAGAACTTTTTTCACGACTTAGCTACTTTACTCATTTGTTCCTAAGGTAGATCATCAATAAGTTCTCCTTTGTTTAAAGAACTTTCCAATCTAAAAACGCAGAGCGATGAGCAGGACTATTTTCATAATCCTGAATACGGGGATATAAATTTCGTCACGATGAAAACACATTTTCGCTATTGAATTGGGTTCTGTGATAATTTTTTGTGTGGAAATGTAGTGCAACAAAATCAAAACGGGATTTTTTAGTTGGAGAAAAATACATACAAGTGCGGTTTACCTTATCATAATGAACAGTAATTACGATGGTTGAGTATAAATAGACTAATACTGTTTACCACGCGAGGTTTATGACAACGGAGAAGCTGCCTGGTTATGCTTCTTTTATGAAAGGAATAGTCATATCAATGAAAAAATTGTTTGTAGTTTTATAAACTGATAACAATTTTTTTAGTGTATGCTCACTTTGCCGCCCTCCTGGCTATGCCGCCCCGGGTGGCTGCCCCTCTTGCTACGCCTCTGTGTGTGTGTGTGTGTGTGTGCGCGCGCGAGAGAGAGAGAGAGAGAGAGAGAGAGAGAGAGAGAGAGAGAGAGACAGATAGACAGATAGACAGACTGACAGAGAGAAACAGACAGTATTTGAAAGAGTATGTCAGCACAGTTCAGGCAAAACGTTATTGTTAAGCCTGCAAGTGCAGTAGGTATGGATAATCCCATTTAAAAAGCAAGCATATGAAACTCCCGCCAACAAAAGTGTGCAAGGTCACATAACAGTTGTGAATGTTTAAGTCAGAGCATGTGTCTGTAAACAGTGTGTGTGTGTGTGTGTGTGTGTGTGTGTGTGTGTGTGACGGGAGAGATAAGATAATTGTCGGACAATGTTGTGTGTGTGTGTGTGTGTGTGTGTGTGTGTGTGTGAAGAGATAAGATAATTGTCGGACAACTGCGGGCTCCGTGCTCTGAGCGCCGAGCTGATCTATGCATAATTAGACGCGGTAACACGTGGTTGCATATCTGTTGTTCAACTCCGTAGCCAACATTAGCGGTCCTATGAAAATTTATACAATTCATTGCTAAAAGGAATTATCACACCACTAGTAAACTCCCGGAGCTGCAGACCTCTCTAACGGTTTTGAACGAAATACATTTATATAAATATATATTAACACTTTCACTGTGAACTTACTTTTAGGTTTTGATTACCCAGACGTTTCGACGTCGTATTCGTCTTTCTCAATGGGTTTTTAAATACTGAATGTCTGTACAGTAACGGTTATGGGATGTGGGTGTGTGTGGTGGGGGTTGCTGGTGGGAGGGAATTGGCGCTGGGATTCAAATTGTGTGTAGGTATCAGTGTATCGAAAAGTATGTGTGATCTGTAATGTAATTGTTCATTTAATATGTTGTTTGGTTGTAGTGTGTGATATCTGTAATATGTTGTTTTGTTGTAGTACAGATATCACACACTACAACCAAACAACATATTAAATGAACAATTACATTACAGATCACACATACTTTCGATACACTGATACCTACACAAAATTTGAATCCCAGCGCCAATTCCCTCCCACCAGCAACCCCCACCACACACACCCACATCCCATAACCGACTGTACAGACATTCAGTATTTAAAAACCCATTGAGAAAGACGAATACGACGTCGAAACGTCTGGGTAATCAGAACCTAAAAGTAAGTTCACAGTGAAAGTGTTAATATATTTTTATATAAATATTAATAAGTGAATGAAGAGGATGTACCAACAAGCTAATTGAAATACATTTATTATTAAGTTAGTTAAATTTCAATATTAGACAATTTCTTATATTATCAGAAAAATTCTAGATCAAAATTCACGACTTTAATACTACTGTGTCACAACGATTGTCAAACCACAACTAAGGAAAGGTGCAAATAACAAGGTCATCTACGAATCGTATGTCAGCGGATTTAAGGTATACGGCTAGATAACCTCACTAGTGTTCCTTGTCAATCCGCTTACATTGCACATCCTGTGTTTACGCAAATATGCAGCTCAGCTCTCGGTCTCATAATCGTATTTTCATTTTCTTAATTACAGTTGTATTTAATTACTTTCTTTTATTCTCCCCTCAGATTTGTTCGTCCCAACCGAATGAGAAATCCTGGGAAAATAAATAGGATAATTCGCTAATGATCGACGTCCAAAGGCATCATTACATGCATAATAAAAAATTGCAATGTGAAAGTTGCAGGCTTCTGAAAAATGTGTAAGGCAATATTCATCCGTTACCTTTAAACAGAAGTAGACCTGAAATACTTGACTTCGGCTGATATGTTATTTTATTTCTCATTGACAGGCACAAACACAAACACACACACACGCAGACCTGTAGTTTGAGAACAAACCTGTGATTTCTGTAGTTAAGTGTGATTTACAATTAATAAAAAATATTAAAAAATGAAAATAAAAATAATAATAAAATTCTTAATTTTAGTAGTGACCGTCGATCAATAAATTTTAACGATGGAAGGTGAGGGTCGGTCAATAAATATAACACAAATTTTACATTGTTTGTATCGACGTTTTGATAATATTTATTGTTATCATCAGGACCTGTGTACGGACAATACAGAAAAAGTCAAACACATAACTACCAACTAGAACCAACACCCTACTGCCTTCTAAACTTGTGTTCTTTTAATTACCTTTACAGGTCAAAAGGACGCTGTACAAATGTCTTCCGGTTTATGTTTATAAATAGGGTGTGTATTGTAGGTACCTTACAGTTGTAGACAGTCATAATATTATCTAGTATTAGTTAGTTTCAAAGTAGGTATGTGTAATTAGGCTAATAATGACACATATTCGATTGGTTTTAAACTCGGTGCAGTTGTCAATCCGCGTCTTTCATATTTTACGCTTACGTAGAGAGTTTATAAACATTCCTCTCTCTCTCTCTCTCTCTCTCTCTCTCTCTCTCTCTCTCTCTCTCTCTCTCTCTCTCTCTCTCTCTCTCTCTCTCTCTCTGTGTGTGTGTGTGTGTGTGTGTGTGTGTGTGTGTGTGTGTGTGTGTGTGTGTGTGTGTGTGTGGCAGTTTTGTTTTACGTTGACAAAATAATAAAATTTCTTACATATTATTTTACTTAAATAGGTAGACATAATTACAATATTCCAAAAAACTAATTAATACAGTATTACAATTTAAATTATTGATAATATAATAATCCCTTAATTACGTTTGTAAATAATTATAGATCCAGTAATAATTGAATGTTTATTGGAACTGGTGCAGATAGCAATACATGTCAAAAATATGTTATAGCTGAATGCAGATGGTAAGATGTTCAATAATGTATATTATTAAAAGTTATTAATAATAACTACTAGTAATGAACACACTTATCCATACATTTTGAGAATTAGGTACAAAATAACAGAACTACTGGTATTACAAACACAAAATTATGGTAAACAAATTAATCATGTGACAATGGTTATTACTTATTATTTATATTGTTTTAAAATAATATTTACCGAGTACATCGTCTATACAGAGTAGTATATAGAGTAATATAGTCTATTGTTAAATTATGCAGACGTTGTCATTCACACTCTTCCTCCCTCTCACTCGCATACTCTCTCTCTCTCTCTCTCTTTCTCTCTCTCTCCTATCAAAAACACAAGAGATCCCCCCCCCAACACAATCAAATCACAATTACGCATATTCCACATATCGTAGGTACAGATAATATTCATCTAGCGTTCTTTACGTTTTAGCAGCCAGGTAGGCCTATACGAATGCTTCACGCATCTACACATACTAGAACAGACTCTATATACACATGCGTGTGTGTGTGTGTGTGTGCGCGCGAGCGCGCGCGAGTCAAAGAGAAGTAAAATAACTTATTTCCGCGGAAGTCTTAAAAGGAGTTGAATACTTAAGGTCAACTGCTGTTTAAAGGGAACGGATGAATATTATTATCTTATTCCTTTACCTTTTTCAGAAGTCTGCAAAATTTCATTTCGAAATTTTGTATTATGCCTGTAATAGTGCTTTTTTTGGTTGGGACGAACACATTTGAGAAGAAATGAATTAAGTTAAATACAACTGTAAATAATAAAGGAGAATACTATTATGAGACGGAGACCTGAGTTGTATGTATATAGGCCTATGTGTAAACACGGGATGCACAACGTAAGCGGGTTTTTGATAAGAAGGCAAAACTTGCTAGTCTATACTAGATAGCCGCATACCTTAAATTTGTTGACCATATGACTCGTAAATGAGTTTGTTACGCCGACTTTTCCTTAGTTGTCATTTGACAATCGATGTGACACAGTAGTACTAAAGTCGTAAATTTTGATCTAAATGAAGTCATTACTTCCAAGAAAGTAAATAAGAATGATCCTCTATTTCTTCACGAGTGATATCAGTACAGGATGAAACGTTCAAATAAATGTATTATGTTCTGGTTGTGTACGAAGGAAAAACATCAGTCAAAGGTACATCAAAGCAAATACCTAAATCTGGAAGCACCAAAGGCATAAAATAAAACTCAACATTTTTATAAAATTGTTATAGTTTATTTGGGGGTGAAGTTACGAGGAATTTATTGAAAATACAAAATCTGTATCTTTAGTTTCTGTATTTTGTAATATGACAGAAATAATGTGTCTCAACACTCATTGCAAATTTTGGATCGCTTTCAAATAGTTTGTAAACTATGTTTCAAAAAAGCTTTATATTTTGTTATCATTTATGTATATTTGCGAATAATGTTAGATACAGAGATCGATGGAAACATTGATACACTGGAAAGCTATGACTAAATTATTTGTCATTTAGGTATTATGGTTACACACTTAACTAAAAAAACTGACGCAGTAGTCCAAAAATTTTAGTACTTGTTTTATGATTGCCTGCTCTACAGTTATGTTACTAATAAAATGGTAGAATAGTTGAGTTTTCGTAATAGTTTAGATAATATGAAAAATTGTCTAATATTGGAATGTAACTAACTTAATAATAAATGTATTTTGTTCTGGGACCTTACTAGTGCTGTGATAATGGTTCTAGTAAGTACAAATTTTCATTGGACCGCTAGTGTTTGCTACGAAGTTGGCGAACAGCAGATATACAGATATGAAGCCAGGTGTCTAATGATGCATAGATAAGCTCGGCGCACAGAATACGGGCTTATCAGCATCGGCGCTCTGAGGACGCTACCCAACTGCGCGCAATCGCAAGAGAACATGTACTACGTAATTCGAAACAGGCATTTGTTTATAAGAAAGTGTAGTGATAATGTGTTGTGTCTACCAATATTCAGCAACAGATCTCCAGCACAGAGATAAGATTTCTCATTAATCAAATTCCCGCCAACAACATTCTTAATGTTTTAATGACACAGCAGTGAATTTTTACAAAAAGTACTACTGTTTTGGCTGAAACATATACAAAGCTAACGTCTGAACTCATGCAATGTCTGAACTCAATGGTTAAAGAAGTGGCGGCTAAAGGCGAACGGAACTAAATCATCACACATTACCTTCACTATGAGACATGACAGCTGCCCGCCGGTAACACTCAATAACTGCCAACTACCGCAAAAGGAAGATGTAAATTACCTCGGTATATATCTGGACCGCCGCCTTACCTGGCGAAAGCACATAATTACCAAAAACAAACAGCTCAGACTACAGTACAGGCAAATGTATTGGCTACTCGGAAGGAGATCCCCTGTAACTCTGGAAAGCAAACTCCTTATCTACAAAGCCATACTTAAGCCAATCTGGACATGGCATCCAGCTGTGGGTGGGGGGACAGCGAGTACTTCAAATATCGAGATTTTACAACGATTCCAGAATGTGGTACTCCGAGCTATGGTCAAGGCTCCTTGGTAGGTACGTACTGAATAATGTCGTCATCGAGAACGACCTCCAAGTGACTTCTGTCCGACATGAAATCAAACGATTCTTCGTTAAGTACAGTAAGAGACTAGCAGCGCACCCCAACGAACTAGCTCAAAAACTCATGGAAGATGCAGGCACCAACAAAAGAAGACTCAAACACCACAAACAAGTGGACATTGCGGCTAGATTTATGTAATATTAGTGCTTAAGGAGGAGTGATCACTGGACAACTCTCTACATGTCATATATATATATATTGTCACCAATTTTGCCAAATGTTTATTTTGTAAACAATTTGCAAAAATAAAATAAATTTAAAAAACCAAACGTGTTGATAGGCTGACGTGTTCGTACTACTAATTTATTCGAAGGCTGTTTGTATTCTTAAGGAAACCATATTAAAATGATACAGATGTTTTATGGTAATAATATAATAATAATAACTATAACGATTTTTGGGTTTAAAGTTTGTAAATAACGGTGGCGGCAGTATCATTATACATTTTGACTCGTGAAAAAGTTAATTGTCTTTTGGCGCAAACAATTCTTACTACCTCCGCTAAATCGCGAATTTCTTTGATCTCCAACAATTGGATGCCATTGGATTCCTTTCGCTTTTCAAACCATTTACATCCTACCTTAAGGGTCTCAAAGGCTTTCGCATGAGATGCTCCAGAATTTTCAGGTTCTTCCTCTTCATCCTCAGTTTTTTCGTTGCTTACGTTAAATATTGCCTGAACGGTATCTTCGTCCGCCATCATTTGAAAACAGCCATCGTTGGCACACTATTCAAACCAGTTCACGATATCATTATTATCACACTTATTGATTGAGTAGTTGACTTTTGAAGCGACCAGCGACTCTGAAATTTTACTTATTACTATATCATTTCCTGCTTCCTCTTCTTGTGTTGCAGCGTTGTCCTTTTGTTTTTCTTCGTATTTGTTTTCCTCCTTTATCGATTTATTCCATTCTCGTTTTAAATTGCAAGTCTCAGTTGAATACAACGCGTCCACGATCATGTAGCAACAATCTTTCAAATTAATTTAAAGAAAAAAAAGACAAAACACTATCAACATGATCGTTTTCAGCAGAGCAGCCGACGTAAAATGTTGCTTTCTGTAAACTTTCTTTAAAGCTGCAATAACGCTTTGATCAATCGGCTGAGAGGAGACAGTGGTGGTGCCAGAATTCAATAGTGAATAAATCATTTTCTTGCTCCAACATTTCCGTGGAAGGATGTGCCGGTGCATTATCTATCACTAACAGCACTTTTCCATTTTCTTTGCCGACATTTTTGCGAAATTCTTCACTTATTAAGGTGTTGTCACACCAGTCGACAAACACTTCGGTGTTCATCCACTCCTTTCTCTGAATTTTGTAAATTAAAAAGATTTTTGCATTTTTAAAACATCGAGGTTTTTTTAATTACCCATTAGGAACATTTGGGATTTTGTGTGTTCCTTGGGCAATAGCACAAACCATCAGAATGACCCGGTCCTTACTTACTTTAGGGTATACCCTGGGCCCTAATGTTCACGTTTAGATTCCAATGTTTTAGATGATAGGATTTTCAGAAAAAGACCCGCTTCGCCCGCGTTGTACAGAACGTCTAAATCGTACTTGCCGTCTTTAAAAATTTCTGCGAATTTGTTGACAAATGAAGTCGTACTTGCAACATCTGCGGTTATTTTTTCGGCTTAACTACACAGCCCCGCTCTCAGCTTGCCTTGCGAAATGTTGGTAAGGGACATTTATATTACTCGCAAGCTCCAAAGGGAAATTAATAGCCGGACGGATATTACGGATAATGACCAGGCAAAGAAGAAGGACAAGAAGAAGGCATTAGGAAAATTAATTTAAAAATTATTTAAAAATTTTTCCTTTAAGAAAATAAAAAATGCTGCCTGGAACGTAAGAGATATACAATATAAAACAGACGAATTGAAAACAGAACTACAAGAAAGGAAAGTGGATGTATCAGTATTAACAGAAACCAAAAAGAAAAACAGAAAGGAAGTACAAACTTAAAATACTATACAATGTTACATACTGGTGTCAACATAAATATGCGAGGAGCTTAAGCAGGAGTGGCCACTTAATAAATGAAGAATTTAAAAGGACTATAAGATGCTATGAATAGATAAGCCAAAGAATAATTTCAGTAAAATTAAGAGTGGAAAGAGCGAGTCTAACAGTGGTGGGAGTTTATGCACCGGAGGAAGGAAGGCAAAAGAATCTGATGAATTCTACCAACAACTGCAAAGAGTAATTGATAAGGTAAATAAAAATGACTTCCTCGTTATTGCAGGATAACCGGAAAGAGGACTCCATAAAAGATTTGTATCAAAGAAGAATATAAATAGACCACAATCCTGAAATTGAGACTGAGTGGGAATGTATAAAAGGTGTAGTACAAAACCCCGCAAGAGAAGTATTGGGAGCAAAGAAAATATCAAATCCTAAGCGTGGTCTAAGACATGGGATCCTGAATTATAAACATTAGTGAAAGAGACGAAGGAAGCCTACTTAAAATTCATTAACAATAGAACGGAGCAGAACAGAATTGATTCTCTTCAACTTGTTTTTGGACTGAATTGTTAGTTTGTCTTAACAGTGTAAATGGAGGAATCATAGTTGCGGGCAAAATGCTTAAGACTGATGTTTGCAGATGATCAGATTTTATTGGCCACAAATGAAGATGACCTGCAAAGGATGCTCCACTCGTTAAATAACACTGCGAAAGAATTTAATGTGGAAATATCTGACAAAAAAAATGTATGTCTTTTAAAGGAACATAGTCGGTTAGATCAAAAATTGTTTTGGATAGTAAAATTGTAGAACAAGTCTCAGAATTTAACTGTTTACGCTGTAACCTCTCGCAGGCCTATACAAAGAATATATTAATAGGAAAATATATTCTTTAGTGAAAGAGAAGAAGGAAGCCTACTTAAAATTCATTAACAACAGAACGGAGCAGAACAGAATTGATTTTCTTCAACTTGTTTTTGGACGGAATTGTTAGAATTTGTCTTAACAGTGTAAATTTAACCACATAAAAGGAATTCTGCGACGTGCTCTAAAAGACAACGCAAGGAAAGAGTCCATAATAAAATTATACAAAGCCATGGCACTTTCTACCCTTAGTTATGGCTCAGAAACGTGGAAAATTTCTGCTAGACGAATATCAAGAATTCAGGCTACAGAAATGAAATTTTTGCGTTCCATAGATACACAAAATTAGATATGAAAAGAAACAATCAGATAAGAGAGGAACTGAAAGTTGAAGAAGTAAACGAAATTATCAATAAGTATCGAGAAAGTTGGAAACAACACATTAGCAGAATGGCCAGTGACAGAATCCCCAAAATAGCCTTATTGTATCAGCCTATAGGGAAGAGAAGCCTGGGAAGACCCAAAAAGAGATGGTCCGACCAGTTTGGAGCCGGAACAGGCTAAACAGTGTAAGGCGTGAAGAAGAAGTAGAAGAGACTTTCGAGCTCACGAACCCCGTATCATTTAGTAAACTTGCCTAACCACCCAGCACTTGCTATAAAAGAAGAGTCTCCGCCAAGTTTTTAGTTAAACTCCACAGTTTTTTTGAATAATAGAGGGTCAGATACTACTTCACCGCTTGCTCGTTTGTATAGGAACCGTGTAAAAACACAGCCTCATATTTTGTTTTTTCCATAATTTTTCGATGTACACTTACATCCTTACTGTCAAAATTGCATCAACTAATCGGAATTTTTCGTTACATCTGAAATGGTGGGGGTCCCTACGTCGTATCGATCAACTAAAACACGACTGGATTCACAATTTTTTAACCACTTTACAATTTCCAGTTTATTTTTAAGTGACAAAACAACTTTCTTTCTATTCGGCATTCTACAGAAGTCAAACCCATGAAATCAGACAGACCGGAACAAAACAATTGACGACCTAATGTGCGATAAATGTAATGTACTAAAAAAAATGATAGAACCGTAATAAGTTTCAAGTCACGCAGTAGTAACAGCTTACAGTAAAAATAGTCATTGAGCGTTATACAGTATGCGCTTGCAACGGTGGTGAGGGGGGGTCTCTTGCAAACACTTCACATCCACTGACAAGTTCGAGTTTCACCTTACTACTGCGTTAATCATTTCCGTCTTTTCTACATTACCCGCGTACATGTTACATTCGGTAGTTCCAAGATTACGCGTGTAAAGTTTTTACTAATTATTTTTATTTTATTGTAGTGTTATTGTTATTTGATAATTATATAAGGCCTATTCACGATGAATGATGATAATAATTTTCAAACTGTTAAGGCTCCTCGAACTCCTACTTATAAAATTGAAAACAACAAAAACATTATATAAAGACAGAAAAAATAGAGGAAAAGAGATGATTTCTTTCTTTCTTTGTTCGTAGTAGCATGGTGTGTGTGTGTGTGTGTGTGTGTGTGTGTGTGTTTTATGGCTATCGTACGAGAATGTGCTGACGTTGTTGTTTGTGTTTTTAGTGTAACGCGCGTGAGTGAAATGGAAGGCGATACACAGCAGGGTCTACTGACCTTGAAGCTTTTGACACTCTTACAAAACAATACACTGAACACTTGAACGTGACGTGACCACAAGCTGAATATAAGTTCTAGTTTGCCAAAACAAACGAGGAATAAAAATTTCTTATCGCGCAGGTTTTAAAGTATAAAGAGACCACTGATACAACGCAGCATAGAAATAAATGTAGTTCAACAATATCTATACATTTTCTAGGGAAATAGGAAAAAAGACTGATATTGAAACGAAGACAGTGCTAATCGTTGATTATGGTGTGCCAATGCTAACAAACAAATGCACATAGCAATTCAATAAACATTAATGTAATTTTACAGTATCGCTGATATAAACTTGGCTTCTTTATTTACGCTCTGCTCCAGATACAACCACGGTTCTCGCCCTGGTGTTTCAATCCTTGTCTACCCTCTTTCCTCTTCTTCCTTTGAATGGCTAGAAGTCTTAGGATCGTTGCGTGGAATGCCCATGGGGTAGTCTCTCAACGATCTGAACTGATGACTTTCGTAACGGAGTACGACGCTGATGTCGTCCTCCTTTGCCAGACTCATCTGGCTCGCTACCATACCTTCAACCTGCCATTTTACATCTGTTTTCGTCAGGATCGTCCCCAGCGGCCTGGCTGTCGCCCCTCGGGGGAGACAGCTGTCTTAGTCCACAGGCGGATTATCCCACAGGACACTACCCCCTTTCGATACATCTCTTGTTGAAGGTTGTGCGGTGGCGATAGACGCAGGCGGATCGGAGTTGCGCGTTGTTGCGGCGTATCTCCGGCCCAGCCTGCGGATACCTCCACCGCTCGAGGAGTGGGATGCTCTCCTCGATCATCCCCTACCAACCATTATAGCCGGCGACTTGAATGCCAAGCATCCCTCTTGGAACAGCAAAGTAGCCAACGCCTATGGAAAATCTCTGTATCAGTTCGTCTCCGACGACCCGGTACTTCAAGTCGTCGGCCCAGAAGACCCTACTCACTTCCCCTTTTCCGGTCATCAACCGGACGTCCTTGACATTGTCATAGCCAAGGACTTGACCCATCACATCCAGGTCTCGTCAGTGTCGGATCTCTCATCCGATCACAATCCCCTTTTTATAACTGCCCGTGAGATGTCGGAGTCATCCCGACCTCCCGCTCAGATTGTTAGGAGAGTCAACTGGCGCTCCTACCATGACGAGTTCTCACGGCGGTTTCCATCGCTCCCCGCGGACCCGATCGTCACTTGTGGCGATTTGGATCTCCGAGCCACTCATCTTCAGGAGTTGGTCCAAGGTGTCATGGATCGACACACCTATGCTCTCGAGGTGAACCATCCACGCTCGGCCCTACCTCCGGAAGCTCTCCACGCCATCTGGTTACGGCGCAAGCTCCGCCGCAGATGGCAAAGGACCCGTGACCCCGGCGTCAAAAGGCGCTTTCAGGCCCAGTCTCTTTACGTCTGATCGATGGGACTCATATCTTGAGTCTCTTGAAGTCGACCACGCCTCCGTCTGGAGAGCGGCGAGTAGACTGACCCGCGAGAAGAGAACTCGCAACCCGCTTGAAACTCTGAACGGGGTTGTATCTTCGTCAGAAGGCAAGGCTGAGGTCTTCGCCGACTGCATGGAGGTACATTTTACTGTTCACCAAGGCGTCTCGGACCCTGTCCACTCGGCAGCAGTCCGTGACTTCCTATCTGGACATTTTTCTCGCCCTCCCGATGTCCCAGCCCTCCCGTTCGACAGGGTGAACTAGTTTCATCTATCTGCCGACTAAATCGCCGGCGCGCCCCCGGTCCTGACCGGATCGGGGCCGCTGCTCTACAAAATCTAACGGCCTCAGGCGTTGACCTCGTTCTTGAGCTGTTTAACTACTGTCTCCGGGAACAATACTTTCCCCGCCTGTGGAAAACAGCAAATATCGTAATGATTTCGAAGACTTGCAAGCCGCGAATGCTTCCTGAAAGCTATCGCCCAATCTCTCTCTTACCAGTCATCTCGAAGATGTTCGAGCGTCTCCTGCTGGCTCGCATCTCGCCGCTGCTAGATGGTTTCATCCGCAGCGAACAGTTCGGGTTTCGCAGAGAGCACTCGACCACGCTTCAATTGGTCCGCGTTGTTAAGCACTTGTCAGACGCCACCAACAGGCGAGCGGCTACGGCCGCCGTACTGTTGGACGTGATAAATTCCACCTTCGATAAAGTCTGGCACGAAGGTCTTCTCTTAAAACTTGCCAATTCCCCTCTACCATCGTCCATAGTGTTTTTCCTCCGGTCGTATCTCAGCGACCGAACCTTCAGGGTGAGCGTCGACGGGTCCTGTTCTACAGTTCGACCCGTCGCCACCGGCGTACCACAGGGATCTGTCCTCGGCCCCGTTGTACACGAACGACCTGCCTGTATTGCCCGGAGTCACGTTGTCTTTGTTCGCTGACGACGCTATGTATCACTGCAGCTCCCTGTCCCCGCGATTTGCGAGTACAAAGCTCCAGCGTCAGTTGAACCAGCTTCCGGACTGGCTACGGAAATGGCGGGTGACGATCAACACGGAGAAATCCGATGCGATCTGCTTCACCCGTAAGTCCATCTCCCGATGCCAGTCCGTCTCCCTGGAAGGGAGGCCCATCGCCTACAAAGAATCGGTGAAGTATTTAGGCGTTCGGCTAGATCGTCGACTTTGCTTCAACGCCCACGTGACAGAAACCCTTGCCAAGGCTCGCGGCGTCCGAGCCAAATTATCTCATTTCCTCTCGTGTCGCAGCCGCCTGGCCATGCGCACGAAGTTTACCATCTATCTGCTTTTTCTCAGGTCTGTACTGACCTATGCGGCTCCCGCTTGGTGGTGTCTTTTATCCACCACCAACAGGCGTAGGCTGGAAGCGTTCCAGTCCCGAACCCTCCGATCCTTGACGGGGTCCCCTTGGTTTGTAAGGAACGACGTGTTTCGAAGAGGTCTCCGTGTTCCTACCTTGTCTGCCTCTGTCCGGTCGCTGGTTCTAACTCTGTTTACTAAAGCCTCGACCTCCACCTTCCCATACCTACGAACCATCAGTGCATCAGAACCACCACCGCCCATTCGGGTCAAGCGCCCTCGACGCTTCTTGATGACCCGCCATAACGCCATCCTATTTCAGTTAAACTAAAAATGTAATCATCAGTCCTATACCAGAGTTTTTTTCACTTAAACTGTCCTTCTCTCCTTCCTAACCACTTCCTAGCACGCTGAGTCGGCTGCTTGTCGCTGTCATCAATCATTGGCACGGAGGCTCTCCGCCTCGAGGGGAGCGACCGACGCCCTCAGGGCGTCTGCTGACTGGACTTGAAACGGGCAACATCTGTTGCTCGAATCGGTACCAACGGCAGTGCACAAATCAAAATAAAATTTATACTCCCCCGCCTTCACAGTTAACTGGTTGGCGGTTTCCCTTTCCAGTTTTAGGTTACCAGTCAAAAATGTACCAGCACTATGTTCACTTCTGGCAGCCATTGGACACGCTCCAGATGCTGCAAATAAGCCACGGGTGCAAAGACACCCCGCATCCACAATGCAATGCAATGCAGTCTTTATTTATGAGCACTAGTACGGCCGCCACTTTGATTTCGAGTTGCCAGTTTGCATAAATTAGACCGACGGCTCTTAATGATAGTACAGAGATTAATAGTAAAAGCGGATCAATACCACTTATTACTCTCCCGTTTAAAAGAATGACAGGCATCAAAGCAACTATTATCTGTCGTAATTCACAGTATGTAAAATCACGCGTAAGCATCACTCCTTGTACTCTACTTTATGTTGACTGTATTTCTTACAATTAGCAATAGAAATTCTACAAAAAATCAAACCACGTATTTCGTGGGTAGCGTGCTCTAAGCGCCGATCTTATCTATGCTTTATTAGACACCTGGCTGCATATCTGACTATCCGCTGTTTGCTAAC
Source organism: Magicicada septendecula (assembly GCA_034769895.1). Taxonomy (NCBI): domain Eukaryota; kingdom Metazoa; phylum Arthropoda; class Insecta; order Hemiptera; family Cicadidae; genus Magicicada; species Magicicada septendecula. The sequence continues at coordinate 180,707,517 of CM068367.1, read as the reverse complement.
TCTGTAGTAGTAATATAATTCGCTAGCGGTCCTATAAACATTTGTACAAGTCATACCACTAAGACATTATCATAGCACTTGTAAGCGACCAGAACTACCAGAACGGAATACATTTATTAATAATATTTTGTAAGTAACTCGGTGAGTTTCCTGAGGTCTTCCATATAATATCTTCAAATAAATACACTACAAGTAGGTTTATTTTTACCTGACGCACGTTTAACAGAAATTATTCTGTATCTTCAGAGGTTTGTTTGTATTGCAATTGAATGTTTCGCTTACAATTGAACATTCAATGACAATTCAAACAAACCTCTGAAGAAACAGAATAATTTCTGTGAAACTTGCGTCAGGTGAAAATAAACTTGCTGTGTATTTATTTGAAGATATTACATTTATTATTAAGTTAGTTAAATTCCAATATGAGACAATCCTTATATTATCATAAAAATTTAAAAAACCTAACTACTCTGCTATTTTACTAACAAGTTATTAGTAACATAACCGTAGATCAGACAATCATAAAATAAGTATTAAAAGTTCTGAACTACTAGTTAGTATTTTAGTTAAATTTGTAACCATAATACCTAAATGACAAATAGTTTAGTCATAGCTTTTCATTGTGTGTATATTTCCGTAGATCTCTGTATTTAACCATATTCATAAATATAATATATAACTGATAACAAAATATAGTTTTTGTTAACATAGTTTACAAACTTCTTGAAAGCGCTTCAAAATTTGAAATGAATGTTGAGACATATTAATTCTGTCAAATTACTACACATACAAAATTCAGAGGATATGGATACAGATTTTGTATTTTCGCTAAAATATCTCACTACTTTACCCCCAAATAAACATTACAGCTCAGCTTTCTGTCTCACAATCGTATTTTCATTTTCTTAATTACAGCTGTATTTAATCAACTTTGTTCGTCCCAACCGAATGAGCAATCATGATTTAATAAAGACGATTATTCGCTAAAGATGCACGTGCAAAGGCACTATTACTGCATAATAAAAAATTTCAAAGTGAAAGTTGCAGGCTTCTGAAAAATGTATAAGACAATATGCATCAGGTCCCTTTAAAAAACAGCAGTAGACCTGAAATACTTAATTACTTTTAGGACTTCTTGGAAATAAGTTATTTTACTTCTCATTGACAGGTGCACGCTCTCTCTCTCTCTCTCTCTCTCTCTCTCTCTCTCTCACACACACACACACACACACACACACACTTGTAATTTGTGAATGAAACTGTGATTTCTGTAGTTAAGAGTGATGTATAGTTGTTAAATAATATTAAAAATACTAAATACAAATAATAATAAAATCCTTAATTTAGAGAAAGAGAGAGAGAATGAGACTGGGGGAGTGTGAGAGAGCGTGTTGTGGAGATTACGAAATCTGTGCGGGTGTGTGTAAGTGTACTCGTATATGTATTTGTGTGTCTGTCTGTGTGTGCGCGCGCGAGCCTGTGTATCTTACTGTGTGTGTGTGTGTGTGTGAGAGAGAGAGAGAGAGAGAGAGATTTATGTATGTGTTTTAGACTGCGAGTGAGAGGGAGTGGTAGATAGTAAAGGAGAGAGAGAGAGAGAGTGAGAGAGCATGCGAGTGAGAGGGGGAAGAGTGTAAATGTCGACGTCTACATAATTTTACAATACAAAATACTATTCTCTATAGACCATATAGTCATTAAATATTATTTTACAACAATATAAATAACAAATAATAACCACTGTTACATGACTGATTGATTTAACACAATTTTGTGTTTTTAATATTTGTAATTCTGTTATAATTCTCTAATTTATGGACAAATGTGTTCAGTTCCAGTACAGTAATAATAACTTTCAGAATTTTTGGGGGGATTTTTTCAAGAATAACATTTTAAATCCAACATTGATGGAAATTTTTACCATGTTTGTGCAACAAACCAAGCTATTAGTAAAAAACTAAAGCAATTGCATATCTTTATGATTGTTTTAACGAACTGGCGTCATAAATGTCTCTACCAGTACAACTAGTAGTAAATTTTGTTTTGGAATTTGGAAAACTGACCATGGCAGCCTGCAGCAACATCCTGTCAATGAGTCAGAGGGTACGTGAATAATAAATCGTGAAAGTAAAAATGTGTGCGTGACCGTGTGCTAAGCTTGTAGACCGGCAGGCACTTTTCAATTGGGGTGGGGGGTGCTGAGACTTTGGGGGGGATTTGCGCATTAGGCCTTGGGGGGGATGGGCACCCCTGGCTACCTGTACCAATTCCAGTATACATCTGATGAATACTCCTACAATTATTTATAAACATAATTAAGGGATTATTATACAATCAATAATTAAAATTCTAATATTGTATTAATTAGGTTTTTGGAATATTATAATTATGCTTATCATTTTAAGTAAAACTGTATGTAAGAAATGTAATTATTTTGCTGATGTAAAACAAACTGTCTCACCCCCCCCCATACGGACAGACACGCGCACACACACACTATTAGTTGATCTGGTTGTCTTTGAAATTTTGTCTTACACATACCTGTTGTATAAAATTTGCTTTGTTTGATTTCATCAGGCTCTCAGATTCAAACAGGTTAATTTAATTTGCCTGATTCTGTATAAAAAAATGGTACTGTATTAATTAGTCGGTAGACTAGTATTTAATACATAATAAATGCATAATTAACCACAACTTTTACTAATGATTTTTACTAACAACACATAGGTTACTGTTCTGAGAATGAGAATACAGCGGTTTTCTGAAAGGTTTTAGAAAATACAGTAAAACCTCAACGACAGGGATTGAAAATCAAAACAATGCATATGGAAAAATAACAGTTCTAGAAACCCAATAAATTTAAAGAATACTTTAATAACATATACTGTAGGCCTATGTTCTTGCTGTCTGGATTATTTCAGACTGTCAAAAAATGTTAATTACAAATTGGTTAAAACAACAGATACCGGTACCTAATTTGTTTGGGTTAAAGTATCATGCTCATTTGAAAGTAGCTTTCATGTTTAATTTAAAGTGTTCCTATAGCAGGTAGCCGTCGAAAATAATTTGTCATAATAGGGTATTCTTTCTGCTGTGAACCAGTGCCACTCTGACCTTCAGCAACAGAAGTGGATCTAGGTGGCATTGGCTTATTGTTGTCACATTCCTAAAATATTCTGATCACTTAATGTCAAAGGAGCTGAAAGTCCCCTTTCCACTTGACACTGAAGAAAGATGCTTGGTGTCAATCCTTGTTAAGAATGTGCCCCCCCCCATCCGTAGAAATTTGACCACCATATAAAGCTCTTTTTTATGGTCTGTTAAGGAGCTCTATAGGGGTTTTACTGTGTACATTTTCTTAAAAAAAATCTCTACAGGTCTTAACAGTTAAACCACAGTAAAATCATATGCAAAACACAAGATAGCATTAAATTATATGAAAATCAATATTCTTAGTTCTCTATGGATTTTAACTTATTTGTCTTGGGTGTATAGGTCAAACATCACATGACTGTTTTTTTTTTTAAAGCTGAAATATCATCTTTATATTTTATTACATGTGATACATACACCTACCTGCCATCTGCTATGAATTTTCCCGTAGCTTATACAGAAAACTACTGAGCTACAAAACATTAAAAAAATATGGAAAACAGTTATAGTGAAACAAGCCATCAGTTACTTACAGAAAAAATACAGACAGGATCTAGTTCCTAATACAAACTGTTAAGTGTGTAAAATCTATTGAAAAAATCCATCATTCTTTCTACATGTAATGTATTAGGTTTTATTTTTGTCGAAGTTGTTCTAAACTGAAAATGTGTTTTCATTTTCCTCTGCGTTTGTCTCTCCAACAGTGTACTGGCCTTCGTCTTCGTTATGGTATAGTTGATATATATTTTTGGAAAATTTTGTCTACCTTTGTGCAATGAACCTACTTTTGAAGGTGAAGTGATTTTTGTAAGCAGCAGTTGGCTTTTAGTAGTAATCAGTTCACAGCGAGTGTTGAAGTGATTAGAAGTGCGAGTGTGATTTTAAGACATATGCGTTTAGTTCTGATGGTGTTGTTCATGCCTTGTAAATTATTAATACAACTGTAAAGTTTGAGTGATACACTTTTTGAAAAACATTTAATAATAGTGTACTGTGTGGTGAATTATAACACCAAACGTTAGTGAGATAATAGTGGAAGTGTACTATAACATGTGGCCAGTTGAGAACAAACAATAACACTCACCTTTTTTTATTTCATATTTCTAGACCACTTAATAAGCACAAGAAGTAACAGTAATAACAGCCTCGTACGCGAAATGTGTGTGTGTGTGTGTGTGTGTGTGTGTGTGTGTGTGTTAAAAAACAAGCAGATGTAAACTATCCGTAAAGAACCGGAGAGACAATATTAATGTATTATTATTATTATTATTATTATTATTATTATTATGACCTGGTGTAGGCTAGACATTACAGTATCTGTTTATTCAGGTGCAGTCATGTAGTGCGATTCTGTCAGCTTGAGACTAAACTATAACGATTAGTCACTCTTATTTGAATAGCAGTATGATACAATATGTGGATATTGCAAAATGCTTATTACATCATTGTGTATGGGTGGTCATAATTATTGTTTGTGACAGGAGGAAGGAACTATAATTTTTGACAAGACCTCTTATAAAATTTTATTGAAAGCGATTATAATTGCGGTTGCAATGAAACACCAGATTTGACGTCATATCGTACGCAAAAACAAAACTCTAGAAATGCGACATAGCACTGAAACGAGACTAGGAAAACATTCGCAAGATTTACACCAAATTTCGTATTTTCTGGAACATTAAAAAAAATCGGAAGGTCTTCCGAAATTTCGGAAGACCTGGCAACACTGCGCACTAGACACTAGATGCCGGCTCACTGAGGCAGCAAAACAACTGACAAGTATCTAAACAAGCTGGTGAGTCATCAACAAGTCGGTGCCTGAGCCGCGGTCGGACCAGCCGGGGGTCGGACTAGAGAGGTTTTACTGTACCTGTATAATTTGTTATAAAAAATAAATTGAATCTAAAAGTGTTAACAGTGTTACTTTACACTGTGATTTTATTAAGCTTTTACTGTTTAAAAGAAAATAAGAGAATTTATAGGCCTATCTCTCTTTGGGAATACTAATTTAAACTTTCACTAGGAGTAAAAAAACCTGACATAGATGTAAAGAGGTTTCTGTTTTTGTTAAAGGGTGGTTTTATGCAGGTTTGTTCAAAACACTTTATAATCATTATAATAATAAATAATAATGAACAGATTTAGTTAATTATGAATGTGAGTTAAATTATTTTAACGTCACCTCGCCTTTACCTAACCTATTCTCAACGAGTTTGTCAACGGCCCTGGAAATTCTGATACGGGGAAGCTAGATGTATTTAAATTGTTTTCTCGGGTACAGTGTTGAGGTTTCCACATTCCGCCTGTCAAAATGTGGTGGTCACCCAAGGGCATGTGGTTTTTCAGAACCTTCTGATAAGGTAAATGAGTAAAGTATCGGGGTATATTATTCTTGTCTTTAATTATTTTTATTTATTATTCATCCGCAATTATTTGTACTATTACAAACATGTAAAAAGCATAGATTTTAATTTGAATTGCAACATTGGCATAAAAACATCGATGTTTTAAATCTTAAAACATCGATGTTTTCATACCGATGTTTTTTTAACATCGATGTACTCTTCACGATGTTAACATCGATGGTTTTCTGGCGATGCTCATCCCTAGTGTGTAGTGGTGTGCCCATCACTCCTCCTTCACACCGCTCCTGTAGGAGAAGGGACTGGCGGGAACGTTGGTGGGGGAGCTTGGCGGGCCGTGAACGCTGTGAGAGTTGTTTGTAGACAAATACTTGAAAAGACCCTTGTTCCCTCCCGTATGTGTTACAGTAATCACTTTTAGTAACGTATTTTAGTAATTTTGACAACATGCAACATGTTATATATATTTTACATGTATGCAATATTAGATAGGCTATGTATAGAACGTTAAAAAAAAAATTAGCGTAAAGACAACGCGAAAAAAAAACAAAAATCGTGGCATTTACTAGATACTAGCCGATTTACCCAGCGTTGCTCGGGTTCATAATATATTCATAGGCTCATAGGCACCTATACTTGTTCTAACGTTATATTACTTCTATATTGTATAATCTTCCTTATACTGTTACGTTCACATTCTCACTGGAGGAATAGATTACTCTGTACCGCACCTGTTTAAGAACATGTCATAAACTTTATTCTTATATCTGGAGAAGAATTCTGTTGCGCGTGATGCTCCTGCTCGATTTCTAACTCTGGGAGAGGGCGAACAGCTAAATTAGTTTTCAATAAAATGTCTACAGTACTTGCATGCGCTGCGTACTTAACTGTCATTTTATAATTCATTGTATTAATGGTGAAATAAGGTATTAGTTAAATTAGTGTCTCCTAAACCTATTCTAACAATACAATACCTCTACAGATTTCAGCTTATCAATTTTTAAATTCAAACTGAAGCAAACGCATTTATATTGTCTGAACACTACGATCTGAATACATTCGCTATCAAAAAATTGTTTTTTATACTCGCTTATAACTTACATCTATCTTAACATATCCACTTTTAAATTCAAACTGAAACAACTCTGAATTCACGCACTATTAAAAAGTTTCTTAAGACGCATACACCACCTTCGATATCATAACCTATATATTTATTTATAAGAACCGTGGACTCTGGCCCGGCCGTAATTAGATCCGACCTAAGACTCCCCGGGTTTCGTGGACGGACTCCGGGGAAGGCCCGTCGGACGACTCCCGCGCTATTCCCTACGCGGGAGTGTTTTACCTATGCCGGGACACAGCCTGCACTTTCCGACATCCAGGCCGGTCGAACTCCCGCGCTAGGACATTGTCAGAGACCTCCCCTGGGTACGGAAGGTTCTCCGAAGCCCGAAAAAGCCGTCGACATGCCGGGCGAGGCGCTGGAACTCTGGCCCGGCAGTTTTCGCGAGATCCGTCCTAGGACTTCCCGGGTTCCGTGGACGGACTCCGGGGAAGGCCCGTCGGACGACTCCCGCGCTATTCCCTACGCGGCAGGCTTCCACCTATGCCGGGACACCGCCTGCTTTTTCCGGCATCCAGGCCGGTCGAACTCCCGCGCTAGGACTCTGTCGGAGACCTCCCCGGGGTACGGAAGGTTCCCCGAAGCCCGAAAAAGCCGTCGACATGCCAGGCGAGACGCTGGAACTCTGGCCCGGCCGTTTTTCGCGAGATCCGACTTATGACTTCCCGGGTTCCGTGAACAAACTCCAGGGAAGGCCCGTCAGACAACTCCCGCGCTATTTCCTACGCGGGAGGCTTCTACCTATGCCGGGACACCGCCTGATTTTTCCGGCATCCAAGCCGGTCGAACTCCCGCGCTAGGACTTTGTCAGAGACCTCCCCGGGGTACGGAAGGTACTCCGAAGCCCGGAAAAGCCGTCAACATGCCAGGCGAGGCGCTAGATCTCTGGCCCTACCGTTTTTCGCGAGATCCGACTTAAGACTTCCCGGGTTCCGTGGACGGACTCCTGGGAAGGCCCGTCGGACGACTCCCGCGCTATTTCCTACGCAAGAGGCATCTACCTATGCCGGGACACCGCCTGCTTTTTCCGGCATCCAGGCTGGTCGAACTCCCGAGCTAGGACATTGTCTGAGACCTCCCCGTGGTACTGAAGGATCTCTGAAGCGCGGAAAGCCGTCGACATACCGGGCGAGGTGCTGGAACTCTGGCCCGACCGTTTTTCGCGAGATCCGTCCTAAGACTGCCCGGGTTCCGTGGACGGACTCCGGGGAAGGCCCGTCGGACGACTCCCGCGCAATTCCCTACGCAGGAGGCTTCTACCTATGCCGGGACACCGCCTGCATTTTCCGGGATCCCGGCAGGTTGAACTCCCGCGCTAGGACTTGGTCAGAGACCTCCCCGGGGTACGAAAGTTTCTCCGAAGGCCGGGAAAGCCTTCGACATGCCGGGCGAGGCGCTGGAACTCGGGCCCGGCCGTTTTTCGCGAGATCCGACATAAGATTCCCCGGGTTCCCTGGACGGACTCCGGGGAAGGCCCGTCGGATGACTCCCGGGCTAGTCTACGCGGGATGCCTCCACCGATGCTATGGCAACCAGAATGTATTCTATTGGGTTGCCATGGTAACCAGATCTAATAGTTTTTAAGACCCTAAAGGACCCCCCCCCCAAAGGATCGTATCGAAAAAAAAACACCTGTCCTATGTTGGTTCTCTCGTTGCGTAAAATATTTGTGCCAAGTTTGGTTGAAATCGGTCCAGTGGTTTAGGAGGAGATGTGGAACATACATACATACATATATACAATGACTTTTATTTTATATTAAGATAAGCCATCAAGATTCTGAGCGTAATTATGTAGATTCATATATACAAAGTTTATATATATACATAGACATAACGAGTAAAAGTGTATAAAACGAGTTTGAATTGATGGGTGAATTGTTACTTGTATAAACGTTTGTATATATTTTCTTCAATTTAGGGCATCAGTTCAACGTCATCGATTGTTGAACACCGATCTGATGGCGAATTATTCTGCATCAAAAATGTTCTACAATCACAGCTAATTTCTATGGGGTATTGGTTAAACTGATGGGCTGCTATATCTATATATATATATATATATATATATATATATATATATATATATATGACAATGCTATATCCTTGTCATAAAAAATAATATTACACCGCATAAAAATCTAGTAATTTTATTTTTTTTAAATATTAGTCTCTAGTTATATTGTCTTGAATTAACGATATTATTTTATGTTTTTAATATTTAAAAAAATTTGGTATGAAGACAGGATTTTTTGTGTTTTTGACAAGTATGTTTTTTAAGTGAATATTAATTACTACACTTTCACATGTGAAACTTACTTTGTTTATTTTCCTCGTATGACGTTTCAGCGTGATGTTCGCCTTCCTCAGCGAGGTATGATACTGAATGTCCGGAACTTGTGACGATTTTTTCTAGTTGGTAGGTTGCGTGGGGGGTGTGGAGGTGGAACGGGGTTGGCGCGGAATTCCGAAGTATTGTATGTTTTGTGTATTATTGTGTCAAAGAGTGCGTGTGATTTAAAGTGTAATTGGTCGTTAAGTATGTTCAGGGGTGCCCACAGGGGGGGATCATAGCGCAAGTTGCGCATTGAGAATTTTTGGGGGGGATTTTTTCAAGAATAACATTTTAAATCCAACATTGATGGAAATTTTTACCGTGTTTTTGCAACAAACTAAGCTATTAGTAAAAAACTAAAGCAATTGCATATGTTTATGGTTGTCTTAACGAACTGGCAGCATAAATGTCTCTACCAGTACAACGTAGTAAATTTTGTTTAGGAATTTGGAAAACTGACCCTGGCAGCCTGCAGCAACATCCTGTCAATGAGTCAGAGAGTCCGTGAATAATAAATAAAAGTGGCGACACAACAGGGGAAAATCTAGCCTACGAATTAAGGAACACTCTAAAATCCGTAGGAATCAACCCTAATGGCATGGTGGGGCAAAGCATGGACGGAGCAGGGAACATGAGACCAATATGACCAATATGTTTTAAAATATATCTCTCAAATGTATTTGCTTCTCATCCACACCCACACCAGTGTAGCGCCTTACCTTTTAAAACAATGATACAATTTAAAACAACAAGTGTAACAAATATCGTAACTGTAGTGTAGGATCTTGTTTTGTTTTTCATGACTTTTTTAACTAAAATAATTTGTATAGGCTTATTGAAAACCCCCGAGATTTAGGTCTAAAATATACTTAAAAATCGAGTTTTGAAGTCTTGTTTTTAAAATTATCCCCTTTAACTGGGGGGTATTCCATACTCTCCAGACCCCCTGGAATGGCTTGCGTCCCCTGGGTCATTATTAGTGGGGGGCGCTTTTCAATTGGGGGAGTGCTGAGACTTTTGGGGGGGATTTGCGCATTGGGCCTTGGGGGGATGGGCACCTCTGAGTATGTTATTTGGTTGTATTGTGTAGTATTTGTATATTTTTTTGTACTGTTCTGCGGTGTTAAGTTTTCGACTTTTAGGTAAGTAGTGTAGGATCTCAAGATTGTTTTACTTCCATGTTCCTTAAGGAAATGGAAGTATGGTGATGGCAAAAAAAAAATCGTGTTCGAGATTATTGCAGATTCTGATTGTACTATACTCAAAACATGAAAAAAAGTCGTTTTTCGAAAAGTGTCTGTCTGTGTGTCTATCTGTAGATTTTTTTTCTATGGCAAACGATAACAGCCGCAAATTCAAACTGAATCAAATCATTTTTTGCATACAGTCCTGATTTGTAGAGTACTCAAGACCTATTGTTTTTGGTGAAGATCGGTTGAGGGAAAGGGGTAGTTTACCAGCAACGGTTTTTTATAAATCAAGGGTAATTGTTTTCTATGGCAAACGATAACAGCCGCAAATTCAAACAGAATCAACTACTCTTTTGCATAAAGCCCTGAATTGTAGAGCTCTCAAGACCTATTGTTTTTGGTGAAGGTCGGTTAAGGGAAAGGGGTAGTTTACCAGCAACGTTTTATGTTTTAACAAGGGTATTTTATATGGCAAACGATAACAGCCGCAAATTCAAACAGAATCAAGTGATTATTTGCATACAGGCCTAAATTGTAGAGTTCTCAAGACCTATTGATTTTGGTGAAGATCGGTTAAGGGAAGGGGGTAGTTTACCGGCTACGTTGTAAGTTTTAAAAGGGTATTTTCTATGGCAAACGATAAGAGCCGCAAATTCAAACAGAATCAAATAATGTTTTGCATACAGCCCTGATCTGTAGAGTACTCAAGACCTATTGTTTTAGGTGAAGATCGGTTAAGGGAAAGGGGTAGTTTACCAGTAACGTTTTATGTTTTAAAAGGGTATTTTTTATGGCAAACGATAAGAGTCGCAAATTCAAACAGAATCAAATAATTTTTTGCATGTAGCCCTGATTTGTAGAGTACTCAAGACCTATTAATTTTGGTGAAGATCAGTTAAGGGAAAGGGGTAGTTTACCTGCAACGGTTTTTTTTAAACAACTAATTACTTCCATATTCCTTAAGGAAATTGAAGTATGGTGATGACAAAAAAATATCGGTATGGAGAACCATACATGACTTCCATATTCTAAGATTTATATTTAAAATCATTTTCGAAATGAAATATTACCATAGAAACTACTTCTTTGTACTTACTGCTTCAGCCTTAACCACAGTACTGTGGTCACTAACGTATACCACCTCACGTTATCGCACTCGATTTTCACTGATGATGGAAGTCGATGGCATTGCCGAAATGTCTGGTTTTGTAGAAAACATTGGACTACGGCCAAATATCCCGGGAAGGAATTTTAACAAAAACTACTTCTTTGTTGCCGATAACGTTGTACACATATATATCAGTGGCGAAGTTACATGGAGGCAATTGAGGCAATGCCTACCCTAACAAATTCTGTAGAATAAAAATTATAAATACGTATGAACTACATAACGTAAAGATTATACATTGTTACTGTGACTGTCAAATTTATTAAACCGAAACGTGCTTTATTGAGCGACCGCTAGATGGTGACAGGTGAGATTCGGCATAGTTCGTTTAAAGCGAATGAGGCAACCTGAACTTGCCTCAGCGTTTTTTGTATACATCGTATGTAAGCAATGTAGTGGTGTGATAGGGAAGTGTAGGGAGGGGGGATTGTCCCGCGCTGTACACATAGAGCGTTGAGGCATGCCTCACTTCTGTGGTCCAAACAGTTAAGTTAAAGCGCCTGTGTTGTTTCTAAGTGTTTATTTTATGCGGTTATTAAAAGTGTCACTGTTATTCCGCTGAACTAACAGATGATCAAGATTGTTATTTGAATTATTTGTAACATTAAACATATATGTAGAAACTAACCAAGCTTAAAAATTTGAAGTTCAATCAGTTGTATTATTGTGTATGACTAATACAAGGATTGTTCAATAGACACACGTATAGAGCTGTAAAGCATTTTTTATTCAACGATTTTAAAAGAAGTCTCCAATAACATTAAGACATGAGTTCCACTGTTGCGCTAACCTGTAGATTCCCTGCTAGTAAAATTCTTACGGCTGTTTGTGGAACCATTCGCTTACAGCAACTCTACCTCAGCGTCCGATTTGACCCACCGTCCTTTTAGTGATTCCTTAAAAAAAATTTAAGATAAGATTTTTGCCTACCCATTCATTAACTACTAGCTTCGCCAGTAAGCAAATTGATGTCCATTTTTTCGGCTTGCACGCGTTTTGTTGGTGTGGGTTTCGGCACTTTCCATTTAAAAAGCGTGCAAACGTAAGAAAATAAACATGAGTGAGGCCAGAAATAACGTGAATTGTGTGTTTGGGTCTTACCTGCCTTTTTATTGCCGTATTAAATGAAAAATATTATATTACATTAAAATTAAAAAATTTTAATTTTATTGCCTGGCAACAAAATTATTTTATTTTTAACAATTACCATTGTTTCAAAAAGTTTAAATAAATTTGCAAGTACTTTACTCTTGTTAAAACGTAAAAGGTTGCAGGTAAACTACCCCTTCCCCTTAACCGATCTTCACCAAAATCGAAAGTCCTTGAGACCTCTACAATTCAGGGAAGTATGCAAAAAATTATTTGATTCTGTTTGAATTT